>CM035410.1:100533120-100665620 GCA_020310875.1 Ceratopteris richardii
ATTTTGAATTTGATTTTGGCTCCGATTTTTTGATTCAACATTAGCGCCTTATTTTGGGGGGGTTCTAAACTTCTAGAATGTTCTCTTGGGCCCTTATACAAGCATAAATAACCCTCACTTCAGCTCTTCAAGCCACAAGCTCACTTGAAGCCTTCATTGCAATCATCTTGTGTGTGTGAAGGCTTGAGCAGCTGAGCTATCTTCACCCTTGCATATTCAAGGGCTGAGCTCTATATTCTCAACCCTCTCTTCAGCCTTCTCTTTCTTGCTCCTCTCCTTGTAGCATTCTCTTCTCCTATGGCTTCTTCATCGCGAACAAGTGGGTCAAACACCAAGAGGAGGCATGCTACAAGCAAATGGACATGGTGGGAAGAGGTGGAATCTCCCGTATCAGCCGGAGAAGGTGGTGGTGCAAGACCATGGAGTTGCAAGCGATGTGGCTACAAGAGAACCGGTGGAGCGAACAAGGTGTGTGCACACTTACTTCATGAGCGTGGACATGAAGTAAGATTTTGTTCCGCAATCACTTCGGAGAAGAAGCAAGAATTACTCAACAAACTTGCTATTAGTGATGCTCAAGCTCATGCTCAGCGTGCTTCACAAGCTCCTATCGACCCGGCATCGCTTGTGAAATCTTCTATGCCATCCTCTTCAAGAGCATCATCTTCATCGGTTCCGGTTCGTGCTCCTACTCCTACTCCTACTCCTACTTCCACTCCTCATCCTACTCCTACTTCCTCTACACCATCGGGAATGCCCTATGTGCGTTCATCACGTCAACAAACACTCCATGAAAATTGGAATCCCGTATTGAAAGAGGAGGTGGACACTGCAGTGGCACGCTTTTTTTACCATGACCACATAGCTTTCAATGCGGCTCGGTAAGAATTGAATCTTCATTTTGTTTCAATATTTGCTGATTTTCAGATTTTGACACTCCCATGGGCCATAAGCCATTACTTATAAATCTTATTTGTTTAACTTTTCCATAGATCACCATATTTCAAAGATATGGTAAAGAAGATTGGTGAATATGGAGCACACTATGTGCCTCCATCCTCCGAGAGCTTGCGCACCACTTTGTTGGAGAAAGAGAAGAAGCTTGTGGAAGCCGCATGCGAGACCATTAAAAAATCATGGGAACGAAACGGAGTATCATTGCTTATGGATGGATGGAGTGATGTCCAACGACGCTCTATCCATGGAGTGGTAGCTTATTCTCGTGGGGAGATGTACTTCATCTCATCACATGATGCATCCGACACAAGAAAGTCAGCTGATGTACTTGCTGCTGAGTGGGCAAGTGCAATAGAGATTGTGGGGCCATCAAATGTGGTTTGCATTGTAGCAGATGGGGAGCCTGCAAATAGAGCTGCAGGTGCAATTATTGAAAATTTGTACCCTCACATCATTGTTTGCTTTTGCATGGCTCATTGTTTAAATAATATTCTCAAAGACATTGGGAATTTGGATTGGATTTTGCCTATAATCAATGAGGCAAATTCATTGGTTAGCTTCATCAACCATACTCGTGTGAAGAATAAGTTTAGCAAGAGATCTACTCTTGCTTTGCTCAAGTACTCAAACACAAGGTTTACATATAATTTCACTATGTTACATCGAGTAGTAAAATGTAGTGGTGTCTTGAGAGGGCTTTTATTGAGTGATGAATTCGCGAGGATGCCAGAAGCTTCTACTTCAGAAGGAAAGCAATTTAGAAGATTAGCCATGATGCAGCATGGTGGGAAAACATTTCTCACATCGTGGATATTGTTCATCCACTTGTGCACTTATTGAAAATTGTGGATTCCATGGAGCCATGTATTGGTAAAGTGTATGAAGCTATGGATCGCACAATTGAAGCACTAAAAACATTGGTGAATGATAATGATAGGTATGAAGAACTTTCAGCTATTTGTGTTAGCAGATGGGATGCATACTACTCTCCACTTCACGCTGCAGCATACATGTTGGATCCAGAATTTCAAGATAAAAAGCAATATGCAGATCCAGAGGTAGCTAATGGATGGAGGAAAATATTAGAGAGATTTGTCCCGGATAGTGCAGCTAGGCGACTTATCAGAGATCAATTATCCAAATATAGAACAGGGAAAGATGCTTCATATGCATGTGCAGATGCCCAAGAGGATAGGCTACGTGTTGGTGCTTCCCTATGGTAGGAGGATTTTGGTTCTGATGGTCCAGAGCTTCAACAATTGGCCATTCGGATACTTAGCCAAGCTTGCACCACGAGTTGCCTTGAGCAACTATGGAGTGTGTATGGACATGTAGCCTCTAAGAAGAGGAACAGGCTTGGTGTGCAGCGTGCTAGTGATCTTGTGTTTGTCAGTGCAAATTTGAGGATGCTTCGACGGACGCAATGCATGGAGGGAGATCTTTTCAGAGAATGGGAGGTAGAGCAGGGATCGGACCAAGTGGTAAATAAAGAACATGAAGATGCAGCAACCACTGATTGTGTTGCAGAAAATGAGTCTGTCACTATGACTCCCCACTTGGATTCTCCATAGTCATCACATTTATGTTGTAGCCTGCTGCCTTTTACATTTCTTATTTATGTTCCCATCATATGTAGTCTTTTTGGCATTTGTCCATCGATCGTATGATATAAGATCTTTTTATCTCATGATGTAACATCTTTTTGATATGATGATGATGTACAATCTATTTTTTGACATGATGAAATACATGGGACTTGTCACTTATCACTTGTAACTTTGTAAGTTTCAACTCTTGGAGTACCATTTAACTACTAACTTTGAACGTTCAAGTTTCAATTGCCAACGACTCAACGTGCTCATCATTTATACTTAAAACTTTTTTTCTATGTTTTTCTTATTATTGGTCATTTCACATGTTGAGGAATTGTTTGTACATAAGTTTCATCTCATTATTTTGAAAAAATCAGCGTTTTTTTGTGCCGTCCCGGGGACACGTCCCCGGGACACCCTAGGCTCCGTCCCCGTCCCGCGGACACCACCGTCCCCAGGACCCGTCCCCGTCCCCTGGTGACTTTGAGTTGCACACATACATACATAAGTACATGTCATAGTGGAAAGCAACGTTTTCGCAACGGCAACGGCAACGGGTTAGCAACGAGGGCAACGTCTGGACCTAGGAGTTGCGATAAAGTTATTTATTTTTCAAAATTTTTATATGTTTTTTTCACATATTTTGGGTCCTATGATATGTAATAAGGTGGGATATGACTATATATATCACTGGCTCATTCGCCCTATGATGGAGTCAACCATATGCCTATACATGTGTGGATGAGGTGGTATGGGACACCAGCCCTTGCAATGATGGCCACCCAATCCTAGCTGCACGCTGCTCAGCTTGAGAGAGAGCCCATTTGGCTCCATGGCTAGGATGTGGGTTTGGTTTCTGTCCTTCTATGTGTTTGTGAGTATGGTATCTTGTTTTGTCAACAGGGAGGTATCCTGGTGGGTGCTAACAGGCTGACTTAAGAGTTCTTTCTCTTAGTCGCTTATTATCTTCTCATCCATGTATTTTGATCTACCTGGAAGATCATGTGCTCATTGCTTCTCTTATATTTCTTTGCACCATTATCTGGTTTAGACCACAAGCACGTGCTGGTTTAGACCACAAGCACGTGCTACTGGGAGCATGTAGGTTGAGATGGAGAGTTGCATAGAAAAGAGAGTTTGATAGAAATAGAGGATTGAATGGATTAAAACTTTTCAGAAATCAACAGTGCCATGTCATTGATGATGCAGTTTGGGCAAAGAAAATGGGTTTGAGCTGATATTATAGTTATGAAGAGGTTAACATGAATTTGTTAGAAAGACTGTTATTCTCTTTTGCCTGTCGATTTCAGAACCAAGGTTTGTCACAGGCTGAGTTGGGGGGTCTCTTGACAGTTTGAAGTAACAAAGAAAAGAAGATTAGGGTTTTCTGATATGCAGGTGGACCTTGGGTAGGAGCTCGATTCTTTGTCCTTTCTCTCTTTCTCTCTTGCACATTTGTGAGGAGGGATACTGGTACAGCCAGGCAATATCTTGGCAATCCTGGCTCAACTTACATACTGATGACTCCATCATAGGGCAAATGAGCCTACTTGAAAAATTTGCCTGCAACGCAACGCGTTGCGTACGTCGCAACGCAACGCCGTTGCGTTGCGAACGTTGCAGACGCTACGCAACGCGTTGCGTTGCAACTATGGTACATGTGTGTATGACATATGCATGAACATACATATATGGATCAATTCACTACATATTTTCATAACTTGTTCTTTTGCATGAACACCTTATAAAGAAATTTTCTTTAATCGCTCACACGGAATTAACCCTTGAATCATTGGGTTGTTTGGAATGCACAATACCACAAAGAGCTAAAACGCTTACGTGTGAGCCAATAGAACTACTTTCATACATAATAATCTCCTCCTTGCTTTTTAGCTCACATGACTTTGCCTTTTTCAATGTTAGAGGCTCTCTCTCATTACTAAACATAATATGCTAACTCAAGTCCATTTAACTCTAGCACATGCATTCTTCCAAAAGCGCGAGAGAGAGAGAGAGAGCGAGAGAGCAACAAAAATTGGGTCGCATGCCATGAAGGTGGAATACTCATGACACCTCTCTTATTCTTGACACATCTCTCAAAGGTTGATTATTCTTGAGAGCAATAAAACCTAAGGCTGGCAAATTATGGAACAACTACAAGTATGGAATTTTTTCTCATGCATCACCCTCAATTGGGACCATAGTTGGATTAGAAAACATTCCAAACGTGATTGGAACGTTCGGAACATTCCGTACAGTAAGTGCATTCCAATCAGCATTCCGAACGCATGCTTTTTTTTCCTCTTATTAAATATTCAGATTTTTTTTATATATAATACAGCCATATAATACATATATATAAATACAAATATATATGTATGTATATATATATATATATATATATATATATATATATATATATATATATATATATATATATATATATATATATATATATATTACATATATATAATATGACACATACATATGCATATATACTCAATTTCCATCATATATGCTACATGCCACACACATGCATACATATGACACACCATAGTTAAATAAATAAATTGATTCATTCACATATATATGTGTGTGTGTGCATATGCATCTATACTCAATTTCCATCATATATGCTACATGCCACACACATGCATACATATGACACACCATAGTTAAATAAATAAATTGATTCATTCACATATATATGTGTGTGTGTGTGTGTGTGTGGGTTGGGGGGGGGGGGGGGGGGGGGGGGGGGGGGGTGGTTTAACGTTGCATCCTGAAGTTTGATACTGCACCATGTTCCGTACGCATACCGTACGTGCCATACCACCTTGATTCGGACAGAAATAAATCACTAACTTGAAAAAAAGAAGCAAAATATTGATGGCATTAATCTGATAATCAATCAGATTTCACCAACAATTTATAATTGATAATTAAACACGCAAAAAAGGGTAACTGCTCACTTATTTTAGGGTCTCTTCTCACTTATTTAACCTAGAACATTAAGGAAAAAGATACAGTTCAAAACAAGTTCCATCTTTGGCAGTGGCATATGATTGTTTTCACCCGCTTCTAGCTCACAAGCTTTCCTGTTTGAATCAATCTAATTTCATGACAATTTGCTACACGCTAAAAATTACAAGCTACAATCCACAAAGTATAGATTACAACTATCAAGCATAAAAGGTATTGCACAACAATCAAGAATTTATATTCTAGACACAAGAATTTCCATATTTTTCTCCTCCCTGACTTATTTTCAAAAAAACAAAGGCAGAACCAGCCCATCTTTTGGTGCCCAAAGAAGTCTCAACTTTTCACTTTCCATCTCTCCTTTCATGTTGTATAAATTAAGAAACATTTTAGATTTATCCATCCGAAGTTAATGGATAGATACATTTATTGGTTCGATTAGGTATATCACCCCTCCAACTGTGATGTGCAAGATACATAGTAGATTCCCAAAGAAAATCTAAGGAAAAATTTCCTAGCAATCAAACTGTAGGCTTGAAAATAAGACACGGCACCTAGAGTTCTGGGTACTAACAACAGAAAATAACATGCTTAACATCAATGTTTGTGATAAAGTTACGACTCACGAGAAGTTGGAAATAGAAAAGGAAGCCAAACGCATCTCAACAGAACGTGAAATTTCTAAGTGTATAGTGCAAAGGTAAGTTAGTCTTTGTGTATATACATATGTGAAAATGAACTTCTTCTTGAAGATCTAAGGAAAAAATTCCTAGCAATCAAACTGTAAACTCGAAACAAACATCCAAAATAACAACACATTGCATACAAAATGGAGCTACTTATTGATATCTTAAAATAGATGTTAATATTTGTATGGTCATGGAAGATGTATTCAAATATGACATGGCATTTAAAGTTCTAGAGTACTAACGACAGAAAATAACATGATTAACATCTATGTTTTGTGATAAAGTTACAATTCATGAGTAATTGGAAATGGAAAAAGAAGCCAAAGGCAGCTCGACAGAAAGTGAAATTTGTAAGTGTGTAGTGAAAAGGTAAGTTAGTCTCTGTGTATATGCATATGTGAAAACGAATTGAACTCCTTGTACTACTCAACTCAAAAGCATAACATGACCCAAAATTGCTTCTGACTCTGTCACCAGCTTATATTTATGAGGGAAACATTTTTCTATAATTTCTCTTAAACAATCCAAACATGAAAAAGATTACAAACCTCCTGTGTGTCTCTACTGTTGGTCACTGGCTTGTTGTCATTATTCTCTAGGATAATGTGCCTGAACTGACTGTTAGGCACATCCTTTACAATGTGCCACTTGACTGGGATCCGACCTGTCCACTTATCTTGCTGCCAAAATTCTAAATTCTTATTGAGATCTACTGGTCCAACCATCTCAGCTACACCACAAAACTGGCCACTTGCATTTACCTGCAACAGCAATTACATGCAGTCGTAATCAATGCATTCCAAAATCTAAGGCAGTACACACCAAAAAAGGGTTATTTACCGAGAAAAAGAGAAACAAAGGACATGGGCCAGAATGTGATTGAGCTTCACGATAAGCTGCATCGAGTTTCCTATTCCCATTGACTGTGCTTGCCCAAACAGAGTATTTAATGCTCTTGTGAATGTCATCCTCACTATAGGACTTGATAATAAAATACTTCGCATTTTCATATGATGTAACAAAATCTGTGCGATTGTATTGCTCTCTATCCAGAGATGATTCAAGTATAGCATTAGCAGCTCCATCTGCACGGACATATCTCATAGCACTTGGAGAAGTCCTCTGGTACCTACCTCTTGTTGTCCTGGGACCTTTATTTTGCTCATTGAAAACATCCCAACTAGGATTCCCGTTGCTGAGCATACCCATGCCTCTACCCCAAGACTTCTCTCTTTCAAAGGGATACCAAGTTTGTGGCCGGCCACTTCCTCTAGGCTCCCAGACAGAGGATAATCCAAACCTTCCAGAACTTGTCATAGGATACACTCTGGTAGACTGAAAACCCCTCCCAGCTGCTCCACCCCCTGTCAATCTAGGTCTATGCTGTTGACCTGCTGGCAAATGAGGCTTCATGCCAACACAAGAAAATATTCATTAGCACAAGTACAAGCAAAATAAACTAAAACATGCTAGTCCTTAGAGCCCCACCTAAACTAGAAGAACCTAAAAAATGGTACTTCTAAATGCAGGAGTACAACTTTCAAATCTACAATGTGGAAGTCCTTGATGATAATTAAAGCACTCACTAGTAGAGGAGCCAGGGGTCTGACATTCGGACCAGAAGTGGACAATGATGGCAAACTGTGCCTCTGTTGATTTTCAGCTACTTTGGAAGAATCTGACCATGGAGTACCTATCCTAGTGCCTTCATACCCTACTCTCACATCTTGAGATACTGATGAGGGTCCACTCACAGGTAGTACACCTCGACCATAAAGACCAGAAGGAAAACCCATGTGCCCCGCTCTTGTGCCTGAAGGCCCATTTGTTCCGCTGCCCACAGTATTAGCTGATCGATCACTTGAAGATTCTCTGGTACTTACCGTTGAGGTATCAAAATTAGGTGGCCCTGATGATGGACCAAATGGAGAACTGGAAGGTAACGATTGTTGATACAAATGGGTGGCATAAGGATATCCATGTGGACCATACAACTGACCATCTGCTCTCATAGATGCTCCAGCTGTATAAGGTGCATAGACATGTTGTGGATTATAAGCAAGACCAGAAGGATGATATACAAGCGGTCCACTCTCGCTGTTGTAAGGCCGCTAGCATGAAAAAAGGAATAATCATCATTATCTAGTCAAGAATATTACTAATAAAACAATATTACAGGCCTCTATGCAAGCATTCAGAGTAATAGAAATAGTTTTGACCAACTACATATAAATGAGGGTAAACAAAATTGATGTATGACTGCCTTCTTACCGCATTTTGTGCATCAGCAGCCTCTGAACCACCAGTCCTGGGATAATCTTCCCATTCGCTGGCTTGGTAATCGAATCCTGCAACCCAAGAAAATCTTCACCATTAGAAGATTACCGATTGACATAGAAAAAACAAACCTCACCATTAAACAACCATGAGATCAGGACTCACCACCAAGATGATAATAACCATGGGGCGGCACAGCGTAATATACGCCGCCTTCTATGCTCATGTATCCTGAATGCATATTGGATACATCTGCTACACCAGCTGCAGAAGGATCCAACCCTGTTTCTTGACTTCCAGCAACAGCAACTGAATTTGGTTGTATCTGAATTCATCAAGACTCAAGATCAGACATTAAAGAACCACGTACATGTGCATCCAGAAATCTTTATAACGGTAAGCATACATACTTGTGTATTTACATCAAGAGTCTGCAGAAGATCTGCCACATCTGCACCTTGAGTCAAGGATATCTAATATATCCATACAGATATCAAACAAATAAATGTGTCCACGTCACAATAAAAGCATTGTAAAATACTTCATCTAACTTAATGCTGACTACCTTGATCAATTGATTTCCCTTTTTAAAAGCAATTACATAGCTATGGAATTCAATACACCATAGTCATGTGCGGTGCAGAAATCAAAAAACGAGTAGCAATATGTATATTTGTTAGTCAACAATATAATGTTGTTACTTACAGTCGACTGAATTTCCCAGAAATTTATTTATATTGTATTTGTACTGACAACAGCCACTAGCATTCAGGCACAGTTGGATAGCAAAGATAATAAAGAAAACAGACAAAATTGGAAAATATCAACAGATGATCAAATATAGAGGATACTGTCTGCTGCTGTCGGAGCATTTGTACCCATAATCGAGTAATTTCTTTCCAGCCAAAAGAAAAAGCCGTTCAAATACTTCTGCGTGCGAGGAAAAAAATTGAAAGTCTAAACTGATGAACGAAGCTGAAAGCAAGCATGGATTATTAATGTCCTGAAACTTTGGAACAGTGAAAAAGTTGAAACCACGCATCAATTATTGATATCCTAAATAATTCCTTAAACTTCGACGGATCGATCAATTTGCGATCATAAAAGTCCATGCAAACCCAAAATTTTAGAAAAGAAAACGCAAACCTTTTAAAGCGACGTGCTTTCTGTTCAGCTCAAATCAGCTGCCGGCCCGCTCGAGAAACAGAACGTTCTCCAAAAAATAGTGGGAAAATGCTCCTGGATCGGCGGAAAATGGACGAAAAACCGCTGCAAGCTAGGGTTAGATTCCCTGACATAAAATTGTATTCAGATTCTCTAATAATGCTACCATCTAGGGCTTCCGGATGGCAGAAATTCAGCAGCAGTAACCGTAGTCGGTGAGCTCGAGGGGGAGCTGCGAGACTCGTCAGTTCGTAAAAGAGAATCACAAAACGATTGCCATAACCATCATCAAGCACGCTTCTCCCTTTGTCCGCTTGCAAAGTTGTTTTAATTTCAGAAATTGATCTTTCTTCGCAGCAAAAGCCCACAAGAGCCATTAAGCCAATCCAAGACCATGAATGATCATGAATACCTTTATTTTTAGTATTTTTCAAGTGTTTGCTTTCCAATAGTTATCCATAATCCCAAAGTCAATGCCTTAGGGAGAAGCTAGGGACATTTAAAACAATAGACCATATTGCAAATTGTTATCATACTTAAAGTAAAAAAGTAAAGAACAAGAGTGAAGATGTGATCTTGAATGTCTTAAGAGCTAAGATGCACTATACAAATCTTACCTTAGCCTTGGCCTCATAATTTACATAATTGTTTCTCAACTCTCACATCTCCCAATATTTTTAACTATATGATAGATGTTATTTATTAACAGGGTAGTAGATTGTACTTGACTATAATGTGCAAATTAATGTTGAATTACACCAAATCTCCTAGAAAATGATAGCCTTCGTAAGGGTATAAGATAAAAAAAATATGCACGCTAGGTTCAAATCTTATAACTTGAGGCCATGGGTATGAGCAAGAAATGCTTAAGTTGAATAATCACGGCCCCATCATCATGAAATGTAAGTAGGGTTACAAGATGTTTCATGGTTTCTTTTTTAGAGTTACCAAAATGGGGATGTACATGGAAAAAAGAAGTGAAGGTCGAAACTTGGAGACCTCATGATTACAAGCAAAGTAGACAAGATTGTAGAGCAAAATTGGTTTATAACACAGGATTCCAAGGTTTGGATAAAGTTTGAGATGAGCAAACGCTTAGCTTCGGTTTCAAGTTATTCACTTGGAGTATTTTGAACCTAGAGCTCCCAAGTCTTGCAGTAGCAAGATTAAGGAGCTCACTATGAGGATAATATGATTTATATATTTACATAAGTTGGTATCACAACTAATCATCCTCCTTACACATGAGATTATTTAGGGTCCCTATATTGCCTTCAATGGTTATCTTTGGCGATTATTTGTCAGTGTTTATCCTCAACGATTATTTAAGGTTGTCATTATGGACCCTATTCTATGGTGTGTCATATTTGGCTAGTAATTAGAGCTTCAAGTTTGGGACACCAATCTCTATCGATTCTCCTTCCTTGGCCACATTTATGTGCCTTGATTTGTTAAAGGTGTTCATATCTTTGACACAATGTTTTTTTTTCTTTTGAGGGGGGAGGGCTTATGTCTTCCATAATGTTTCTATGAACTTGGATCCCAAAGATTGAACTTTTTTGTTTTTCCTATACACATGGAATGTTGAAATTCAATATAGGATCTTTGTGGGGACTTATAGCAAACCAACATGTTAGGTGGATTCACTTAGCTAAATTTGAGGTTCTTTTGTGTGTACATGTGGCTAATGACTATGGTTTCTATTATATTTGAGGCATTCAATGATAAATAGCTCATGCTTCTTCTAATTCTAAACTATTATTGTAGTTGTGAGCATGATCACATTCTAATAATCTAGTAATCATACATGAATTGTGCAAAAGAAGCATAATTCTATTCCAAAATTCTCATTTATGAGCTACCCTTATTTTAGTCTTGAGTTCTTCATTAAAAAACTTATAAATTATGGTCCTTTTCTATTTTTCTTTGTCCAATAGAGTATTTATCACATCTTAAAAAGAAGATCCAACCATGTACAGTTACTAAAGACTTGGAGTAAGTGTCACTTAAAATAGACATGTATTCCCCCCTTGATCAGAACATAGGGTGCCCAATTTACATGATGGCATATTTTCAACCATAACCAACAATTGTTTGAAGCACATAAAACACTTCAGAGTTTTCTTTCAATGGATACACCCATTCATGCCTAGAGAAGTCATCAATAAAAGTCATGAAGTACAGGTAGTTCCCAAACAAAGGTGACTGCATAAGATGACATACATCATTATGAATAAGCCACAATTTATGAGCAACTCAAACTAAACCATCTTTGGGAAAGAAGTAACGCTGCATTTTGCCCAAAATAGAACCTTTTGAGACCTGTTTCTAATTTGCCTCAAGTTTGGGTAGTGAGGACACCATTTTAGATGCATGCATGCCAAAGTTTTGCATATGAGATAGCTTGAGAATCTTGAACTACACATGTTGAATCATTCATATATTTTGCATAATCTATGAGCTTATACAACCCATGACATAAAATGCTAGAAGCAATAATAACATAACCATTTGAGAGATCATGGATTGTACATATGTTATCCACAAATTTGACAACCGAGCTAATTTTGGCTATGTTGAAATTGACAAAAAAAAATTTTGATCCTTGACATATATAAAGCATCTAACAATGTGAAAGAACTGCCATGAGTAGTGGTCATAATGACCTTACCGACTCCCATTACAAGATAAGAGGAGTTATTAGCACATGGATAGTATTCCCTGTAGGGGTAGGCTCAAGTGAAATAAAGGAACTGCGCTCCAATGTAATATGTTTGGTTTCCCCACTATCAAAGTACCAAACATCTAAGTCTATTGAAGACATACACTGCTCATGAGAAGACGGGTTATATTTGCAAACAATAGTAAATGCCCATTCTTCATTATGAACAAGATTAGCTAACTTTGTTTTAAGTGTAGATGGCTTTGCAACAACCATTCCAACCTTTTTCATCTTTGCCTCTTTTGTAGCCTGTTTAGGACAACTCTTTATGACATGATCATTTGCCTTATAGTATTTGTAAGAGTATCTTTGATTTTCTATTTTCTTCTCATCTTTGTCTTATTTATTCAATTGTGCAACGTTAGCAGATTTATGCTTACTAGTAGATGAGCTTCATGTATCTTTGCCATTCTGACTAGCTAAGAAATTTGATATGCAACATGTGTTGATATATTTAGGTAGTGATGTGTGTGAACACACTAGGACCGTCGGGGCACTTTTTTCCCTCTTTAGGAGGTTTTTTCCCCCTGGCTTGTATATACGCCTATTGCCCTAACGGGCTACTTATCTTTGTACATTCTCTAGTAATACATTCGGTATTGTGTGTTGTGCTCCAAGCTTCTTCTTCTTCCTTGTGTTGTTCGCGTGCTTCCGCAGACGTCTAACTCCAACAATTGGTATCAGAGCAGGTCGTCGCTTCATCTAGGGTGCCGTCGACACTCCTCCATTTGCAGTCTCAGAATTGCACGAATTTTGGTGAGCATACTGAGCGTGTCTTCGAGATCAAAACGACTTCACTTTGTAGTGTCAAAATCGCGATCTGAGCTCGTTTCGGCCTCCGAACACACTATCACAACGCTTGTGTAGGCTATTTCATCTTTTTGTGCCAAAGGTATATACAAGTTTTTGTTCGCCAGTATAAGCATCTCGAAGTCTGCTATAGGTCTAGTGGAATTCGTCTTGGCAGTTCTGGTCAACCTTTTGAGATACAATGAATTTTCTGCATCAAGGTATTCTGGTGACCGGCCATGGCTGAAAGCAGTGATGTATTCTGTATGTTGGCTGTTGAGGATAAGTTGGATGGTACCAACTACCCGTTATGGGCTTATATGATGTGACATGTGTTGGTTGCAAAAGGACTGTGGAACATTGTGCAGGGTGTCGAAAAATGTCCTATAACACCTGCAACTATTACAACTGCAGGTACTGAAGTTGATGCAGAAGGTGTCGAAGATGGTGATATTCTACATATTCATGTTCGTGCTTCAATTTCTGTTGCACCTACTGTAGAGCAAATTTGCTAGGATGGCAGAGATGCCCAAGCACATGCATTGATAGCTTTGTCTGTCAAATGTGCCATTATTCCTCACATTCGCTCTTGTAGAACAGCAAAGGATGCTTGGGATACACTTACCACATTGTACCAAGCTAGGAATGAGGCTCGTGTTGCTTACCTCCGAAAACAATTGGACAGTGAGCACATGAATGAAGGTGATTCTATGGACAGTTTCCTAACGAAGATCAAAGACTTGAAGGAACAATTGATTTCTGTTGATGAGGTTATACCAGATAGCTCACTTGTGCAGACCGTTCTGAATGGTCTTCCTGATTCATATCAGAGTTTTGCTTCTACTCTTCAGTTGATGATGAAAGGCAATCCAAATGCCTTATCATTTGAGGATTTAGTCTCAATTCTGTTGCAGGAAGATCAGTCCAGGCAGAACAGGTCCATTATGCGAGTTGTAGATCAAGCTTTCCTGGCTAGTCAAAAGGGCAAAGGAAAATGGAGCTCTTCAACTAGTAAGCAGAAATCTGCTAATTTTGCACATTCGAAGAAGGAAGATAAACATGAGAAGAAATCAGAAAAGCAGAAATTGTTTTGTAAGTACTGTAAAGGGAATGAGCATATCATAAAGAACTGTCCAAAACTCGCTGCTAAAGAGGGCAAAGAAGAAAGAGGATGGAATGGTTGTTTCAGAGGCCTCTACACCAAAAATAGAGTCTGCTAATCTTGTGCAGGAAGAAGAATGGGTGTTTACTATTGTCTGCAGTTTTGACCCATCTTCTCATGAGCAGTGCATGTCTGCAGTAGACTCAGATGTTTGGTATTTTGACAGTGGGGTGACCAATCATATTACCTCGCAGTGCAGTTTCTTCTCTTCATTCGAACTTGCCCCTACAGGGAATACTGTTACATGTGCCAACAACTCCTCTTATCCTGTTATGGGAGTTGGTAAAATCATTTTGACTACTGCTCATGGTAGTTCTTTCACTTTGTTAGATGCTTTATTTGTGCCAGGGATCAAGAAGAACCTATTATCTGTTTCTGCATTAGCCAAGATTGGCCTGGTTGTGAAATTTGTTGATGACAGGTGTACAATTCATGATCTGTCAAATGGGGCGGTGTGACTATTGCTTCTGGCATTTTCATTTTATGTCGTAGGTTGTATAAGCTCATAGACTATGAAAGATCTGTAAATGATTTGGCATGTGCAGTAAATGATTCTCAGGCTATGTCAAATGCAAAGCTTTGGCATGCACGCTTTGGTCATCTGAATTTTGCTAGTTTGCTACGCCTGTAGAAATCTGAAATGGTGTCCTCTTTGCCCAAACTTGAGGCACGTGGAAAACATGTTTGTGAAGGTTGTATTTTGGGCAAAATGCAACGTTTGTCCTTTCCAAAAGATGGTTCAGTTCGGGCTACTCAGAAATTGCAGCTTGTACATAGTGATGTTTGTGGTCCTATGCAGACACCTTCTTTTGGGAATTATCTTTACTTCGTGACTTTCATCGATGATTTTTCCAGGCATGCATGGGTATATCCATTGAAGGAAAAGTCCGAAGTGTTCATGTGCTTCAAACAGTTTTGGTTTTGGCTAAAAATCTGTCGGCATGTAAAATGGGCACCCTCTGTTATGATCGAGGGGGGGAATATATGTCTTCTGATTTTAATGCATTTCTGGCTGAACATGGGATAAAACACCAGTGTATAATGCCGTATACACCTCAAACAAAATGGAGTTTTTGAATGAAAGAACAGATCACTCATGGAGATGGCGAAGTGTATGGTCAATAGTCAGGCTTTACCACATAGTTTCTGGCTTGAGGATGTCATGTGTGCAGCATATGTACTGAACATGTGTCCCACTAAAGTGCTGCAATCTATCACTCCATATGAGGCTTGGCATGATCGCAAGCCATCTCTTGCTCATTTGTGTGTTTTTGGTTGTTTGGCATATGCATTAGTGCCTGAACAACATCGTATAAAATTGGATGATACAACAGTAAAATGTATTTTTGTTGGGTACAGTTCTGAAAGTAAAGGCTATCATCTGTATCATCCACAGACTAAACGCATTTGGGTTAGCCATGATGTTGTTTTTGTGGAAGATGCTCTTCAGCCATTGCTTTCATGTACTAAGGAGACATTTGTTAGCTCCAAAGACATGTATGATACTTTGTTTCTTCTTTTACAGGTGGAGAGTCTAGTGTTGGTCCCAATGAGGCAACTTCTCCCCCTTTGCAGGTTTCATGTGATGATGCAGATCATTCCATTTTTCATGCACATTTACATGATGCACTAGTTGATGAGAGAGCTGATATTGAGCAGGCAAAAATTATGCCAAAATGGCTGGTGCAGAGTTCGCGTGACAACAAATTAGATGCACCTCTGTCATATCGTACTCGTTCAAGCTCTCATAGTGCCTCTTTTGCATCAGATTGCTATGCTATGGCTGCATCTAGTCTCTGTGATGAGAATGAGCCTGTTTCGTTTGATGAAGCACAAAATTCAAAAATCTGGATGGTTGCTATGCAATATGAATATGATTCTATAATGAAGAATGGTACTTGGTCTTTATGTGACTTGCCTCCAGGCAAGAAGGCCATTGGCACTAAGTGGGTATACAAGCTGAAGCATAAACCGGATGGTACAATTGACAAGTATAAGGCTAGGCTTGTTGCAAAGGGTTATGCACAGGAAAGAGGCATTGATTTTGATGAGACCTTTGCACCTACATGTCATATGACTACTGTTTGGAGCATATGTGCACTTGCAGCTCATCACGGTTGGAATGTACATCAGTTGGACATTAAAACATCATTTCATATTGGTGACTTGCATGAAGAAGTGTATGTTTTTTAGCCCCATGGCTTTGTGCAGAGAGGGCATGAAAACCAGGTGTGTAGGTTAAAGAAGGCATTATATGGTTTAAAGCAAGCACCACGTGCTTGGTATGAGAAGATACATGCCTATCTGATTACACATGGTTTTGAGAACAGTCCAATTGAAAGCACCTTATATGTTAAGCGTGCTAATGATGTGCTTTTGATCATTGTTGTCTATGTTGATGACATGCTACTCATTGGTCCTATTGAGAAGAATATTGTTGATTTGCATGCCTCCTTTGAGATGTCTGATTTGGGGCATTTGCATCACTATTTGGGCATTCAGTTTATGCAAGTTGATGGTGGAATGGCTTTGTGTCAAATGAAATATATTGACACATTATTGAAGCGTTTTGGCCTTGAAGACTGTAAACATATTGCCACTCCTATGGAGACAGGTTTACGATTGAGTCTTCATGATGCTAGAGATGCATTTGATGTTGTTCTCTATCAGTAGGCTGTTGGATGCTTGATTTACTTATGCATTACTCGGCCAGATATTCAGTTTGCTGTCTCACAAATGAGTAGGTTTATGCATTGCCCAGGAGTCAAGCATTGGCAGACAGTTAAGCGTTTTGCTATTTGAGTGGTACTCGGCTACTTGGGTTGTTTTATCCCAAGGGGGGATCACTAGTGCCAGATTTGCATGCTTTTTCTGACTCTGATTGGGTTGGTTGCTATGACACTCATGTGTCCACTAGTGGCTTTTGCTTCATGCTTGGTAGCTCATGTATATCTTGGTTGAGCAAGAAGCAGCCTATTGTGGCCACTTCCATTGTGAGGCTGAGTATAGGGCAGCTTTCACAGTGACTGTTGAGTGTGTGTGGCTCAGATGCCTTATGGCTGATTTGGGTGTTGGTGAGACTTCTGCCACCACCATCTTCACTGATAGTCAGAGCGCATTGGCAGTTGCGAGGAACCCTATGTTCCATGCTCACACTAAGCATATTGAGGTGCATTATCACTATGTCAGGGAGAGGTTCTCTGTGGGGAGATTAGCTTGGCATATGTGTCCATGCAGGAGAACATTGCAAACCTTTTCACGAAGGCTCTGCCTAGGGAGAAGTTTGAAGCTTTCCGCAAAGCTTTGGGCTTACTTCCTTTTGTGGAGTGATTTCCACATAGCTTGGCAATTCCTTATAAACGAGTGCCAACTCCTTGTTCATGGCATCACTCCCAGGGGGGATTTGTTGATATATTTAGGTAGTGATGTGTGTGAACACACTAGGACCGTCGGGGCACTTTTTCCCTCTTTAGGAGATTTTTTTCCCCTAGCTTGTATATACGCCTATTGCCCTAATGGGCTACTTATCTTTCTACATTCTCTAGTAATACATTCAGTATTGTGTGTTGTGCTCAAAGCTTCTTCTTTTTCCTTGTGTTGTTAGCGTGCTTCGCAGACGTCTAACTCCAACAACATCCATAATTGACTTGTTCTGCCTGGATTGATCTTCCTACAACAAAATGGAGAATAAATCCTCAAATGTGAAGGCATTTTGATTGACCTTCATCATCAATCGGCGAGTAGATGCAAAACTTTGATATAAATCTAGAAGACTGTTAAGAACAGTCTGCACAAGTGAGCTATCTGGTAAGACTTGTTTTAGAGGTAAACAACATGAGCCTCATTTCTTGTCTGGTATAAAGTTGTAAGTGTATCCCGAGTATCCTTTTTTGTCTTGCAAGAGCAAATGTGAGGGATAATGGCACGTTTTACAAACAAAGCAATCAATGCATGTGCTTGAGCATCTCTGCCATCCCAATGAAGTTGCTTTGTAGTAGGTGCAACATGATCAGAAGATTGAAGATCATCATCTTCAATGCCATTCGCATCACCTTTAATTATTGTATTTGTAGGTGTAGTAGGAGGTTTAATGGTTGACACAATATTCCACAACCCTTTTGCTACCAATAGATTATGCATCATATATACCCACAATGGGTAATTAGTATCCCCCAAATTATCCTCAATTACCAACATACATACATCATTGCTTTCAACCATGGCTAGTGACTAAATACCTTGATGCAAAAAATTGATTATATCTCAAAATTTGAACAAAAACATCATGTGGAGCTCTACTAAACGTAGCAAACTTCAAGGTGCTTGTGTTGGTGAACCAAAACCTATATATATGTTTGGCACAAAAGGACAAAATTGCCTACATAGTCATTGTGATAATGCATTTAGAATCCAAAACAACCTCAGATCAATGACGATCAAGTGGTCTGTGTGTAAGTGTCCAAGTCTTGTTATCTTGGGTAGCTTGAATTTTGGACTTCATGGCTTCTTCCCATTCTAGATGACCCTTAACTTCTTGATAAGCTGAGGGTTTAGCTATCTCCTATATCCTATGCACGAGGGCATAATTGACCAAGTGATTTTTCTCTTTGTTTTTCTTCTCTCCTCCATAGGCACATGAGATAGATGGAAATCAAATCCCAAGAAAAATTAAAAAAAAATACTAGTATCTCAAGATGACATCTACATCTTGCCCCTCTGTTCGTGTTCATAGAAGAAGGAAGTGTCACGACATGCTTAGAGGAAGAAAACACTGAAAAAAAAAAAAAATTACACATGCCCAAAGGCATCCTCCACATCTTGTGAGTTTAAAGGTCTTGACATGGGAAGAGTGGACAAAGTTTTGGGAAAAAATTGGAAAGTTTGGAAAAAATTGGAAGCAATGTTGAACTCTCTCTTCTCTTTTGACTCTCATGCATGCATCACTATGAACAAATCTACAAAACCTCAATGGAGAATAATTACAACTAGAAGCATTCAACTATAATATTTTGTAGTAGATTTGGGGTTTTTTAATAATGTTGTACATGTAGTGGTGAAGCTAAATTTCCAGGGTTGTACATGGATTGGAAGATATGATTTTCTAGTAGGTTTCACGTCCTAATGGAGTAGAGGTGCTACCTTCAATTTGTTAGAGATATGGATAGTGGTGCATTCATGGAGGATGGTGGTATGTGTATTTGGGGCTTTGGGTATACATTTGAAGATAAGAAGTAGAAGAAAGGGCTATCTAACAACATTGGAAGTAGATCAACTATTCATTGATGTATCTTGTCAGTAACTCTCATGGGAAACTTATCATCTTAGGACTTTAGCATTGTAGCATTGGAGCATTGGAGTATGTTTGTCTCTCTTGGTTCATCTTTTTTTGACCATTCATCTTTTGCATTTTTTATGAATCCTTATGTGGCATTTTTCTCTTGTCAGCATGTAAAATAGGCACCCTTCATTCTGATTGAGGGGGGAAATACATGTCTTCTTATTTTAATGCATTTTTGGTTGAGCATGGGATAAAACATCAGTGTATAGTATATGTAATCAGAATATGCAATTGAAGTATTTCTGTAGTGATGCACGGTGGATTCTCCTTCTTGAGAGCTCTGAAATGATACGCTTGTAGTAGAAACCCAAAGTCCGGCACTACACACAATACTCCGCATAAAGGCTGCAAAATATGCAAAAACACAGTGCACAAGGGGGCACGAACATAGATTTCCTAGGTTTTCCAAATGCGACCGAACTTCAATCTATGGCTGACCGAGCCACTATCTGCTTTATTTAAGAACCTATACAAAAGTGTCTAATGGCCATTTGGCCTTTCACATGGACACTAACGGTAACACTCTCCCACTGAAGGCCAATATGGCCAAAGTGACTATGGGAGAAAAATAAAGAATACGTGATTGTAAGTATGCAAACCATACCTCCCACTTGATGGGTATGTTACACAATATACAAGTAATTGTGTAAGTTCATGAATCAAGTAGCCCCCATCAAGTGACAACAGTGTTGAAAGCTATCCTATGGTAGAGCTTTAGTTAAAGCATCTACAACATTATCTCAAGTATGAACCTTCTCAAGAATAATGCTCTCAATGGCTAAGCAATATCTAATGAAGTGATACCTCACCTCAATGTGCTTGGTCTTTGCATGATAGACCATATTCTTAGCCAAAGCAATGGCACTCTGACTATCATTGAGCAAATGAGGTACATGTTGAGTTAAACCCATATCACAAGCAAGATGAGAAAGCCACAATGATTCCTTACATGCCTCACTTGCTATAACATACTTTGCTTCTATGGTGGAAATAGCTATACATTCTTGAAGACAAGATATCCAAGATATAGCACCTCCAGCAAAATGAAAAATGTATCCTCATGGAGACTTTTGATGGTCTACACAACCAGCATAATTAGAATATGTGTAACCAATAATGGATGATTTCCCTCTAGCCAAGCATAGACACTTGTCTTCAGTACCATTCGGATATCTCAACATCATCTTGATCACTTCCTAATGCTTCTTGCCAAGATTAGACACATATCTACCCACAACTCCCACTGCTAATGCAATGTCTGGTCTCATAGCTACCATAGCATACATGAGACTACCAACAACAGACTAATAAGGAATTTCGGTCATGAATTTCTTTTCCATTATTGCAGTGTTTTGGCCTTGAAGATTGTAAACATATTGCCACTCCTATGGAAATAGGTTTATGATTGAGTCTTCATGATGTTGGAGATGCATTTGATGCTGTTCTCTATCAGCAAGTTGTTGGATGCTTGATTTACTTATGCACTACTCGACAAGATATTCAATTTGCTATCTCATACATGAGCAGGTTTATGCATTGCCCAGGTGTCAAGCATTGGTAGGCGGTTTAGCACATCTTTTGCTACTTGAGTGGTACTTGGCTACTTGGGTTGTTTTATCCTAAGAGGGGATCACTACCACCATATTTGCATGCTTTTTCTGACTCTGACTAGGTTGGTTGCTATGACACTCGTGTGTCCACCAGTGGTTGTTGCTTCATGCTTGGTAGCTCATGCATATCGTGGCTGAGCAAGAAGCAGCCTACTGTGGCCACTTCCAATTGTGAGGCTGAGTATAGGGAAGCTTTCACAACGATTGTTGAGTGTGTGTGGCTCAGATGCCTTATGGTTGATTTGGGTGTTGGTCAGTCTTCTGCCACCACCAACTTCACTGACAGTCAGAGTGCATTGGCAGTTGCGAGGAACCCTATGTTCCATGCTCGCACTAAGCACATTAAGGTGCATTATCACTATGTCAGGGAGAGGTTCTCTGTTGGAGAGATCAGCTTGGCATATGTGCCCACACAGGAGAACATTGTAGACCTTCTCACAAAGGCTCTGCCTCGGGAGAAGTTTGAAGCTTTTCGCAAAGCTTTGGGCTTACTTCCTTTTGTGGAGTGATTTCCACATAGCTTGGCACTTCCTTATACATGAGTGCTAGCTCCTTGTTCACCGCATCACTCCCAAGTGGGATTTGTTGATATATTTAGGTAGTGATGTGTGTGAACACTCTAGGATCGCCGGGGCAGTTTTTTCCCTCTTTAGGAGGTTTTTTCCCCCCCGCTTGTATATACGCCTATAGCCCTAACAAAGTAATTATCTTTGTACATTTTTTAGTAATACATTCAGTACTGTGTGTTGTGCTCCAAGCTTCTTCTTTTTCCTTGTGTTGTTGGCATGCTTTCATAGACGTCTAACTCCAACAAAAAGAGGTCTTGGAAGAAGTTTTTGGACATTCATTATACAGTTTCTTAGATGGGTTTAGAGGCTATAAGCACATAGCCATACACCTAGTAGACCAATTTTTTCATACCATGGGGAACATATAAGTAGAAAAGAATGGCTTTTGGTTTGAAAAATGCCCTTTCTAAATTCACAAGAAATGCATGAAGTACTAGATAAGTTGCTCACATAGTTCTTAAGGATATTCATGGAAGGGGACATACAACACATACAACTTCCAAAAGAATTTTGATAAATGTTTGCAAGTTGGTCTAAATGTGAATCTAGTGAAATGTCAATTCATGGTTACAAAAGGCACCTTACTTGGACACCTCATGTCTACCGAAGGGCTCATAGTGTATTCTAACAAAATAGTTGTAGTTGGGACAATGAACATTCCAAGGTCTCCAAAGAAACTACAAGGCTTCTTAATTCACACTAGCCGATGCATTCTCATGTCACCCATCCTCTATCACAACCCAAAAGTGGGAAGGAAAGATTGGTTGGACCCCTAAAGTAGAGCAAGCTTTTAGGGAACTGAAGATGAGATTATGCACTTCGCCTTTTCTTATCACTTTGAATCGAAATGTAAAATTTCATGTTCACATTGATGCAAGCTTATGTGTAGTAGGAGCAATTTTAGCAAAACCATATAATACTTATAAGATCATCCTATTTGCTATGCAAGCAAGGTTCTTAGCTCTTTAGAAATAAGAATTACAACACTATTGAGCACAAAGTCTTGGCCATTGTGTTTGCATTGCAAACATATAGGCATTATTTGTTGAGCACACACTTTTCAATTATTAGCACCTAATATTCATTCAAATACTTTCTCAAAAAATTGAGGGTTGTAGATAGGTTTGTATATGGTTTCTCATTTTCCAAGAATATAATTTTGAGACCTAGATTAGGTCAAGCAAGGAGAACTTTATGGTTGACCACCTCTCAAGGAACACAAATGGAGAGCATGCAAATGGAATTTTCTACGAGTGTCACCACTTATTTCTACAGGGGAACCAAATATGGAAAAAATATTTATTTGTTAGCAACAATAGCTATAAAATAATCCATTGAAGCTTTTGTCATAGCCAACTTTGTTGCATACCATTTTTCCTAAATGGATAAGATAGTATATTGCATATGTGCATGGCCTTGTACGAAGTATGGACATCCTAAAAGAGGTGCTTGAAGAAGGAAAAAAAAATAAAGGAATTGGCTCATAAGATCTTGCATAAGGGGATTTGGTGGCCAAATGTACTTAAGGATGGAGTTTGAGTTATAAAAAAAGGTGAAGCATGTCAATGATTCACATTAAAGCCCTCAAAGCTAGAACTTCAATTGCTTTATAGATCTGCTTGCTAATAGTCCTTTGAGAGATGGGGGAGGAAATTTCATCGGTCCCATCGATCATCCTAGCCATACTAGAGATAAAAGGTATATCTTGATGGACGCATGTTAGAGAACCAATTGGAATGAGGCCAAAGCTTCAATGGATTGTTCAACAACTACTATTTTTTAAGCTTTTTACATAAGGATATTCTTGCTAGATTCAATTTCATTTAAATATAACAAGCAACATAGGTAGTCATTTTGTGAACCACGTTCTGAACGGAATGTTTGAAATATATAAGATCTTGCATTGAAAGTAATGTGATTCTTATTTTAGGGCTAATTGATAGTAGAGAGCTCTAAGAGTCTGCTAAGCTTGTGCAGGAAGAAGAATGGGCGTTTACTATTGTTTGCAGTTTTGACCCATCTTCTCATGAGCAGTGCATGTTTGCAGTAGACTCAGATGTTTGATATTTTGACAGTGGGGCGACCAAACATATTACCTCACAGCGCAGTTTCTTCTCTTCACTCGAGCCTGCCCCTACAGGAAATACTGTTACATGCGCCAACAACTCCCCTTATCCTGTTATGGGAGTTGGTAAGATCATTTTGACTACTACTGGTGGTAGTTCTTTCACTTTGTTAGATGCTTTATTTGTACCAGGGATCAAGAAGAACCTGTTATCAATTTCTGCATTAGCCAAGATTGGCTTGGTTGTGAAATTTGTTGATGACAGGTGTAGAGTTCATGATCTGTCAAATGGCGATGTGATTATTGCTTCTGGCATTTTATGTCGTGGGCTATATAAGCTCATAGACTATGAAAGATCTGTGAATGATTCGGCATGTGAAGCACATGATTCTCAGGCTATGTCAGATGCAAAGCTTTGGCATGCACGCTTTGGTCATCTAAATTTTGCTAGTTTGCTATGCCTATAGAAATCTGAAATGGTGTCGTCCTTGCCCAAAATTGAGGAACCTAGAAAACATGTTTGTGAAGGTTGTATTTTGGGCAAAATGCAGCGTTCCTCATTTCCAAAAGATGGTTCAGTTCGAGCTACTCAGAAATTGCAGCTTGTACATAGTGATGTCTGTGGTCCTATGTAGACACCTTCTTTTGAAAATTATCTTTACTTCGTGACTTTCATTGATGATTTTTCCAGGCATGCATGGGTATATCCATTGAAGGCAAAGTCTGAAGTGTTCATGTGCTTCAAACAGTTTTTGGTTTTGGCTGAAAATCTATCAGCATGTAAAATGGGCACCCTCCGTTGAGATCGAGGGGGGGTGTTGCTCTAGCACAATGGTAAGTACCATGTTCAGAAGCTCCACCTCCTTAATGTCAATCCGCGAAAGAGATAGGAGTGATATGAAGATGGTGAATGTGAAATGTAGTGAGAATGAAGGTGAGAATCATAGAGATGCACGCACACACAATGAAGAGACAAGCAAGACACAATGGAAGGTAGGAAAATAGACTCTATTACTCAAGATCTCAATTGCAAGCTCAAGCTCACTCTAGCTCATACAAGTCTACACTAGCTAACACTAACCAACCTAAAAAATGAGCTCTCTAGCTCTTTTTATAGATTCTAGACTAGTTTTGACCGGTTTCACATCTAGTGACCGACATAGTTAAAAAATAGGTTCTATGTGCTATTTGAAGGTCTAAATGGAGTCTAAAAATGACCAAAATTGGTAGGCTCGTTCTACCTCAGCTCCTCAAGCTCAAGGACTCCTTGAATTGCAAAAATGGAGCTAAAAATTACAAAAGTGATTGTTCTATGTTACATATGGTATAAGAGTGATGAAAATCACTATTGGGAGTTTTTAAAAAGTATTTATATAAACATATTTGTTTGAAAAATGATCTGTTTGGCTCCCTACTACTTTGTTGTGCTATATCTTTACATGCTTCCTCCACGTCTGTGCCTCTGGCTACTGCCAACACCCCCCTCCCTCTCGCGTCTGTCGTCCTCGACAGAACCTTGTTGTGGGGTCTGTCGGATATAAGTCTGTAGTAGGTCATGAGCGAGGGTGTGCTCTGAAATGCGGATACCTCTTGCAAGATCTGGTTTGAGTCTTTCCCAATCTATGGATTGAGGTGCCTCTGGTGGTGGGAGTCTGTAGTGCATGGAGTACACCAGTTGTTCACAGGCAAATAGTTGGAGTAGATGGGTGGGCCTGCCGATGAACACCTCTGAATGATATTCCCAAAAACCGGTAGTAAACATTTCTTTGAAGGTCATTTTATAGCACGCCGATAAATATTTGATGCGATAGTGCCTCGCATAACACACCTGGAGCGATGGTGTCGTACTCATATCATATGCTAAATCTTGATTTCCATGCTCGAATCCCGGGGTGTTAACATGTAGTGCTTTGACGCGACGGAAGACTTTGAATATGATCTGCATCATGTTAGATATTTTGACAATCATATGCGCTGCTACATCATCCATTCGTCGTAAGCGAGGGAGCCAGTGTCGAATAGTTGCCATCATATATCCTACAGTGGGTGGTCCGCGAGGTGGTGTGAAATACGGATAATTTAACCAGTCCTACCATTGCTTGTTGTTTTGTACCTTGATTGCAAAAGCCTTCCAGGAGCGGCGTCGTGGTATCGGTCCTCAACATGGGTTATACTTTAAATGGAGTGGTGCCTTGACCCATGTGCTCATCATTTCAGGATATTCTTGTAATAAATCCTGGCGCCAAGTTGGTTGAAAGATTTCTCCTCTCTTCGCGTCCGTTGGCAAGTCTTCAGGCTCAAACTGAGTTGCATGGGAGGGTTTCTTGCCTATTTCTTTTTCGATGGCCAGCTGATATTCTGCCATTAGCATAAAGTATGGCTTATATTGCAACTCATGCCCAGATATATATCTGCGAGGGGACAAGTGAGCGAAATAAGGGGATTGTAAAATACGCTCTTCGATCATAGCCATTGCGTGTAATTGTGCTTCCATCCTTGCGGAGTGGGTCTTTCCAAGTTCTTCTACAGTCTTCATCCACGCGGGGGTAGGAAGTTCAAAGGTAGTTTGGCCTTGAGCCGTGATTCATCCGCCTGGGATGGGTTGGGGTTTATAAGCTTCTTCAAAAGTGTCCTCCACTAGGATAGTCACCATTTCTTCCTCCGCACCTGGGCCCGTAAAGCGTTGAGTTCCTCGATGATCTCATGAGATGTGGCCACAAGAGCTGGTGGTACTTGCTGTACATGTGCTAAACTATAATATTTTGTGTTCCTCTTTGAGCTTCTGGTATTCCTCATTCAGTTTGACATGATCTTCCAATAGCATCTGCATGGATTCAGAGGGGACAACTTTGAAACGACTGGGACTCAAGGGTTCATCGAGTTGATATAAAGCAGCTTCAAGGTTCTCTCTATTTAGTTACTGCAAGCATTGGTTCTCTTCTTTCGCTGCTACGAGGTGGCGTTTGAGTAGTCCCATGTTTCTAATGAGCGTCGCATTGCGAATGGTTTGAGCCCTTAACAAATTGTCAATATCTGTAATGGCCTCTTTTGTCTTCTCTTCACTTTCGAGTTCAAGTTTTTGGTAGGCCTAGCGTAGCTCTTGGTAGCATGTGTTAAGGGAGGCATTCTCTATTGTTAATGAATTTAGTTGTGATTGTAGGTCGTTCGTGGTCTACTGCAACGTCTGATAACTGGTACCGAGAGATGCGAATTCATCTCTCACTTGTGTCATGCATGCAAACATCTGACAGAATGCAGTGTCGATGGTGGGTGATAATAGTAACAGCGGAGTGAGTGAAGATGCTGTGGGTGTGGGTGTTGATGCAAGGGGAAGGGGGAATAGGGATGGGAAAGTGGATGCAATGGTGATTGTGGAGAAATGTGATGTGCCTAAATGTGGTGGTTAAATGGACGAGGTGAGTGGCGGTGCAGTGGGTGGTAATATGTCCATGTCACTAGACGTGGTGTCGAGTGTAGTGACCGTGAATAGTGGAGTGACAGTGGGTGCGTGAGTGGGTGTGAATACAGGATTTACAAAGGTTGCCGAATAATTTACAGATGGGGTCTCTTGTACTGCTTGGTGGAGAGGGGAAAGAGGAAATAAACTGGGTCAGGGAGGTGAGACGGGGGGAAGGTCAATGGAAGGGGAAATGGGAATAGGGGTCTTGGAGGGGTGGGGAAGGAAGGGAAGGATGGATGGATAAATGGACTAGATACAAGGGTTGAAGTCCTAGGCGGGAGGCTAGGTTGTGTAGGTGCGGAAAGGGTGAGAGGAATGGAGGCAACAAAAGCATCTTCTACCGCACTCTTGAAGGATGTGGATGGTTTGGGAAAGGCAGGGTGGACAGGAGAGACTAGAGGGACGGGAGGTGAAAGAGGAGCGGTTGGGGTGGTGAGTACTTCGACAATAGTGGTGGTATGTATAGTAGATGTGTTGGGCAGGGAGTCGATGAAGATTGTGTCTTCTATCAAAGGACCTTCTGGAATGAGGCGTGCTTCTCTGGCCTGTTGTGAAGACTGAACATCTATTGGTACACAAATATATTGGCTTGGTTATTGATAATAAGCGTATGCGGTATGGGTCAAATTGTGGTAGTGGTTTTCTTTGAAAATAGCATAATGCTTCATCCGTTCCTACTGACTTCACCAGTTCTCTGAAACCTTGAATATATGCTTCTTCAAAGCCTCCTATAGCGAGTTCCTGTTCGACAAGCGCTTGGCTTTCTTCTTTCGATAGTTTTCTACGTGCCCATATTGCTTGCATGGTGCGGTATAACTTCTTGATTGCCAATGTGTAGGCCACCGCTTCAAATGTTTCATCTTCATGCGTGCTTGTGTCACCCTAGGTGGCAATTTGTTGTTCCTGTGTGTCAGTCTATTCATGCTCTTGAGATTCTTGGCTTCCTTGACTGGCTTCATCATCGCCATCTTCATCATCTGTTTCTATCCTTTCTTCTTTGGAACTGGAGACTACTTGCTCTTCTGTTTGATCAGGGGGAGTTGTAGGGTAACTTGGACGTTTGTACTCCTGAGAGAAAAATTATCCTTCTGGAAATTGAAATTCATTTGAAAAAGCGTCTGGCATTTCAAAATCAAACGTGGTATTCATTGGTTCTGCTTCCAGATTGGATATAGGAAAGGTAAACATTTCCACACCAATGGAGGTGGGAATTTCTGCTGCAGTGGTGGTAGGTCCTTGGATTGACATTGCCTGAGAGGTAACTGCACTGGTAGTGCCTTCTGTGATGATAGGTCGTGATAGTCGTATGCGAATGGGTTGTATCATTGCAAGGGGTTCCGTGGGTGACTATTCTGGAGATGGTTGAGGAGATGGAGACTTTGGAACTTGTAGGCATGGGATAGATCCTCGCATGCGCTTGCCTGCTCATCCCTTGCTAGATTTTTTGGCTTTCTTGGTGGTTCCTTTGAAGGGTTTCAATTCTTCACTTGTCATCGCATGCTCTATAGGTAAGTCATATGCCAAACACATATAAACAATTCTCGTGAGAGCACAACATCCATGGATGATTTTTTTCCTTTCCCATCTATGCTGCACCAGGTACAACTGATCAATGATCCAACTTGCAAGATCAATTGTTTGTGGCCCCATACATGCTAAATACAAACCAACCCAAATACGCTTGTGGGGCATAGTGAATCGATCCTGAGCTGGGAATGCAAAGTGTTGCATACATATATGTAATGGCTTAGATAGCTCAAGCGTGATGGTCGAAATGTCTTCCCATTTGGTAACATCACCATGCTTCATCGACTCTGGAATCAACCTTTCTCGCTCTGTCAGCGTGTGAGTTCCATGGATCTTAATTGTAGCTCGAATCAAATCCTTTGAAAAATAGAACCTTTTGAATGGGGGGTCATTTACCAAAGACGGAAAAATGAAAGTGCCCGGCAAGAACTTACATGATATCAGAGCTCAGGAGGCTCTGAAGTGGTGCAGAAGCAGAAATGTAGAGGTTGCAGAGGTCTGAACAACAAAAGAGAGAAGATGTCAAGCATCTTGTCATCATCTATGACTGGGAATCAAGGTTCATCAACAGGAATAGGTGGTGCACAAGGAGGATTAGCAATGATGCCGGTGATCCTAACATTGCGGATACGACCACCAGCCTTCACAGAAGGTAAACTTGATGGTACAAACTACATCCTGTGGAAGTTCAAAATCACTTCTATTCTTGATTCGTATGAGCTTTTGGAGACTATTCTTGGGACTGATCATGAGCCCCAAGAAAGACCTGATCCAAATAATCCTGGTTGAACGATTCCTCCTGATGCTGATCTTCTACGTGCTTGGAAACGTAGAAATGCAGATGCACTGTGTGCTCTAGTTACAAGTACTTCTGATAGTGTTATGACTCTCATTCAGCATACTACAAAGGCATGTGAAGCATGGAACATATTGAGAAATCAACATGAAACTCGTAATCAGACACGAATTCAGAACTTGGAGAATCAGCTTGCAGTAGAACGGTTTGCTGATGGGGAGACTGCAGAGGTGTTTATCACTCGCATAAAGAATCTACAAGATCAAATGGCAAGAGCGGGTGTTCAAAAGTCAAGTGAGGAGCTAGCTCGACGTTGTCTTCGAATCTGTCCACCTAAGTTTGATGGTTTGGTAACTGCTCTTAACACTCAAATCAAACCTCAACCACTAACTTTTGAAGAACTTAGTGCCTTACTCATGGAGGAGGAGCTGCGGCTCAAGGCAAGGAGTGGTGGTAGCAAAGGAGATGCTGCATTCACAACAAATTCCAAAGGAGGCAAAACAAACTCTTCAAAAGATGGAGACAAAAAGAAGAACGACAATAAGAAGTTCAAGGGAGAGTGTTTCCACTGCAAGAAGAAAGTACACAGAATCCAAGACTGTCACATCAAGAAGGCAGAAGAGAAGAGTGGCTCTTCAAAATGTGGCAAGGGCAAGGAGTCTGCCAACACAGCAGAAACAGAGCTTAAGTTATTTGTTACAATAGAGGAGGTGTTCTCCTCGACTGAAGATTCAGGGACAGATGACTCATGGGTGTTGGATAGTGGTGCATCTCATCACATAACGAGTAGAAAAGACCTTTATAGTTCCTTACAGCCTCTAAAGGAACCCATCACAGTAAAGGTAGGGAATAATGCAAGATGTCCTGCAGAGGGTGAAGGTACGGTTTCTTTCATTAACTCTAATGGCGATATCAGAAAGCTTTCAAATGTGTTGTATGTTCCACAAATAAAATGAAATCTACTTTCAGTAGCTTCTATAATTGATCAAGGTCATCAAGTATCTTTCAGTAAGACAGGAGCTAAGATTATGGACAGTAACAACAACATTGTTGGGATTGGCATAAGGAGGAACAACCTTTATGAGTTGTGTGCTCTTATAGCCACTACAAATGTGGGCACAAGTAAGCTATGGCATGAGAGATTCAACCACATTGGATACCCTGTATTGAAGGAGATGCATCGCAGGGATATGGTTGCACACCTACCATCGATTGCAAAAATGAAGGAACCATGTGAAGCTTGCATGATGGGCAAGCAACTGAGGAAGGCGTTTTCGCAAGAAAGCAAGAACAGGGCAAGCTATCCTCTAGAGTTGGTGCATGTTGACTTGTGCAAAAAAATGCCTACATAGGCCTTGGGTGGATCTTCCTACTTCATGTTACTTGTCGACGACTATAGCAAGAAGATGTGGGTGTACTTCCTTCGCGATAAGGCTCAAGCTTTTGGTAAGTTTAAAGAATGGCTTCAGCTTGTTGAAACTGAAACAGGGAAGAAGATGAAGAAATTCAGGATAGATGGTGGTGGTGAGTTTGCATCAACAGAGTTTGAAGATTTCTGCAAGAGTAAGGGAATCAAGCATCAACTCACAGTGGCACATAGTCCTCAACAGAACGGTGTTGCAGAACGTCGGAATCGAACCATCATGGAGATGGCAAGGTGCATGTTGAAAGGAAAGGGTTTGCCTAATCAATTTTGGGTAGAGGCTGTCAACACTGTTGTCTACAGCTTGAATCGAAGCTACACCAAGGCACTTGATGGAAAGACTCCACAAGAATCCTACACTGGTAAAAAGCCTTCTGTTTCCCATTTCAAAGTATTTGGAAGTGAATGTTATGTACATGTTCCAGATAGGGAGAGAAACAAGCTTCAACCAAAAAGCATCAAATGTATCTTCCTAGGGTACAATGAAGATAAGAAGGTTTATTAGCTTTATGACCCTAAGGCAAAGAAGATCATGGCCAATCGTGATGTGGTGTTTAAGGAGGAGGAGCCACATGGAGTGGAGGAGGAAAAGAGAGCTTCCACTTTATCATCAGGCGAAGGGGCAATCCACTATGAACCTCAAGAGCTATCCCTTCTACACAAGAGAAGGAAGCATCATCTTCAGATGATGAGTTTGAAAGTCACAAACCTACCGACACCCAAGTGGAAAAGCCATTGCCACGTTGGGTGCAACAACTCTATGATTCTGCAAACCCCATCCCACAGTCACTAGAGCAGGTTGCAGATGGGCTGAGGCAATCATAGAGAATAGAGGAACAGAGACATGCAAGTGCCCATATTGTGAACACAGCCTTGATGGCTGATCTCATTTAAGAAGAAGCAAAGGAACCAACCAATGTGGAAGAGGCACTCCATGATCCAAATTGGAGGGCTTCCATGCAAACAGAATACAACAATATCATGAAGAATGGAACTTGGGAGCTAGTGGATTGACCCCCTAAGCGTAAAATCATTGGCACCAAGTGGGTCTGGAAGCTAAAGTACAAGGTTGATGGTACTCTAGAAAAGTATAAAGCAAGACTTGTTGCAGAGGGCTATTCACAAGTTGAAGGCATTAACTTTTGTGAATCATTTGCCCCAACTGCAAGAATGACTACTATCCGAGTAGTACTAGTTGTGGCTGCACATAAGCATTGGCTAGTCTATCACATGGATGTCAAATCAGCGTTCCTGAATGGAGACCTCAAGGAGGAGGTATATGTGTCTCAACCACTAGGGTTTGAGGCTCCCCATTCAGAGAACAAGGTATGTAAGCTAAAGAAGGCATTATAGGGGCTAAAACAAGACCCTAGAGCATGGTACCAATGGATAGATAAGTATAACTTGGATTAGGTTTCAAAAGATGTGCTTTTGATGCTAATTTGTATGTTCTAAAGAGAGGAGGGAATACAATTGTGCTTGTACTCTATGTAGATGACCTTTGTGATTACAAGAAATGATGATGCTCTTCTTCAACAAATAAAAGATGCCCTGAGTTTAGAATTTGAAATGACAGACTTGGGCTTAATGCATTATTGCTTAGGTCTTGAAGTTTGGCAGGAACCAGTGAGGATTTTCATCTCTCAACAAAAGTATGCAAGGCAGATATTGAAGGCATTCGACATGGAGGATTGCAAGGAAATTTCTACACCTATGGAGGTCAATACAAAATTATCTATTGAAGATACTTCAACTCTAGTGGATATTGGAAGATACAGGAAATTAGTTGGAAGTCTCATCTACTTGTGCAATAGCATACCAGACATCTCTTATGTTGTTGGAGTAGTAAGCAGGTTCTCTAATAAGCCTTGCCAAACTCATTGGAAGGCAAGCATGCAGATACTCAGGTATGTGAAAGGAACCACTGATTATGGTATTCTATATGAAGATGGATCATCTCTAGTTGGATATTGTGACTCAGATTGGGCAGGAGATATTGATACCAGAAAATCAATTTTTGGATATTTCTTTTCTTTAGGATCAGGGATTTTCTCTTGGATTAGTAAGAAGCAACCGACTATAGCATTATCTTCTACTGAAGCTGAGTACAAAGCTGCATGCGTTGCAGCATGTGAAGCAATATGGTTGAGGAGGATCCTATGGCACATAGGAATATGAGGATAGGAGGCTACATAGTTGAAGTGTGACAACCTAAGTTGCATGGCCATCGCCAAAAATCTTGTTTTCCATGCACGTACCAAGCACATAGAAATCCAGTATCACTATGTGTGTGAGTTGATTGAGGACGGGGTTGTGGAGATAAGCTATTGTCCTACTGAAGAAAATGGAGCAGACATCTTCGCCAAGGCTCTTGGGAGAGAGCAACTTCTTCGACACTTTCCAAAGCTTGGGATTGGACCAAGGAGGTAGTTCACTGTAGGGTGGACATTGAGGGGGGGGGGGGGTTAGATATGCTCAATACTCCACCCTCATGTGACCACAAGTGATCCATGGGTCGAGACGGTAGGAATTCTGGTCATGGAGATATTGTCGGATCGTATATTTTATCAACTATTTTGTATCTCCGGACTACATTTATCTATACCAAACCGCCTTGTAAAAGCTATATAAGCATGGCCCAGGTTGAGCTTTACACATCATTGCGCACTAGTAAGCCCTTCATCTAGAGTCTATCTAGATCGCCATCTAAGCTCTACATTGGGAGCACACGGGTGGACAACACCATCATTGTAACTGCATTACGCTCGACAATCTGAGCATTTGAGTTCTCTATCTCTCAGTCTTCATCTATCTTTGTCTGCATTTTTCTCTCAACTCTGTCTACAGGTCTATTTGACTATGTTGTTATTTTATTACAGTCTCCTATCCCTTGTTGATCTTGTAGCATAATGTTTGGAGCATTCTCCACATTCCTGTATCTTTGCCTTTCTTGTTGATTTCTAGATTTTTTTTAATCTCTCTCTTTCTCATCTTGTTCTTCTTCTAAATCATTTCTAGAGTCCTGCACTTGTGCATCATGCTTACTATCTAATGGAAGAAAATCAATTTCAAGGTCATAGGGTAGCACTACCTTTTGCTTATCTTCTCCATAACATGACATATGTTCTTCAAATACAACATCCTTGCTTGTTGTGAATTGCTTTCTTGTTGCATTGTAAAATATCTAGCCCATTTGTCTTGATTCTGCAAATGAACACAGCCTTTGTTGTTCTTTCACCCAATCTCCCTCTTATGTGTGAAGGTGCATGCACATATGCTAAGCAACCAAAAGACTTTGTAATGAACTAGGCTAGGCTTTCTACCATCCCAAGCTTCATAGGGATTCATACCTTTAAGTGATGTAGATGGAATTCTATTGACAAGATATACTACAATAGACATTGCTTCTACCCATAAGTAATGTGCTAGCTTCTTTTCTTCAAGCATATTCCTAGGTGTCCCAACCAAGATTTTGTTCCTCCTTTCAGCAACACCATTTTTTTGAGGAGAGTACCTTGTGGTAAGCCATATGTTGCTCATATGTGTGTATTTGGTTGCCTTGCATGTGCATTAGTGCCTGAACAACAATGCAAGAAATTGGTTGACAAATTAATGAAATGTATTTTTGTTGGATGTAGTTTTGAAAGCAAAGGCCACCATTTGTATCATCCACATACTAAACGCATCTTGGTTAGTTATGATGTTTTTGTTGTGAAAGATGCAATTCAGCCATTACTTGCATGTACTAAGGAGACATCAGTTAGCTCATAGGATGTGTATGATAGTTTCCTACCTCTTTTTATAGGTAGACGGTCAAGTGTTGATCCAAATGAGGCAATTTCTTAGCCTTTATAGGTTTCACATGATGATGCAAATCATTCCATTTCCGATGCAGATTTACATGATTCACTTGTTGATGGTAGGATTGATATAGAGGAGGCAAAAACTATGCCCAAATGGCTGGCACAAAACTTTGCGAGATAGCAAATTAGATGCACCACTTTCATACCGTACTCGTTCAGGCTCTCATAGTGCTTCTTTTACATTAGATTGCTATGCAATGGATGCCTCTAGTCTCTATGATGAGAATGATTCTATTTCTTTTGATGAAGCACAACATTCAAAAAATTGGATGGCTACTATGCAGTCACAATATGATGCTATTATGAAGAATGATACCTAGTCTTTATGTGATTTTCCTCCAAGAAAAAAGGTCATTGGAACTAAATGGGTATACAAGCTGAAGCGTAAGCCTAAAATTTGATAGGTATAAGGCTAGGCTTGTTGCAAAAGTTTATGCTCAAGAGAAAGGCATTGATTTTGATGAAATCTTTGCTCCCACATGCCGAATGACCACCATTCATAGCATTTGTGCACTTGAAGCTCATCATGGTTGCAATGTACATCAATTGGACATTAAAACTGCATTTTTGAATGGTCACTTGCATGAAGAAGTGTATGTATTTTGGTGTTGTGGTTTTCTATAGAAAGGGCATGTGTGCAGGTTGAAAAATGCATTATATGGTTTGGAGCAAGCACCACATGCTTGGTATGAAAAGTACATGCCTACGTTCAGCATGTTGTCTTTTTTCGGATTATTCTACAATGATTTAGAGTTCATTATTTGTCTCAGGGTCAATTTCTATTCTTCCCTCAAAAGTCAAGATGACCATCTGTGGATGTTAAGCTCATAATTAAAACATGCCATGTTAATTAGTCTAATTTGGTAAATAATAGCTTCTTAAATCTATAAGGTATCATCCTTTAAGAGGAATTTGATCAATTGCAAAAAAGCTATGACTACTGAGCATTTTAATAGCACCTTCCATCCATAATTAGAAAAGTTTTCATAGTTGCTTCATGTGCAAGTAGTCTGTTTTGCACCATCTTATTCATAGTGTCTTACAAAGAGGACAATATATTTTGTTGCACTAAATTGAAGCTTACAAGGTCAATCAAAGTATCCAACTCATAAAGGGTAGGTTCTATGCTAGATAGCTTAACCTAACTTCATTACTCAAAGCAACAAATTTTTTCCATCCTCTTTCTAACAAGTACTTTTAATTTTTCTGTCTTTCAATTTTCTTTTTAGTCCATGTTATACATTGGCGACAATGCACTATTAGTTTGTCCAATCTTTTACATCAAGTTTTGTAGATGAAAAGAGTTTTACATAGTTGTAGAGATTTTCAAGAGGGAAGAGTCTTCACTAAAAACCCATAAGAGAGGAGCTATTTTAGAGTAGTATTTTTTATTTTTCTTGGATTTTTGAAATAAAAAAGGAGTGTTCTTGAGGGAACCACTATAAAAAGCATAATCCCCTCATTTTAAAGAAATTTTTATCAAGTGAAGTAGTGGGCTCTCTCTTCTCGCAAAATCATGTTTTGGCTTTTCCATGCATTTTGAGTGTCTATTTTGCTTCATTACGGGTGTGCAATACTATTTTGAAGCATGTTGAGGTATTAGCTATCATGTTCATGTCATTTTGAAGAAAACTTGTTTAACTACTCAGAGCAAGTGAAGGAGGATTCTCCATAGGTTTCTGAGCTCTATATAGTGCTCTTAACCCACTTCTATTGGCTTTTTCTATTGAAAGTTGTCAACTCATTGAAAGCTTTGAAATAAATGAGAACACACACAAAATGGATCAATAATGAGGGAGATCCAAGCATTTCGTTGATCCAACCCTGTCACACTATTAGACAAGGAGATACTTATATCAAGGAGGGGTGCCGTTTACTCTATTGGGGAAGCTTGTGCTTGAACCTATTGGGAAAGCCTTTGCTTGACTCTATCATGGAAGGTCATGATACCCATGGCTTGGAGGTTTTTTTCTAAGTGATCTTATTCACTTTCCACTTGGCTATTGATAGTCATATTGGGGAGCAACTTGACTACCCCATCACTTATTGGCATTGTGGACTTGATTGTTTGTCAAAAGTCTTCTTGATCACCTATAATGGAAGGAGGGATCATGGAAGCTAATGAATTAGTAGCTTGTAGAACTTAGCTTTCTTATGGAAGGATCTCCTTAGAGGCTAATTTGAGATAGTACTTTGGCTAGTTGACTTGACACCCATCCATTCCATCTGCTTACTACCTCAAGCTACAACTAGATTGTCTACTTCCTATGGATTGATGATTTGAAAGCATACAAGTGCACTCTATAACCCAAGGTGACACTTTTGAGGGCCATCATTAGGAGATCGACAAACATACCTAAGTAACTTACATGATGAATATTAAGATATACCTAAGTAACTTACATGATGGATATTAAGATTGTGCAAACACATCTTGGGAAGTTTGCCAATTTTTGTGAGAGGAGACACTTTTTATCTCCTTCATAAAAAAACCATTCAATTGTCACTCTTACCTCTAGGGATAAGATTTGAATGATCAGATTGAGGCTTGTACATGTGTAGACAAATAATGAGAGAGTTTGGATATCGACAATCATCCAAGGTATGTAGAGTAGGTCTGTTCTTTTGTACTCTATTTTCCTTATTCTACTCCTATTCAAGTTCTTCTATACTTGGGTCTACCATCAATGGTCAAAAACACATAAACCACATATCATGTTGTCAATGATCACTCTAAGTTATTACTTCTCATAAGGGTGTAGCCAACCCCCTCACAAAACACCCCACCCCAACAACTCCATCATTGACCAATCCCTCCGTCTAGATCCCATCATTGAACAATTTGTTGAGGTTATGTGATGTCGCGACAAAAGCTTGTTCACTAACAAGACTACAGAAAATTGCCACGCCTCAACTAGAACTAAGCTAGAGTGATATTAGAACATCTCTATAATCCTCAATAGCTTAACAACCTTCTGAAACTGAAAATTCACTTTACAGAAAGCTTTTACATTTTCTTTAAGCTTTAATTCTGAACTGATTTACTTCAAATTTTACACTACTGTGTTTGCTTACAGTTGAATAATCTTTTTGTTACTTAACTGTGCAAAAACTGTGTTTTGAACTCACTGAAATTTCATTGGACTGTCACCGTAATCTTACCGGAATCAACTGCAATTCTGTTTGTGATTACTTCAAACCTTTGTAATTGAAGTAAGGAAGTAATACCTGAGCTTCCTTTAGTAAATGAACTCTATCTGAAGTTTGAGAAAAAACTTCACCAATTCTGGATGTCTTTACTTTCAGACACAGTATTGTGTGTACTTGTCCCGTTTCACAGAAGTCTTTTGATCAACTTATAGTTGAGACTACTGGCTTCAAGATGATCTATCTCTCATGAAAAACTTTACACTATGTTGCGAGATCTAACTTGTAGATATACCGGAAAACATTTACTGAGAAAACTGTAACTGTTAACTAACTTTCACAGTACATGAAATTACTCAGATTTCTTCACATACGAAGAATGCGCTCAAACTTCCACATGAACATGTGTTTTCTATTAGAGAAGATGTGTACAAAAATAGCTTGGCCTCACTTTGCTCATAGCTATGGAAAACTCTCCTACTCTGAGTAGTTATTCCTTACCATCTCTCTCAGATGAATACCTGACAGTTCAGGTTCTATTATTCATCTCTTCATATGCAATCTCTGGTGTCTTCTACATCACTATTCTCAATTTCTATATGCGCTATTCTATTCTGGTTCTATTCGCACTCTCTTCTTTCTCTCTTTTTTATTATGATCTTCTACCTCGTATATATACATTTTTAAAACTCGTAATTCTGGAAGTTTCTACGTTGTATATTACAAGCGTGAATTTGTCCCTTCACTAAGGCTTGATTTTTTGAATGCTTTGTTTCTGCTTCTCTTTGTCTTTATGTTTGTCTGTATATCAAATTTGTGAGTGATTCTTCAACAGCTCCCCCTCAGTCACTAATTTGCATTCTCTGATCTTTCATATATTCTTCTTTTCTTTTATACCTGCCATTTCTTTGAATCTGCTTGTCTTTACTCCATCTAAGCTCTTTGTCAGAATATCTACTATCTGATCTTTTGTAGATGTGTATACTATTTCAATCTCTTTTTCCATTACCTTTTCCCTCAGGAAATGATATTGAATCTCTATGTGTTTTGTTCTTGCATGAAATATTGGATTTGCTGCAAGATACAACGAACTCATATTATCTCCATGTATGATAGGTATACCTGGATCAATACCCATGCTTTTGAACAAGGTCTGCATCCATATCACTTCTTTAGCTGCTTCCACAAGTCCTTTATATTCTGCTTCTGTTGACGATAAAGCCACTGTGTGTTGCTTCTTTGAACACCAGCTTACAAGCTTATCTCCTAGGTATATCATATACCCATGTGTTGACCTTTTGTCATCTTGACTTCCTGCCCAGTCTGAGTCACTGTATGCTCTCAGCTTTATATTTGACGTAAAAGGATAATATAATCCTTCCTTTATAGTTCTTTTGATATATCTAAGAACTCTTTGTCCTGCAACCCAATGTTGATCCTTCAGACAATGCATGAACTGTGAGAGAACTCCTACTACATAACTAAGATTTGGTCTTGTTAGCCTAGCATAAATCAAGCTTCCCACTAAAGATTGATACTTTCTCATATCTTTAAACTCTGCACCACCATATTTGCTGAGTTATGATTTACTTCAAGCGGTGTTGAAGCTTCTCTGCAATTCTCCATGTTAAACTGTTGATATATTTAGGTAGTGATGTGTGTGAACACTCTAGGACCGCCGGGGCACTTTTTTCCCTCTTTAGGAGGTTTTTTTCCCCCGGCTTGTATATACGCCTATTGCCCTAATGGGCTACTTATCTTTGTACATTCTCTAGTAATACATTCAGTCTTGTGTGTTGTGCTCCAAGCTTCTTCCTCTTCCTTGTGCTGTTCGCGTGCTTCTGCAGACGTCTAACTCCAACAATTGGTATCAGAGCAGGTCGTTGCTTCTTCTAGGGCGCCGTCGACACTCCTCCGTTTGCAGTCTCAGATTCGCACAAAATTTGGTGAGCATACTCAGGGTGTTTCCGAGATCAAAACAGCTTTGATTTGTGGTGCCGAAATCGCGATCTGAGCTCGTTTCGGCCTCCGAACGCACTATCGCAGTGCTTGTGCAGGCTATTTCGTCCTTTTGTGCCAAAGGTATATACCAGTTTCTGTTTGCCAGTTTAAGCGTCTCGAAGTCTGCTACAGGTCTAGCAGAACTCGTCTGGGTAGTTCTGTTCAACTTTTTGAGATACAGTCAATTTTCTGCATCAAGGTATTTTAGTCACCGGCCATGGCTGAAAGCAGTGATGTATTCCGTATGTTGGCTGTTGAGGATAAGTTGGATGGTACCAACTACCCATTATGGGCTTATATGATGCGACATGTACTGGTTGCAAAAGGATTGTGGAACATTGTGCAGGGTGTTGAAAGACGTCCTGTTACACCTGTAACGACAGGTACTGCAAATACAGGTGTTGGAGCTGATGAAGATGGTGTCGAAGATGATATTCCGCAGATTCCTGTTCGTGCTGCTGTTTCTGTTGCACCTACTGCAGAGCAGATTCGTTGGGATGGCAGAGATGCCCAGGCACATGCATTGATAGCTTTGTCTGTCAAACGTGCCATTATTCCTCACATTCGCTCTTGCAGAACAGCAAAGGATGCTTGGGATACACTTACCACTTTGTACCAGGCTAGGAATGAGGCTCGTGTTGCTTACCTCCGAAAACAGTTGGAGAGTGAGCACATGAATGAAGGTGATTCGATGGACAGTTTTCTTACAAAGATCAAAGACCTGAAGGAACAATTGATTTCTGCTGATGAGGTTATACCAGATAGCTCACTTGTGCAGACCGTTCTGAATGGCCTTCCTGATTCATATGAGAGTTTTGCCTCTACTCTTCGATTGATGATGAAAGGCAATCCGAATGCCTTGTCATTTGAGGAATTAGTCTCTGTTCTGTTGCAGGAAGATCAGTCCAGGCAGAACAGGTCCATTATGCGTGTTGCAGATCAAGCTTTCCTGGCTAGTCAGAAGGGCAAAGGAAAATGGAGCTCTTCTACTAGTAAGCAGAAATCTGCAAATGCTGCACAATCGAAGAACCAGGATAAAGATGAGAAGAAATCAGAAAAGCAAAAATTGTTCTGCAAGTACTGTAAAGGAAATGATCATATTATAAAGAACTGTCCAAAACTGGCTGCTAAAGAGGCAAAGAAGAAAGAGGCTGGAATGGTTGTTGCAGAGGCCTCTACACCAAAAACAGAGTCTGCAAATCTTGTGCAGGAAGAAGAATGGGCGTTTACTACTGTCTGCAGTTTTGACCCATCTTCTCATGATCAGTGCATGTCTGCAGTAGACTCAGATGTTTGGTACTTTGACAGTGGGGCAACCAAACATATTACCTCGCAGCGCAGTTTCTTCTCTTCACTCGAGCCTGCCCCTACAGGGAATACTGTCACATGCGCCAATAACTCCTCTTATCCTGTTATGGGAGTTGGTAAGATCATTCTGACTACTGCTGATGGTAGTTCTTTCACTTTGTCAGATGCTTTATTTGTGCTAGGGATCAAAAAGAACCTGTTATCAGTTTCTGCATTAGCCAAGATTGGCTTGGTTGTGAAATTCGTTGATGACAGGTGTACAGTCCATGATCTCTCAAATGGCGATGTGATTATTGCTTCTGGCATTTTATGTCGTGGGCTGTATAAGCTCATAGACTATGAAAAATCTGTGAATGATTCGGCATGTGCAGTTCATGATTCTCAGGCTATGTCAGATGCAAAGCTTTGGCATGCACGCTTTGGTCATCTGAATTTTGCTAGTTTGTTACGCCTGCAGAAATCTGAAATGGTGTCCTCTTTGCCCAAACTTGAGGCACCTGGAAAACATGTTTGTGAAGGCTGTATTTTGGGCAAAATGCAGCGTTCTTCCTTTCCAAAAGATGGTTCAGTTCGGGCTATGCAGAAATTGCAGCTTGTACATAGTGATGTCTGTGGTCCTATGCTGACACCCTCTTTTGGAAATTACCTTTACTTCGTGACTTTCATTGATGATTTTTCCAGGCATGCATGGGTATATCCACTCAAAGCAAAGTCCGAAGTGTTCACGTGCTTCAAACAGTTTTTGGTTTTGGCTAAAAATCTGTCAGCATGTAAAATGGGCACCCTCCATTCAAATCGAGGGGGGGAATATATGTCTTCAGATTTTAATGCATTTCTGGCTGAACGTGGGATAAAACACCAGTGTACAGTGCCGTATACACCTCAACAGAATGGAGTTGCTGAACGAAAGAACATGTCACTCATGGAGATGGCAAGATGCATGGTCAAAAGTCAGGCTTTACCACATAGTTTCTGGCTTGAGGCTGTCATGTGTGCAGCATATGTACTGAACAGGTGTCCCACGAAAGCGTTGCAGTCTATCACTCCATATGAGGCTTGGCATGACCGCAAGCCATCTGTTGCTCATCTGCGTGTTTTTTGTTGTTTGGCATATGCATTAGTGCCTGAACAACATCGCAAAAAATTGGATGATAAGGCAGTAAAATGTATTTTTGTTGGGTACAGTTCTGAAAGTAAAGGCTATCGTCTGTATCATCCACAGACTAAACGCATTCTGGTTAGCCGTGATGTTGTCTTTGTGGAAGATGCTATTCAGCCATTGGTTTCATGTACTAAGGAGACATCTGTTAGCTCCAAAGACATGTATGATACTTTGATGCCTCTTTTTACAGATGGACAGGCTAGCGCTGGTCCTAATGAGGCAACTTCTCAGCCTTTGTAGGTTTCATATGATGATGCAGATCATGCCATTTCTGATGCAGATTTACATGATGCACTTGTTGATGAGAGAGCTAATATTGAACAGGCAAAAACTATGCCAAAATGGTTGGTGCAGACTTTGTGTGACAGCAAATTAGATGCACCTTTGTCATATCGTACTCGTTCAGGCTCTTATAGTACCTCCTTTGCATCAGATTGCTATGCTATGGCTGCATCTAGTCTCTGTGATGAGAATGAGCCTGTTTCTTTTGATGAAGCACAAAATTCAGAAAATTGGATGGCTGCTATGCAATCTGAATATGATGCTATAAGGAAGAATGGTACATGGTCTTTATGTGACTTGCCTCCTGGCAAGAAGGCCATTGGCACTAAGTGGGTATACAAGCTGAAGCGTAAACCTGATGGTACAGTTGATAGGTATAAGGCTAGGCTTGTTGCAAAGGGTTATGCGCAGGAAAGAGGCATTGATTTTGATGAGACCTTTGCACCTACATGCCGTATGACTACTGTTCGGAGCATTTGTGCACTTGCAGCCCATCATGGTTGGAATGTACATCAGTTGGACATTAAAACAACATTTCTGAATGGTGACTTGCATGAAGAAGTGTATATTTTTCAGCCCCGTGGCTTTGTGCAGAAAGGGCATGAAAACCAGGTGTGCAGGTTAAAGAAGGCGTTATATGGTTTAAAGCAAGCACCACGTGCTTGGTATGAGAAAATACATGCCTATCTGATTGCACATGGTTTTGAGAACAGTCCAACTGAAAGCACCTTATATGTTAAGCGTGCTAATGATGTGCTTTTGATCATTGTTGTCTATGTAGACGACATGCTGCTCACTGGTCCTCTTGAGAAGCATATTGCTGATTTCAAGGCTGATTTGCATGCCTCATTTGAGATGTCTGATTTGGGGCATTTGCATCACTATTTGGGCATTCAGTTTATGCAAGTTGATGGTGGAATGGCTTTGTGTCAAACGAAATATATTGACACATTATTGCAGCGTTTTGGCCTTGAAGACTGTAAGCCTATTGCCACTCCTATGGAGACAGGTTTACGATTGAGTCTTCATGATGCTGGAGATGCATTTGATGCTGTTCTCTATCAGCAGGCTGTTGGATGCTTGATTTACTTATGCATTACTCGGCCAGATATTCAGTTTGCTGTCTCACAGATGAGCAGGTTTATGCATTGCCCAGGAGTCATGCATTGGAAAGCGGTTAAGCGCATCTTTCGCTACTTGAGTGGTACTCGGCTACTTGGGTTGTTTTATCCCAAGGGGGGATCACTACCGCTAGATTTGCATGCTTTTTCTGACTCAGATTGGGCTGGTTGCTATGACACTCGTGTGTCCACCAGTGGTTTTTGCTTCATGCTTGGTAGCTCATGTATATCTTGGTTGAGCAAGAAGCAGCCTACTGTGGCCACTTCCAGTTGTGAGGCTGAGTATAGGGCAGCTTTCACAGCGACTGTTGAGTGTGTGTGGCTCAGACGCCTTATGGCTGATTTGGTGTGTTGGCCAGTCTTCTGCCACCACCATCTTCACTGACAGTCAGAGCGCATTGGCAGTTGCGAGGAACCCTGTGTTCCATGCTCGCACTAAGCACATTGAGGTGCATTATCACTATGTCAGGGAGAGGTTCTCTGCTGGGGAGATCAGCTTGGCATATGTGCCCACGCAGGAGAACGTTGCAGACCTTTTCACGAAGGCTCTGCCTAGGGAGAAGTTTGAAGCTTTCCGCAAAGCTTTGGGCTTACTTCCTTTTGTGGAGTGATTTCCACATAGCTTGGCACTTCCTTATACATGAGTGCCAGCTCCTTGTTCACCGCATCACTCCCAGGGGGGATTTGTTGATATATTTAGGTAGTGATGTGTGTGAACACTCTAGGATCGCCGGGGCACTTTTTTCCCTCTTTAGGAGGTTTTTTCCCCCGGCTTGTATATACGCCTATTGCCCTAATGGGCTACTTATCTTTGTACATTCTCTAGTAATACATTCATTCTTGTGTGTTGTGCTCCAAGCTTCTTCCTCTTCCTTGTGCTGTTCGCGTGCTTCCGTAGATGTCTAACTCCAACATAAACTTCTTTAGTAAGTTTAGGAGATATCTTTCTTGCAAAACATATACACTATGATATGTATATGTAACTTCCATTCCAAGAAAGTATGATAGCTTCCCTAGATCACTGATCTTGAACTCTCTTTCAAGTAATCTTTTTACCTCCTTGATTCCTTCATCTGAGGTTCCTGTGATTATTATGTCATCTACATAAATACAAATGTAGATCATACCTTCATCTGTTCTCTTAACGAGTAGACTTGCATCTGCCTTTGAACTTTGGTATCCAAGGTCATTGAGATACTTCACAAGTCTGTAATTCCAAGCTCTTGGAGCTTGCTTCAATCCATAGAGAGCTCTTCTTAATCTGCAAACATGATCTAGGTAACTGGAACTTACAAACCCTTCAAGTTGTTCCATGTAGACTTCATCTGATATATATCCATTCAAAAATGCATTCTTTATATCCAGCTGACTTAGCTTCCATCCTTTTGATGCTGCTACAACAATCAATGTCCTTATGGTTGACATCTTTGCCACCGGACTAAATGTCTCATCATAATCTATACCATGCGTCTGAGCATAGCCTTTGACCACAAGTCTAGCTTTGTATCTGGCTATCCTTCCATCTGCAAGTTTCTTAACTTTGTAAACCCATTTATTTCCAATCACTTTCTTACCATTTGGTTTTGGAACAAGATCCCAAGTCTTATTCTCTTCCAACGCATTGAACTCCTCCTTCATTGCTTCTTCCCATTGTTTCTTACCTTTTGCTTCACTGTAATTCTGAGGTTCTTCATCTTCCTTTACTAAGTAAGCATAGTTTTTCTAAGTCAAATAAGAAGTGTCATAGGAATACCTTGTTGGTTGTTTCCTTACTCTGTTTGACCTTCTTAGCTCATATTCTTCATGTGTATCTGAATACACATCTTCATCAAATTTTGGTCCATCTTCGTTTCTCATACCTGATCCGATCCTGGACGTACTTGCCTGCATATGATCTTCATCTACATTTACCTGCATATGTGATTTACCTTTTTCAATTCTTCTCATCTCTTCTTCAAGTGTTTCAACACTATGCTCTTTATCTGTATACCAGCTTTTTCCTTCATCAAATGTCACATATCTGGAAACAATAAACTGTTTGGTTAGAGGATTCCATAGTCTATAACCCATCTGTTTTTCATCATATCCGATGAACACATATTTTTCAGCTTTTGGTTCAAGCTTATGTCTCAGTTGTGATGGTACATAAGCATAAGCCACTGATCCAAACACTTTACAGTGATCAAGTGTTGGCTTCTTACTCCACCAAGCTTCATAAGGAGTCATTCCATTTAAAGCTGCACATGGTAATCTGTTTACAAGATATGTGGCTGTATTTACAGCCTCAGCCCAAAGATAGTTTGGACAATTCTTCTCTTTTAACATTGCTCTAGCAAACTCAATTAGAGTTCGGTTTCTTCTTTCTGCTACTCCATTCTGTTGCGGTGTATACCTGCAAGTTATTTCTCTTTTGATACCTGCATTCCACAGATAATCATTGAACTCTCGAGAAAAATATTCTCCTCCTCCATCAGACCTTAGTCTTTTGAGTTTCTGTCCTATAAGTCTTTCAGCATATGCATGAAAATGCTTGAAAGCTTCAAATACATCTGACTTCTCTTTCAAAACATAAAGAGTTATCCATCTTGTTGCATCATGAATAAAAAGAACATAATACCTTGATCCGTTGATAGATCCTTCTTTTGTCGGTCCCCATACATCTGTATGTATGAGTTCTAACACATCATCGTGTTTGTACCCTTTCTTCTGAAATGGTAACCCGTGGGCTTTTCCCATCTGACAGGCTTCGCACTTGTGAATCATATGTTGATTCTTCATATTTAGTAATCCTCTCACGGATTGTTTCTCCACCATAGTTTTGATTCTTGTTTCATTAAAATGTCCTAACCTCGTATGCTAGAGGTCTAACTCTATAAATACCTCATCACCATGTGTGATCAAGGCTTGACCAACATTCCCTTGTACTTTAAGAGTAAATAGTCTACCTTCCTTTTTACCATGGACAATTTGTTTGTATCCTTTCTCTGGATTTTCAACAAATACTCCTTCATTTGTAAACCTGACTTGAAAACCTTTTTCTACTATCTGTCCCACACTAATCAGATTCTTCGGAATTGTTGGAACATACAAAACATTTGTTAGTAGGTTAGCTCCATTCTTACACTTTACTTTTCCAATTGACCTTACATTATGTTTTGTGTTATCACATGTTTGTACTGTATGATTTGAAATACCTCATTCAAGTTCTGATAACAATTCTATATTTCCTGACAAATGATTTGAACAACTAGAGTCAATATAGAATACCTTGAGGTCTTCATTCTCTGACATACTTATCGAGTTCATCATCAACGTTGTATGACTGTCATTCTGCGTATCATTCGCATAATTGTAGTAGGTAGTGTTGTGAGACTGATTATGTCCCCAACTTCTTGCTCCACTTCTACCATATCCGCCTCTTTGGCTTTGTCTTCCTCTTTGATATCTTCCGCTTCTGCCTCTACTGTTATTGTTCTGATTCTGACTTGATCCTTGAGAATTATGCCAGCAATCATGAGCCAAATGATTGCTTAATCCACAGATCCAACAAGTCTTCTTGTTGTTAGTCTGATTACCTCTTTGTTTACCTCTACTTTTACTTCTTACGTTACCTCTTCCTCTTGCATAATTTGCTTGAGTAGACATCTCTTCTTCATCTTTTTCTTTACCTTTATCACCTTTCTTCTTATTCTTTGCATACATAGCAGAACTATGTCCTTTATCTCCATCTGTCTTCAAATCTTGCTCAAACGTTAACATTAGTCCAAGCAACTGATTTAAATCTGGTACAAAATGATTTAAAGAAAGTTCAATTGAAAGTACGAAAGGTTTCCACCTTTCATCTCCTCTCAGTCCTGCAAGCACTTGTGCTATCAACCTGTGATCTTTGATATCTTCATCAATAGATCCAAGACTGTCTGCCAAGTCTTTCATCTTAGTGACATGATCACTAATACTTTGACTTTGCTTTTCTTGAACGTTGTAAACTCTAACCATAAGCTAGCCTTCCTAGCTTTCGTCGTATTTTGGAAATGATCTTCCAATGCACTCCATATGTCTTCTGCTTTCTCCAGACCTCTAATGTGCAGTAGTAGATGATATGTTATGGTATTGTAGATATAAGCTCTTGCCGTTGCATCTTTCTTCTGCCACAACTTCAAGGCTTCTAACTCTTCTTTCTTTGGTTGATTGTCGTCTTCGAAAGTCGGCTTCTTTTCTTCTCCTGTCACATATATCATTAAGTCCTTACTCATAAGTAAGGCTTCCATGCGCATTACCCATGTGGGATAATTATCTCTGTCCAATTTGTCAATAGAGATATGATCTGCCATAATCTTCTTGTTTCTGTTACTTTCGGTGAGTGTAATGTTAAAAGGTTTTACCTTTTACAAACCTTTACCCTTGAGAATCACTTCGAAACGTTTCTTGATGCCGTTTGTTGTTGATCATCTGAGCTTTCACCTTTCTTGTGAAAGTTCTTCGAATTCTCTTATATCTTCACTTTCATTTACTCTTGAGAACCTTTTCGTCTCTTCAGAATCTTTTCTGCTCTGATACCACTTGTTGAGGTTATGTGATGTCGCGACAAAAGCCTGTTCACTAACAAGACTGCAGAAAATTGCCATGCCTCAACTAGAACTAAGCTAGAGTGATATTAGAACATCTCTATAATCATCAATAGCTTAAGAACCTTCTGAAACTAAAAATTCACTTTACAGAAAGTTTTGCGTTTTCTTTAAGCTTTAATTCTGTATTGATTTACTTCAAATTTTACACTATTGTGTTTGCTTACAGTTGAATAATCTTTCCGTTACTTAACTATGCAAAAACTGTGTTTTGAACTCACTGAAATTTCATCAGACTATCACCGAAATGTCACCGTAATCTTACCGGAATCTTACCAGAATCAACTACAATTCTGTTTGTGATTACTTCAAACGTTTGTAATTGAAGTAAGGAAGTAATACTTGAGCTTCCTTCAGTAAATGAACTCTATCTGAAGTTTGAGAAAAAACTTCACCAATTCTGGATGTCTTTACTTTCAGACACAGTACTGTGTGTACTTGTCCCGTTTCACAGAAGTCTTTTGATCAACTTATAGCTGAGACTACTGGCTTCAAGATGATCTATTTCTCATGAAAAACTTTACACTATGTTGCGAGATCTAACTTGTAGATATACCGGAAAACATTTACTGAGAAAACTGTAACTGTTAACTAACTTTCACAATAACATGAAATTACTCAGATTTCTTCACATACGAAGAATGCGCTCAAACTTCCCCATGAACATGTGTTTTCTATTAGAGAAGATGTATACAAAAATAGCTTGGCCTCACTTTGCTCATAGCTATGGAAAACTCTCCTACTCTGAGTAGTTATTCCTTACCATCTCTCTCAGATGAATACCAGACAGTTCAGGTTCTATTATTCATCTCTTCATATGCAATCTCTGGCATCTTCTACATCACTATTCTCAATTTCTATATGCGCTATTCTATTCCGGTTCTACTCGCACTCTCTTCTTTCTCTCTTTTTTATTATGATCTTCTACCTCGTATATATACATTTTGTTCCGAGATTCAAAACTCGTAATTCTGGAAGTTTCTACGTTGTATATTACAAGCGTGAATTTGTCCCTTCACTAAGGCTTGATTTTTTGAATGCTTTGTTTCTGCTTCTCTTTGTCTTTATGTTTGTCTGTATGTCAAATTTGTGAGTGATTCTTCAACACAATTATCATCTAACCTTTTTCATTAATCACTCATCATTGAACATCCATCATTCTTGTCCCACTGAGAGGCTATCATAAAACACAACTCCTTAACCACATCCCTTATCATGCATCACTCCTAGGCCCATAACACTATCTTCACCACCAACTAACTCACTCCATCATTCTAGTATTATGCACCCTCATCCATCATAGTACACTTCTCATCCTTCATCCGTCATCCTTCATCCTAACCCTCATCACTTTAGCCCCTCATCAAGAATCGCTCACTTGCCTGAATTACTTCATCCCTCAACTCCCGTCAAAGAAAAAAGATCCTTATTGCCTAAAGCCTTATTGGCAAGACATCATCCACCTATTAACCTACCCATTTTGCTTTGCCCACATCCAAAGGGTCCTGATCATATCACCTAGTACTCAATTACTCTACCCTCACTCTTGATCCTACCCTGTACTCACCAAAGCCTCACATCTAATACCCTATCAATACACATTAACCCCATCACTTCCCTCCTCCCACATCATACTTTTTTTCCTATTCTATCCATCACCACCCCATCATAGAATGCATATCTCCCATCATCAATCGTGCTCACCATCAATCATACCTTTCATCTTCTATTCATCCACTTTCATCACCATAGCTATCCTCCCTTTTATGATATACCACTCATTACATGACTAATTATACCTCCCCTTCATTCATCTCACACCAAGAACCACCTTTCCACTCCATCCTATCTCAACCTCGCATCACAAGTCGGCCCCATCAACTTTTTATTCAAGAAGGATAAGCGCGTATCTACAAGGGGAACTCTCAAAATTTGGCAGTACCCTTATGAGAGACCCATTTTTTTGAGCTTTCCCATTACATAGTCAAGCTCATTGTGAAACCCCCCATCGCAAAAGCACAAGTACATCATCAAAGCTCCCCACCACAAAAAACACAAGGTGTTTTTTTGTGGTTCACGGACTTGTTACACATAGGCTCTATTGGAAGAGCCTTTTTTTTTTGTTTTTTGAAGATCCCATAGAAAACACTCTCTTCTACACACACCCAATAACATGCATGGGTATATCCATTGAAAGCAAACTCCAAAGAGTTTATGTGCTTCAAATAGTTTCTGGTTTTGGCTAGAAATCTATTAGTATGTAAAATGGGCACCGTCTGTTTTGATTGACGGGGGAATAGATGTCTTCTAATTTTAATGCATTTCTAGCTAAAGGTGGGATAAAACATCAGTGTACAATGCCATATATACCTCAACATAATGGATTTATTGAGAGGAAGAATAGGTCACCATCATCGGTTTTTCATCGCTTATGCGACATTTACAAAAAATAAAAAACGTTAAACCACTCTTCGATCGTCATTTATGCACATTTGATCGAAAAGATCTCCAACGTTGAGATTTGTGATGTGGTTATGAGCTCTCTCTGGATCTATCTCTTTTCTAATCCCTCTCTTATTGTCTCTTTCTTTCTCTCTCTCTCTCTCTCTTTCTTTCTTTCTCTCTCTCTCTCCCTCCCCTTTTTACTTCTTTCTCTTTTAATTTCTATCTTTCTATCTTTTTCATTTTTGTTCATCTCTTTTGATATCTCTATCCTCTCTCTCTCTCTCTCTCTTTATTACAGGTGTTTCAAAAAGTTCACCAAGCATAAAATATGGTTAATTATTGTAAGTGTAATTTGCATTGGCTGTATATCATTCAAATTGTTTTATTTTCATTAATTAACATACTCACACTTATTCATATACACATATACACATATACATGACTATGCATGCTCACACATATACACACACATACACATACACATGCACATACACACACATATACATACACATACGCTTACACATACACACACACATACATACACACATACGCACACACATATACATACACATAGACTTACACATACAGTTACACTATACATGAACATACACTTACACACACATACGCATACACACACATATACACGTTCATATGCACAAACATATCTACAAACACATAAAAGAATATGCATGCATGCATTATTGCATATATACATACTCATATACACATCAACACATACTTATATACATGCATATGCATATTCACATGCATGCACATACACATGGATGCAAATGAAGATGCATGCACATGCACATGCATGCTCATATATATATACACATGCATACACACACACACACACACATATATATACACACACATACACATAAACACACATATACATGCATATACACGGACATACATATATACATACATACATACATACATACATACATACATACAGACATACATACATACATACATACATACATACATACATACATATATATATGTGTGTGTGTGTATACATACATACAAACATACATACATACATACATACATACATACATACATACATACATACATATATATATATACATACACACACACATAAACACATATATAATATGAATGAAATATATAATTAAAGTAATAAAATACATGTTAAATATAAACAACAAAAAAAATCATTCAAATAAGACTTTTCATTTATTAGTACCGTAGACACAATTCAAAACATAACTGGAATGAGAAAATATATAGATATAAAAAAATATGTATATCAATGTAAAATATATATCCAATGTAATGTATCAATCATCCTGATCATCATCATCCACATCATCATGTAAGTCCTCATCATTGTGATCATCATCATGATCAACCTCATCATCACGATCATCCGCATGATGTGATGTATCTGTAGTGGCATCATGTGTAGAGGTGTGAGAACTCTGTGACGATCCAAATCATCCTACCTGTGTCTGTCTCTCCACCTCATCCATATTTGTCTCTCCATAATACTCCTATATTATATATAACAAACATAAATAAATAAAAAATATAAAATATCAATAAGAATAAATAATTATATGAAATTTAGTAATACTTACAAAAGCATTTGGATGATCTTGCATATACTCACTCAGATGTCGATATCCACAATGTGTACTTATATACACATATATACACCTACACATACATACTTACACTTATACATATGTACTTACACATACACACACATACATGCATACATATACACATATACATACACTTACACATACATACATACACTTATATATACATACAAATACTTACACATACATACATACATGCACACACATACATGCATACACACACATACATGCATACACATACATATATTCATACACTTACACATATATACATACCCACACACACACATACATACATATCCACACATACACATGCATGCATACATACATATCCACACATACACATACATACATACATACATACATACATACATACATACATACATACATACATACATACATACATACATACATACATACATACATACATACATACATACATACATACATACATACATACATATATATATATATATATATATATATATATATATATATATATATATATATATATATATATATATATATATATATATATATATATATACACACACACACACACACAGACACACACACATTTACACATACATACATATGTACATACATTTATACATACATTTATACATACATACATACATACACACATACACATATCCACACATATTATATACACGCACACATACATACTAAATACATACAAACATACATACATTATACATTTTTAGTTTTGTATGTGCATTTATATTTCAGAATGTATATTTGTGTATATTTGACTGTGTGTATGTATAAATATGTACATATGAATGCGTGTATAAATATACATATACATCTCGTATATTGAGAGCTCAAAGCAAAGATCAAGTTGAATCTTGTACCAATCTTTAAGCATCAACAAGATTTCTTGGAGAGTGCTGATGATGATACTGAGATACCATACGTTGTGCTTTCTAAGAGGACTGGATCACATGGTGGTCATATGAGGAACAACAAAGGGTGCATCAGTGCATTTTGCGGAGCATTGAGATTCACAAGAGAAAGGTGGATCAATGCTTTCAAAAATTGAGTAGAGGTGAGGAAGAACATGGTAGACCTATTGATATGAAGAAAAAAGAGGCGAATGAGATTGTACAACTCGAAGGGGAAATAGAGTCATAGTGGATGCAAAATTAGGATTTACATGGAGTTAACATGTCGAATCTCATTGAATCTCGTAAAATCTATTCGATGTGTTAACTCCATATAAATCCTAAGCTTTCATCTGTAATGACTCTATTTTCTCTTCAAGATGAAAAATCTCATCCACCTCTTTCTTCTTCATATCAATAGGCCTATCATGTTCTTCCTCACCTCTACTCAATTTCTGAAAGCATTGATCCACCTTTCTCTTGTGAATCTCAGTGCTTTCTAAAATGCATAGATGCACCCTTTGTTGTTCCTTGTATGACACATCATGTGATCCCATCCTCTTAGGAAGCACAATATCTTAATATCATCATTAGCACTCTCCAAGAGGAACTTGTTTAGAGACAAAAATCAACTTGTTGAGATAATAGCATCAAGAGGGACTTGTTATGGCCAAGTTTTGATAGAAATTGACTTATGCACCTACTTCTTGGATACTTAACGGCAAAAGAGATGCAAACAGGTAAAAACAAATTTACTTTTTATGATATAGTTCAATATTTTTTCAAGCACATAATAATGAATTTTGTTTTTCTTGTTTTTATAGTTATTTTGAAGGTTGATGTATTTCGAGCTGAGCGTGAAGGTCTCTATTTCCCATTAAAAAGGGATCATTATCGATTGTTAACTTGAATCATTTGAATGGGTGTCAGACAATAGGTTCTCCTTTATTCAACTAGAATATAGGTGAATCCCACCACAGATATGAAAACATGTTCTTTTAAGTTAGAACATGAGGCTCGGGAGTATGCTTAAAATTTTATATATAGCTCTATTTTCAAGGATAAAATTTCTGTCACACACACACACACACACATATATATATATGTGTGTGTGTGTATGTATGTATGTATGCATGTATGTATGTATGTATGTATGTATGTATGTATGTATGTATGTATGTACGTATGTATATATATTGTTTTCTCAATTGGGGACGTCGCTACACCCCTTTATTCTTGTAGTGTATCACTTGATATGAGTCTTTGAAGGGTTGCAAGCCATCTATTGCTCATCTGCATGTCTTTGGTTATCTCACATATGCATTATTTCCTAAACAATGCAGGAAATTAGATGATAAAGCAATGAAATATATTTTTGTTGGGTATAGTTCTGAAAGCAAAGGCTATCAGCTATATCATCCATAGACTAAACACATTTTGGTTAGACGTGATGTTTTCTTTTTGGAAGATGCGGTTCAACCATTACTTTCATGTACTAAGGAGACATCAATCAGCTTCAAAGGCATGTAGGACACTTTGCTTCCTCTTTTTATAGGTGGACAATCTAGTGTTGATCCAAATAGAGAAATTTCTCAACCTTTATAGGTTCCACATGATGATGGAGATCATTGCATTTGTGATGTAGATCATTGCATTTCTTATGCTGATTTACATGATGCAATTGTTGATGAGAGGGCTGATATAGAGGCAAAAGCTATGCCTAAATGACTAGTGTAGAATTTGCGAGATAGTAAAGTAGATGCACTTTTGTCATATTGTACTCGTTCAGGCTCTCATAGTGCTTCTTTTGCATCAAATTGCTATGCTATGGTTGTTTCTAGTCTTTGTGAGAATGCACCTCTTCCGTTTGATGAAGCACAAAATTGAGAAAATTGGATGGCGGCTAGGCAATCAGAATATGATTCTATTATGAAGAATGTTACCTGGTCTTTATGTGATTTCCTTCCTGGAAAGAAGGCCATTGGCACTAAGTGGGTATACGAGCTTAAGCATAAGTCTGATAGAATAGTTGACAAGTATAAGGCTAGGCTTGTTGCAAAACGTTATGCTCAAGAAAAAGGCATTGATTTTGATGAGACCTTTGCTCCCACATGCCAAATGACTATTGTATATAGCATTCGTGCACGTACAATTCATTAAGGTCAAAATGTACATCAGTTGGATATTAAAATTGCATTTCTGAATGGTGACTTACATGAAGAAGTGTATGTTTTTTAGCCTCGTGGTTTTGTGCAGAAAGGGCATGAAAATAAAATGTGCATGTTGAAAAAGGCATTATATGTTTGAAGCAAGCACCATATGCTTGGTATGAAAAGATACATGCCTACCTGATTGCACATGGTTTTGAGAACATTCCAATTGAGAGCATCTTATATCCTAAGGGTGCAAATGATGTGCTTCTGATAATTGTTGTCTATGCTGATGACATGTTGCTCACTGGTCCTAATGAGAAGCATATTGTTGATTTTAAGGTTTGATTTGCATGCCTCATTTGAGATGTCAGATTTATGGCATTTGCATCATTATTCAAGCATTCAATTTATGCAAGTTGATGGCACAAGAGCTTTGTGTCGAACAAAATATGTTGACACATTCTTGCAGCATTTTGACCTTGAGGACTGCAAACCTATTGCCATTCCTATGGAAACAGGTTTGTGATTGAGTCTTCATGATGCTGGAGATGCATTGGATGTTGTTCTCTATCAGCGGGCTATTGGGTGCCTTATTTACTTATGCATAAATCAGCCTGATATTTAGTTTGTTGTCTCACAGATGAGCACATTTTTGCATTGCCTAGGTGTCAAGCATTGGCAGGGGGTTAAGTGTATCTTTCACTACTTGAGTGGTATCCAGGTACTTGGAATGTTTTATCCCAAGGGGGGATCACTACTGCGAGATGTACATGCTTTTTCTGACTCTGATTCGGATGGTTGCTATGACACTCATGTGTCCACCAGTGATTTTTGCTTCATGCTTGGTAGCTCATGCATATCTTGGTTGAGCAAGAAGCAGCCTACTATGGCCACTTCTAGTTGTGAGGCTGAGTACATTGTAGCTTTCACAATGACTGTTGAGTGTGTGTGGCTCAAATGCCTTACGGCTGATTTGGGTGTTGGTGAGTCTTGTGCCACCACCATCTTCACTGAAAGTCAGCATGCATTGGCAGTTGCGAGGAACCCTATGTTCCATGCTTGCACTAAGCACATTGAGGTGCACTATCATTATGTTAGGGAGAGGTTCTCTGTTGGAGAGATTAGTTTGGCATATGTGCCCACATAGGAGAACATTGCAGACCTTTTCACAAAGGCTCTACCTCGAGAGAAGTTTGAAGCTTTCTGCAAAGCTTTGGGATTACTTTCTTTTGTGGATTGATCTCTTTCCACATAGCTTGGCACTTCCTTATACATGAATTCCAACTCCTTGTTCATTGCATTACTCCTAGGGGGGACTTGTTGATATATTTTAGTAGTGGCGTGTGTGAACACACTAGGACTGTCGAGGTACTTTTTTCCTCTTTAGGAGGTTTCCCCCAACTTGTATATACGCCTATTACCCTGACAAGTCACTTATCATTTGTACAGTCTCTTGGTAATACATTCAATATTGTGTGTTATGCTCCAAGCTTCTTCCTCTCCCTTGTGTTGTTCACGTGCTTCTGCAGACCTCGAACTCCAATAGTTTCAAACTCATGAAAGTTTAGTAAATGATTCATCAAGTGATCATGAATTAGATGCACAATGATGGTTCAAACGTGGAAGAAATAGATGACATGGTAACTCTAATAGATGATGGTATACAAAATGAAGAAAATTATGTATTATAAATACTTTGATTGTATTTAATTGCAAAAAGGATGCCTTTATTATAAAAGATGATTATGTTACACAAATCTATTTCTATTACAAAAATTTATGTGTACTACAAAAGGTGGCTTATTTATTCATTATTTTGTTGATTTAGTATTCATCCATAGTGAGCGGATCAAAGGATGATGATGGCTCTGATAGTCTTCCATATTTATTTTCATATGCATCTAGAGATACTTGTAAAATATATTTTTTAAATCATCAATTCTCTTTTACTAATTATTAAAATTTTAATGGAAATTTGGAACTATTAATTCTTGTTGTTTAACATTGATACATGTAATAATAAATCATGAATAATATTGTGTTCTTTAAGTAGAAGAATATATGGCCGCTTTTGAGGAGGAGGACCTTCTTATCTTTGATTATGAAATTTTGGTGATTTTGAGGATGATCCAAACCTATACTTGCATTCTTCAAGTGGTCATCCCAATCTAGACATCAGTGAAGGATATCTTGTATAGGAATGTTTTGAATGAAATATAGTGCGATATTGTAATTGTTTGGTAAAGATCGTTCAACTTGAACAAAATGTCAACGTAATACTTGTGCTAATACTTTGTGTTGTAAGTTGGATAGCTTTAATGGTGCTACCTTTTATGCTCTCCCTGTAACTCGAAAGAGGAGATCTTGAACAAGGTGATTGAGACTTGACTTTCTATCTTCTTTCATAGATAACAATTCTCTTTCTAAACCCTCCAGTCCTAAATATTATTGAATTAGAAACGGTAACCTTGATTGAGTAAATTTTGCATTTTGTTCATCTAAAATCCTTTGTGACTTGGCATGATCAAGTTCATAATTCACATATGGAATTCTTGCAATGTTTTACTCTAAATCCGCAAAAAAGAAAGCATTATAAATTTATATGAAATAATATAATAACACTTGAATTAGTAATCATATGATAACATCACAATAGTCCATATCATAAGATTCAAATAAAAATTCAATCCACAACATTCAATTCAATTGGCATCATTCAGTTCAATTGGCATCATTCAATTCAATCTACATAATTCAAAACAAATGTAATCCACATCATAATCAACATTTTACAACTCAAAGGATGTGTATGCAACTTTATTGCGTCTTTTTATAGATCGATAGTCAAATGCTACTCCTATTGAGGCTATTTCTCAACCTTTACAAGCTTCAAATAATCATATAGATAATTCTATTGCTGATTTAGATTTACATGATGCACCTTTATGACATATATGCACTTGCAGCTCATCATGTTTAGAATGTACATCAATTGGACATTAAAACTGCATTTCTAAATGATGATTTACATGAAGAATTTGATACCCATGGTTTTGCACAAAAAAGGGCATAAAAACAAAGCGTACAGATTGAAAAAGGCATTGTATGGATTGAAGTAAGCACCATATGCTTGGAATGAAAACATGCTTACTTGCTAGCACATGGATTTGAGAACAGTCTGACTGAGAGTACCTTATATGTTAAGCATGCATATGTACTTCTCATCATTGTTGTATATGTTGATGATATGCTCCTCACTAGTCCTAATGAGATATCAAATTTAGGGCATTTGCATCATTATTTGGCCATTCAATTTATGCAAGTTGATGGGGAATAACTTTGTGTCAAACAAAATACATGGACACACTATTGCGACGATTTGGCCTTAAAGACTACAAACCTATAGCCATTCCCATGGAAATAGGTATATGGTTAAGTCTTCATGATGTTGAAAATGCATTTGATGTTGTTCTTTATCAACAAGCTATTGGATGCTTGATTTACTTACACATAACTTGGTGTGACATTCAATTTGTTGTCTCTCAAATGAGAACATTTATGTATTGCCTAGGTAGCAAGCGTTGATAAGTGGTTAAGCATATATTACGCTACTTGAACAGTACTCAGCTACTTGGATTATTTTATCCCAAGGGGGGAATCATTACTACCAAATTTACATGCTTATTTTGACTCAGAATGGGCAGATTGCTATGACACTCACGTATCCACTAGTGATTTTTTCTTCATGCTTGGTAGCTCATGCATATCTTGGTTGAGCAAGAATCCACCTACTATGGTCATCTCTAGTGGTGAGCTTGAGTATAAGGAAGCTACTATTGTGTGTGGCGTAAATGTTGTTTGGATCATTTGGGTGTCGGTCAATCTTTAGCCACCACCATCTTTATTGACAACCAAAGTGCATTGGAAGTTGTGAGGAACCTTGTGTTCCATCCTTGCACAAAGCACATTGAGTTGCACTATCATTATGTCAAAAAGAGTCTCTAATGGAGAGATCAATTTGGCTTATGTGTCCACACACAATAATGTTGCAGATTGTTTCACAAAAGCTCTATGTAAAGAGAATTTTGAAACTTTTTGCGAAGCCTTGAGCTTACTTCCTTCCTTGAGCTTACTTCCTTGAGCTTACTTCCACACAGCTTAGTACTTCCTTATACATGAATGCTAACTCTTTGTTCTTAGCATCACTCCAAGGGGAGATTTATTGATATATTTTGGTAGTGATGTGTGCCAAGACACGTAGGATCTCCATGGCACTTTTTGCCTCTCCAAGAGGTCTCTTTCCATTGGATTATATATACACCTATCATCTCAATAGATCACTTATCTTTGTACATTTGCTCGGTAATACAATCAGTGTTGTGTTGTTCTCCAAGCTTCATTTTCCTTGTGTTGTTCGTGTGCTTTCACTGTCCTAGAACTCCAACAAGAGACATAAAAGATGCAATACCTCAAGGTACCGAGGAACGTGCTTTGCTTCTCATTCACTTTTCTACTCAACAAACTTTTTTCTTGTTGGTTAATCGATATTGGGATAAGTTATAGAACACCATATTCATAATGTTGAGGCTTAGAGAGTATTAAAGACTCATTTTCCTCTAAAGCTCGATTATAAAAAACTTATTCATCTATGAAGAAGGAAATAAGAATGCATTGTAGATAGATATTAATTTCATATCATGCCCTTTTGCATTCTTTTTCTCTAACTTGAATATTTTGATTAAATCCTTGGAATGCACCATGAATCGAAAACTTTGTATTTTGTTAATGCATTTCTCTTAATGATATATTTAGGTAGTGATGTGTTTTAACACACTAGGACTGCTGGGGCACTTTTTTCCCTCTTTAGGAGTTTTTTCCCCCGCTTGTATATACACCTATAACCCTAACCAGTTACTTATCTTTGTACATTCTATGCTAATACATTCAGTATTGTGTGTTGTGCTCCAAGCTTCTTCTTCTTTCTTATGTTGTTTGCGTGCTTTCGCACACCTCAAACTCCAATAATTGGTGTCAGAGTAGGTCGCTCCTTCATCTAGGGCATCCTCAACACCCCTCTGATCATAGTCTCAAAATCGCACAAAATTTGGTGAGCATAATCAAAATAGCTTCACTTTGTGGTGCCGAAATCGCGATCTGAGCTCATTTCGACCTTCGAACGCAATATTGCAATGCATGTACATGCAATTTTATCTTTTTGTGCCAAAGATATATACAAGTTTTGGTTCACTAGTATAAGCGTCTCGAAGTTTGCTACAAGTTTAGCAGAACTTGATAGGGTAGTTCTTTCAACTTTTTGAGATACAATCATTTTTTTGCATCAGGGTATTTTAGTTAGTGGCCACAACTAAAAGCAGTGATGTATTTTGTATGTTGGCTATTGAGGATAAGTTGGACGATATGAATTACCCATCATGGGCTTATATGATGCATCATGTATTGCTTGCAAAAGGACTGTGGAATATTGTGCAGGGTATTGAAAAACATCTTATTACACTTGAAAACATAGTTGGTGAAGGTGATGCAGACGACATTGAAGATGGTGATATTCTTTAGGTTCTTGTTCGTGCTGCGGTTCCTACTGCACCTACTGCAGAGCAAATTCATTTGGATGGCAGAGATGCTAAGGCATATGGATTGATATCCTTGTCTCTCAAACATGCCATTATTCCTCACATTAGCTCTTGCAAAATAGCTAAGGATGCTTGGGATATACTTACCAATTTATACCATGCAAGGAATGAGGCTTATGTTGCTTACCTCCAAAAATAGTTGGAGAATGAGCACATGAATGAAGGAGATTCCATGGACAATTTTCTAACAAAGATCAAAGATTTGAAAGAACAGTTGATTTTTGATAATGAAGTCTTCCCTGATAATTCACTTATGCAGACTGTTCTCAATGGTCTTCCCGATTCATATCAAAGTTTTGCTTCTACTCTTTGTTTGATGATGAAAGGCAATCCGAATGCCTTAACATTTCAGGAGTTAGTCTCTGTTATGTTGCAAGAAGATCAATCTAGGCAGAACATGTCCATTATGCGTGTTACAGATCAAGCTTTCTTGGCTAGTTAGAAGGGCAAAGGTAAATGGAGCTCTTCTACTAGTAAGCAAAAAATTGCTAATTTTGCACAATCAAAGAAGGAAACAGAGACGAGAAGAAAAGAGAAAAGAAGAAATTGTTTTACAAATACTGTAAAGAAAATGATCATGTCATAAATAGCTGTCCAAAAGCTACTAAAGAGACAAGAAAGAAAGTGGCTAGAATGATTCTTGCAAAGGCCTCTACACCCAAAACAGAGTATGCTAATCTTGTGTAGAATGAAGAATGGGCATTTACAATTGTTTGCAGTTATGACCCATCTTCTCATGAACATTGTATATCTACAGTAGACTTAGATGTTTGGTACTTTGATAGTGGTGTGACCAAACATATTAGCTTGCAGCGTAGTTTCTTCACCTCACTCAAGCCTACTATCACATGTGCCAAGAACTCCTCATCCTCTTATGGGAGTTGGTAAGATCATTTGACTACTGCTGATGGTAGTTCTTTTACATTGTCAGATGCTTTATTTGCACCAGGGATCAAGAAAAATCTTTTATCAGTTTCAACATTAGCCAAGATTGGCTTTGTTGTGAAATTTATTGATGATAGATGTACAATTCATGATCTCTCAAATGGCAATGTCATTATTGCTTCTCACATTTTATGTCGCAGGCTATATAAGCTCATAGACTATGAAAAATCTGTGAATGATTCAATATGTGCAGTACATGATTCTCAAGCTTTGTCAGATGCAAAGCTTTGGCATGCACACTTTGGTCATCTAAATTTTGCTAGTTTGCTACGCCTCTAGAAATCTGAAATGGTGTCATCTCTGCCCAAACTTGAGGCACCTGGTAAACATGTATGTGAAGGCTGTATTTTGGGCAAAATGCAACATTCCTCCTTTCCAAAAGATGGTTGAGTTCGAGCTACTCAAAAATTGTAGCTTGTTCATAGTGATGTCTATGGTCCTACACAGATATCTTCTTTTGGGAACTATCTTTAGTTCGTGACTCTCATCGATGATTTTTCCAAGCATGCATGGGTATATCCATTGAAAGAAAAGCCTCAATATGTTTGGTCCGTACATGAAACACTGGGTTTCGTGCAACAACCAAAGCACTCTGACTATCAGTGAGAATATGCATAGCAACATCAATCTCCATGCAAAGATCCATCAATAGGCGTCTCCGCCATATACACTCCACTGTAGCTGTGAAAACTGCCCTGTATTCAGCTTCACAACTCGATGTCGCCATTGTAGGTTGCTTCATACTCAACCAAGATATGCATGAGTCTCCAAGGAAAAAGCAATTACCACTACTGGACACGCGAGTATCATAACAACCAACCCAATCACTATCTGTAAAAGCATGCAAGCATGGCTGAACATTGCTGCCATAAAAGAGATCTAAGCTCAAAGTGCCTTTGAGATATCTAAACACATGTTTTACCGCTTGCCAATGCTTAGTGCCAAGACGATGCATGAATCGACTCAACTAGGAAACTGCATACTGTATATCTAGCCTTGTGTTGCATGCATATATAAGACATCCCACAGCTTGCTGATAAAGAGAAGTGTCAAATGCATCATTGGAATCCTCAACTGAGAACCTGAATCCTGTCTCAACTGGTGTGGAAACTGGCTTGCAATCCTCAAAGTCAAAACACTGAAGTAGTTTTTCAACATACTTTGCTTGATGCATAAAATTTCCCCCCTCAATGGATACAAACTGGATGCCAAGATAGTAGCTCAAAAGACCAAGATAAGTGACATCAAAAGTATGCTGCAAATAAGCCATAAGAATGTCAATTTTTGCATCATATGACCCAATCAAGAGTATGTCATCGACATAAAGAACAAGCACTATAAGATTAGCCCCATTTTTGCGTACATAGAGTGTGCTTTCAATCGGACTACATGTGAAGCCAAAAGCAATCAAGTGCTTATGGATTTTATCATACCATGCACAGGAGCTTGCTTGAGACCATACAAGGCTTTATGCAAGTGACAAACCATATGCTCTTGCCCTTTCATGGCAAATCCAGGAGGTTGCTTCACATAGACATCTTCTTGCAAATCACCATTCAAGAAGGCTGTTTTTATGTCCAACTGATGCACTTTCCAACCTCAATGGGCAGCCAATGCAACTATGGTACAAATGGTAGTCATGCATGAAGTAGGTGCAAAAGTTTCCTCATAGTCAATGCCATATTGTTGTGCATATCCTTTGGCAACCAATCTAGCTTTGTAGCAATCAATGCTACCATCACACTTTCTCTTAATTTTGTAAACCCACTTTGTACCAATGGCATTCTTTCCTTTTGGCAATTCACATAACTCCCAAGTACCATTCCTATGTATGGAATCCATTTCTGATTGCATAGCACTCATCCATTGTGGATCGTCACATGCATCTTCAAAAGAAAGTGGCTCTTCATTACATGCTGTGGCAATAAGAGAATAATCCACAACATTACTTGATGCATGGCGAGAGCTTGATCTTGTTCTATCACGTAAAGGTGCATTCAATTTGCTTTCCTGCAAAGTTTGTTTAAGCCGCTTCGGCATAGTTTGTGCACTCTTGATAGACATGCATTCATTATGTAAAACATCTTCAATATGTACATCATGTGTGGGCTGAATTTCATGCTCATTTTTAGCCATATTTTGAGGCAAATGTTCAGCCATATGTGGCTGGAATTTTCCCATAATTTGGACATTTTTTGGCTGAAAAATCTAACTTATGTTTGGCTGGAAATTCTCTACATTTTCAACTCTATTTTGCTGAAAATTTTCAGCTCTTTGAGCCTCAATTGGCTGGTCTACATGGCCATAGTCAAGCGCACCATTTTGGAACAAAGGCATGAGTGTATCAAACACATCTTGTGAGCTAATTATTGGCTGTTTTTTGCATTTAAGTAGAGGGAAAACTGAATTTTCAACAAATACCATATCTCGATTCACAATAATTGTGTTTGTCAATGGATGGTACAAACGATATCCCTTACTTTCAGCACTATAACCAACAAATATACATTTCTTTTCCTTACCATTAAGTTTGTGTGAGGATGGATTTGTACTTGATGAAGATGAAGTGGTGCTGCAAAAACTTTGCACTACACCAGCCAAATGAACCCCAGAGATATGTGGTGGGCCCTTTCAGCTTGCCAAAGGATGTATTAGAGACCCTATGTACCTTGGAAGATCACTCTCAAAAAGATGAATCAAAACAGATAGGTAAGAGTTGATCCAAGAGTAAAAAACTTGCTATTTTTGTTCTTATACCTGTTCAATGTTTTGAACAGTTCTCTGAGCACAACAATAATTGGTTTAATTTCTTTTGGGGAACTATAATTAACTTAGTAAGCTAACAAACACGAGTGATTACATAAAAAATGATGGACTACATGCAGAGAAACAAGTTTAGCAAGTCATAGCTCCATCTCGACATTCACGGGCTGCAACAGTCATCAGACCAGTGAGCAAAGATATGCTAATATATGACGATCCCGAGAAGTAATGCTAATGAAGCTTTGTGGGATTATAGTAGACAGTATGCGGATTCTACCATGCTTTAAATCATGGCAAATGATTAACTACACATTGAGAAGAAGCTTTGAGAAAATCACTCTTCTGATGGAGTACTAATAGAGAAGTAAAATGAGAATACAATGATCATATATGTATTAAAAGATGTACAAATACAATGTCATTGGCAACCATACATTTCTCAATGTGTGAGAGGTGAATGAGCTATGAGATGAGGTCTCACTTCATAATAAAACTCACTCAAAATGATCTCACCGACTCGAGATGATATGCGGGCCTCTTGATCCCCTTTTTATAGTCATGTTTGGAGCCAAGGTTTGAATTCAAATTCAAACTTTTACCTAAAAGGTGAATCCTAAAGTATGGGATAGAATCCCTCATCACTCAACAACTGATTGATTCATGATTTTAGAGCTTCCTAACTCCACGTGGGTATAATCCACTTTTACAAGTATAACAATGAGGGATTTTTACAAGAGACTAATCATATGTAGTCTTGCATAGGTTATGCCAATAAATCAAGCATAAGTTAATTAACCAAGTATGTGAGCTTGGGTTTAATTGCACCAACAACTCCCCTTCAAGCCTAACATGCTTGCTCTTCATTCCTCCTTGATTTCTTGCAAACCAATCATCAATTTGAACATGTTTATCTTTGTTCCATCCAATGACTTTGTGAGTATATCTGCACATTGTAAATGAATTGATACGTAGGATAGTTGAATATCCTTGCTAAGCAATTTCTCCTTTACATAGTGATAGTGTACTTCAATATGTTTAGACCTTGCATGAAAAATTGGATTGGCAACCAAGTGAATGGAACTCATGTTGTCACCAAAAATACTTGGAGTTCCAATCTCCAATCCAATATTTGTAAACAATGTCTTCATCCACATTGCTTCTTAAGTAGCTATAGCAAGACCTTTGTATTCAGCTTTGGTAGAAGAGAGAGCAACTGTGGGTTGCATCTTAGATGACCATGAGACAAGTTTTGACCCTGCAAAGGTAAGATATCCTGAGGTGCTTCTCTTGTCTTTCTTGGAACCAACCCAATCTGCATCAGAGAACTACTTTAGAGTTAAATCAGATACATAAGGGTAGTATAACATAACCCTTCATTCATGGTCCCTTTGAGATGCCTGAGTATCCTCTTGGCAACATCCATGTGAGTTGCATAAATTGACTTAGCACACTCACACTGTAACGTTAATATATCTACTCTTGTCAATGTGGCATAGTTCAAACTACCCACAAGACTTTGATAACCTGAGATATCTTCTATGAGTTCACCTTCATGTGAGCTCAATTTATGATTAATCTCCATTGGGATACCTGCAATCCTACAATCTTGCATCTTGAATTTCATTAAGAAGTCTTTAATGTACTTCCTTGGAGTAAGGAATAGACCATGATCTCTGTATACTACCTCCAATCCTAGGAAGTATGTAAGTGAGCCTAAGTCTTTATCATGAACTGTTCTTTCATCTACTCCTTGATCTTCTTTATCCCATTTGCATCATTTCCTGTAAGTATAATATCATCCACACACACAAATAGATGACTTCAAATCACTCTACTTGATGAAGAGTGATGGATATGCCTTGCTAGGTTGAAATCCTTTATCTTGCAAGAATGAAACAAGCCAATGATTCCAAGCCCTTGGGACTTGTTTGAGTCCATATAGAGCTTTATTAATTTTACACACATAATCAGGATGTATTTGATTCTCAAAACCAGGTGCTTGTGCCATATATACTTCTTTTGTTATCCATCCATTAAGAAATGCATTTTTTACATCCAATTGAAGTATCTTCCAATTCTTGGAAGAAGCAATACTAAGTAGGACTCTAATTGTAGGCATCTTTGCCATAGGAGAGAAGGTCTCCTCATAATCAATTCCCTGAGTTTGTGCAAAGCCTTTTGCCACAAGCCTTGCCTTATACCTCTTAATGGAGCCATATGAGTTCTTCTTCAATTTGTAAATCCATCTTGAAACTATCACTTTCATTGATCAAGACTTGGGAACTAATTCCCAAGTGTTATTTTCCTCAAAAGCTTCAATTTCTTCTTCCATTGCATGCCTCCATTCTGATTTCTTCATTGCTTCCTCAAATGTTGAGGGTTCCTCTTGATTTATGTCATGTGCTAGATAGATTGAATGTTTAGTAACTAGAGAACTATCAAACCCATACCTCTCTCGTTTTCTTTTCTCCCTCATGGACCTTCTTAAGCCATGATATGGTGATTTTGCCTCTTGTCCAAGTTCCTTCATTTTAGCTTTACCTTTAGACTTCCACATTTTGATTTTTTCAATCTGAGTTGCTTCATCATCTTTTGAGGTATCCTGTTCTTCAATTTTAGAAGGGTTATCCTTGACAAGCTTTGGAAAATCTTCTTCAAGATCATAAGGTAATTTGATCTTACTGCATGAGTCTTTATACCAAGAACTATGCTCATCAAATACTACATCTCTGCTTACCAATAATCCTTTGGTTGTTGGGTTGTATAGCCTGTAGCCCTTTTGGTTGTTTTCATATCCAATGAACACACATCTTTCAGCATTTGGATCCATCTTTCCTCTAACCTGTGAAGGAACATGAGCATAAACAATACATCCAAAAATATTACAATTATCCAAGCTTGGTCTTCCTCCATTCCAAGCCTCATATGGTGTCATGCCATCAAGGGATTTTGAAGGTAACCTGTTAATCAAATAAGTGGCTGTGGATACAACTTCAACCCATAAATAATTAGGTAAGCATTTTTCATTTAACATAGACCTTACAACTTCACCAATTGTCCTATTCCTTCTCTCTGCCACTCTATTTTGCTCAAGAGTGTACCTTGTAGTAATCTCTCTTTTGATTCCCCTCTCTTGAAGAAAGGAGTCGAATTCATGGGAGAAGTACTCTCCCTCTCCATCTGACCTTAGCCTTTTTAGTGTTTTACCTGTTTGGTTCTCCACAAGAGCTAAATATATTTTGAAGCACAAAAAAGATTTCGTCCTTGTGTTTCATAAAGTATAGTATAGTCCATCTACTACAATCATCAATGAAGGAAACATAATACCTTGATCCAGATATTGAAGCATCCTTGCTAGGTCCCCATACATATGTATGAACCAACTCCAAGAGATCTCCATGCATATATCCTTTCTTCGTGAATGGTAACCTGTGAGACTTTCCAAATTGACATGCACTACACTTATAAATCATGTGTTGCTTTGACAGATTAGGGAGTCCAAGTACACTTTGGCCCCTGCAAATCTTCTTTAATGATCTCTCACCAATATGTGCTAACCTTTTGTGCCATACTTCCAGTTATGTGAGTGTCTGACTACCATAATTAAAGAGAGCAATGTTCCTATGCCTTGTAATTCAAATGTGAATAGTCTACCTATCTTTTCACCCTTTGCAATCCTCCTGATCCTTGACTTGGATCTTCAACAAATGCTCCTCCTTTTGTGAACCTAACTTGTAGGCCTTTCTCCACAATCTATCCTACACTTATCAAATTCTTTGTGATGGTAGGGATATAGAGTACCTTGCTAAGTAGGTTGATGTTTCCATCAGGTGGTTTTACATTTCCTATCTTCTCCACCAGGTGCCTTGTATCATCACTTGTTTGCACCTCATGCTTGTTCCTTGGATCTTTGAAATCTGATAGAAGGGCTACATTTCCTGCCACATGATTTGAGCAACCTGAATCTATGTAGAAAACATGCTCATCAGATTTATCTTGTGACATTGTCATATTCATGAGAAGTAGAGAGTCTTCTTGATTTGAATCTTCTATATAATTATTATAATCTCTTCTTCCTTGTATCCTTCTTGGTAGGTTGAATTGTTGTAGTTGTTGTGGTTGCCATGGAAATTGTTGAGCCTTCCTCTTGAGTAGCCATAACATCCTCTGTTGTAGTCTCTACCTCTTTGATTCTTGGAATTCCTAAAGCAATTCTCAGTTGTGTGATTAGTTAATCCACAAGTAGAACAAGGATGAGAGCCTTGGGGTCTCCCCCTGCCTTGTCTTCCTCCTCTGCCTCTACCTTTACCATGTCTTCCTCTACCTGCATAGTTAGCTTGGTGTGTACCTTCTTCATCATCCACTTTCTTTCATTTCCCTTTGTTGTCTTTGGCTTTATTTTTATCAGTATACAAAGCAGAAGATTGATTACCTTTGGAACCTTCTCCATTCTTCATGAGCTTGGCCTCTTGACTAAGTAGTTGCCCCATGAGTGTATTGAAATCTGGTACATGCATATCCATGTATAGATCAATTGCTGTTATAAAGGCTTCCCACTTGTCATCTGCCTTCAGGCCATTGATGACTTGCCTTACAATTTGTTCTTCATCTATCACTTCTCCAATGCTTCCTAGCTGATCAACAATATCTTTGATCTTTGTGACAAAATCAGTTACATTTTTCTTGGAGGATTTCTTGAGTGTTGTGAAGTCCAACCATAGTTGGTTCTTTCTGGCCTTTGTGCTTGAAGAGAAGAAGGCCTCAAGTGCATTCCACACTTCCTGTGATGTTTTACAACTTCAAATGTGAGGCAACAAAAAATCTGAGATAGAGTTGAGGAGATAAGACCTTGCAAGTGCATCCTTGGAGCACCATGTGCTCAATCTTTCTTGCTATTCTTGTGTAGGTTGACCTTTATTCCTGAAACTTGGCTAACTTCATCTCCATTTGTATAACCATATAGATTCCTGCCTTGAGGATAAGATTCCATACTTAAAGATGAGGTTGAGTAGTTACCTCTATCCAATTTGTCAATTGATGAAGGAAATCCATCTGCCATGTTGTCCAACCTTGCTCTGATGCCAATGTGAAGATGGATTTGTACTTGATGAAGATGAAGTGGTGCTGCAAAAACTTTGCACTACACCATCCAAATGAACTCCAGAGATATGTGGTGGGCCTTTTTAGCTTGCCAAAGGATTTATTACACACCCTACATACCCTGGAAGATCACTCTCAAAAAGATGAATCAAAACAGATAGGCAAGAGTTGATCCAAGAGTAAAAAACTTGCTATTTTTGTTCCTACACATGTTCAATGTTTTGAACAGTTCTCTGAGCACAGTAGCAATTGGCTCAATTCCTTTTGGGGAACTCTAATTAACTTAGTAATCTAAAAATCATGAGTGATTTCATAAAAAATGATGGATTACGTGCAGAGAAAGAAGTTTAACAAGTCACAACTCCATCCTGACATTCACGGGCTGCAACAATCATCAGAACAATGAGCAAAGATATGCTAATATCTGATGATCCTGAGAAGCAATCCTAATGAAACTTTGTAGGCTTATAATAGATAGTATGCTGATTCTATCATGCTTTAAATCATGGCAAATGATCAACTACACACTGAGAACAAGCTCTGAGAAAATCACTGTTGTGATGGAGTACTAACAGAGAAGTAAAATGATAATACAATGATCATATATGTATTAAAACATGTACAAATACAATGTCATTGGCAACCATACATTGCTCAACGTGTGAGAGGTGAATGAGCTATGGGATGAGCTGTCACTTCACAATAAAACTCACTCAAAATGATCTCATGGGCTCGAGATGATATGCAGGTCTCTTGAGCCCCTTTTTATAGTCATGTTTGGAGGCAAGGTTTGAATTCAAATTCAAACTTCTACCTAAAAGGTGAATCCTAAAGTGTAGGATAGAATCCCTCATCACTCAACAACTGATTGATTCGTGATTTTAGAGCTTTCTAACTCCATGTGGGTGTAATCCACTTTTACAAGTATAACTATGAAGGATTTTTACAAGAGACTAATCATATGTAGTCTTGCATAGGTTATTCCAATAAATCAAGCATAAGTTAATTAACCAAGTATATGGGCTTGGGTTTAATTGCACCAATAGTTTGTGATGTTGTTGTGATGGCACAAGAGCATATGCCAAACAAACAAACACACGCATATGACTAACCATAGGCTTATGATCATTCCAAGCCTGATAAGGAGTGACGACTCGCAATGCTTTTGTAGGGTAGCGATTCAACACATAGTTTGCACACATGATTGCTTCCATCCAAAGCTTATCAGAGTTTTATTTTTGCGCTTGGCAACACCATTTTGCTAAGGTGTATATGGCACCGTACATTCGTATGAAATACCTCTTTCACGAAGAAAAGCATTAAACTCATGTGACATGTATCTGTGCGTAGAGTCAAAAGATTTTGTGAAGAAAAAATTTCAGCCATAGCTAAAAATGCTTTGAAGCAAAAAAATACCTCATTCTTTGCTTTCATAGGATACATCCATGTATGGTGAGTAGCATCATCAATGAAGGTAACAAAATATACATGCTTCCCAAAAGATGGAGTCTTGTAGTGTGTATATGACTATCTTTTGGAAAAGAAGCACGATGCATTTTTCCAAGAATGCAACCTTCACATGCATGCTTTTCAATGGACTCAAGTGTAGGCAAACCAATAATCATGTCTTTCTTTGCAAGTAAAGAAAACTATTGAAATTCAAGTGACCAAAACGAGCATGCGAGAGCTCCATTTCAGCCATGGAAGAAGTATGAGCAACCAAGGCATTCAAGGCAGCCCTCTTGTATGTATCCATGTGATACAAACCATTACATAATGTACCAGACATCATGATAACATCGCCATTGTTGAAATCTTGAACCATACACTTATCATCAACAGTGTACATGAAGTCCAGCTTTGGCAATCAACGGAACTAAAATTAGGTTCTTCTTGATACCGGGCACATACAATGCATTTTTCAAGAGAAACACATCTCCATTTGCAACCTTAAGCTCAATTTCTCCTACTCCAATGATAGGATAAGAGACATTATTTGCACACACCACATGTCCTCCTTTGGGTGCATCTTTCAACGAGGTAAAAAATCTTTTGCAAGATGTTATGTGCTTTGAAGCACCACTATCAAAGAACCAATCCGAATTAGCCTCACTCACAACCATACATTTAGAATGAAAAGAAGCATCATAATGACATGTAACAACACATGCCCAAAAATCTTGAGCTATGTTAGCTTCATCATTCTTTACATTTGCTGAATTTTTAGTAATAGAAATGCCAGATTCCTTCTTCTTTTCATTGTGTTTACCAAGCTTTCTACACTCATCAATAGTATGACCAACCTTTCAGCAATATTTGCATCTCTTCTTCTTTTGCAAATCACTATCATTAGAGGAATGAGTGGAAGAGGAAGGTAAAGGCTTTGGTTTTGATGAACCCAAAGCTGAACCATACTTGCTTTTCCCCTTTTGTGAGATAGCAAGTGCTTGTGTTCCCTCAATCAAACCACTCCTATTCACTCTAGATTGGTCTTCTTGCAAAAGAAGAGACACAAGCTCATCAAATGCATACATATTAGGATTTCCTTTTGCAACCAAACAGAGTGTAGTAGCAAAGCTTTGAAAAGATTCCAGTAATCCTTTCAACAATGTAGAAATGAGTGATGCATCCAGAATAATCTCATCTATGTTTGCAAATTGCTCTTTCAAGTCCTTGATGCGTGTCACATACACATCCAATGACTCCTTTTCAGCCATACATACATCCTCAAGTTGCTTCCTCAAGTATGCAACACGTGCTTCATTACGCACGGCATACAAAGAAGCAAGAGTGTCCCATGCCTATCTTGATCTAGAACATGACCAAATTTGTGGAACTATATGATGATTCACAAAAAGTGCAATCAAAGCATGAGCTTGAGCATCTTTTCCATCCCATCTGAGCTGCTCCTGTGTAGGTGGAAAAGGAGAAACCATTGTACTTGAAGAAGAAGCTCCATCTGTAACAGTAGACTGTGAAGTGGAAGAACCTGCGGGCCTTCGATCTACATCTGCCACTATGTTCCAAAGTAGTTTAGAAACAAGAATATGCTTCATCATGTAAGACCACATCGGATAGTTGGTACCATCCAGCTTATCAGCTTGAAGCATGCCAAACAAGTCATTGCTGCCCACCATTTCACTAAAGAACAAGAATGTGACAAAATCTTCACTTCGACGAAAGTTGAAGTGAATGCTAAAATTTCAGTTCGCAAACCATCACTGTAGAGGAGGTACTGGGGTATCTACTTTTAACAGGAGCATGCACAAAGCACTCCAATACTTCGCCTACTCAAGGGAGGTTCTCCTTAGGGAAATATACCCTTTAACACTTCTGTGAGCAGGCAAATATCAATAATTGCACAGAGTTGTGAATACTTAGGGATAATATTAATGACAAAATGACAATAATGGAAGACCAGCCACTCCTTAGTTCGAATCAGATGATTACACCATAGGCAAAAGAGATTCTCAAAAGTTTATGCTCTGGGCTAACATGCCACTCTAGAACTAAACAACATCAATACAAGGGATTCATCCAATCCATACAATGGACACAACTAGATGTAGACTAGCACTGATCAATACAAAGTATGAAAACTTTCTCTAAGGGTAAGAGCACGAAATACCAATAACTCACACTGAATGACAAAACCAAGCCACTCTCTTCACACTATAGTGCTGTTAGCCCTCACTGGGAAGCCCACACTTTGTATCCTCACCACAGAGTGACTTCCTATAGTAGGCTTGTAGCCACAGAGTGCCAAGAGAGGACCCCTGTACGTACGTATGTATATGTGTGTGTGTGTCCCAAATGAACACAAATCCATTGCTTTTATAGGCTCCAATAGGCCAAGAGGGCCTTGCCGATTCCTCACGTCCACTGATCATGCGCCGGTTGATTGCCCAAATTGGAGGGGTAAATCAAATGCCACCAATCTTGAATTGGATCCTCAAAATTAGGCAGTCATCATGAATGGTTGGCGGCAACAATCATTTCTCCACTTTCACTTTTACCACTTACACTTTTACTGTCACTTTTGCATGCAAGTTGAGATCCTCATTTTGGGCCGCCCGTGATGTTTGAATGACCCTGACAAGCACATCCTTCACGTAATTTTTGTAGTAGCTTTTGATCCTTCATATTAAGTAGGCGGTGTCGGAGGTGAGTTGTGGGGAGTTGAGGGAGATTACGGGGGGTGTGGGAGGTTGTGGGTGGGAATAGGGGGTGAGTTGGGGTTTTTGGGGTGTGGTAAAAAATTGATCCAAGATTTCAAAATTATTATTGCACCATTGGAATCGTCGAGAGATTTCCAACGATATATAACACTGTAGTGTTTGGTTGAGAAATGATCCTCCAAATATCCATCAAAAACTGCATGAGAACTTTGTAGGAGGTCGGGGGAAATTGTGGGATTTGTGGGGTTTGTGGGGGGTTGTGGAGGGGTGTGGAGGGGTGTGGGGTTTGTGGGGTTTGTGGGGGGTCGTGGAGGGGTGTGGGGTTTGTGGGGGGTTGTGGAGGGGTGTGGGGTTTGTGGGGGGTCATGGAGGGGTGTGGGGTTTGTGGTGTTTGTGGAGTTTGTGGGGGGTCGTGGAGGAGTGTGGGGTTTGTGGGGGGTTGTGGAGGGGTGTGGGGTTTGTGGGGGGTCGTGGAGGGGTGTGGGGTTTGTGGGGTTTGTGGTGTTTGTGGGGTTTGTGGGGGGGTCGTGGAGGGGTGTGGGGTTTGTGGGGGGTCGTGGAGGGGTGTGGGGTTTGTGGGGAGTTGTGGAGGGGTGTGGGGTTTGTGGGGGGTCGTGGAGGGGTGTGGGATTTGTGGGGTTTGTGGGGGGTCGTGGAGGGGTGTGGGGTTTGTGGGGTTTGTGGGGGGTCGTGGAGGGGTGTGGGGTTTGTGGGGGGTTGTGGAGGGGTGTGGGGTTTGTGGGGGGTCGTGGAGGGGTGTGGGGTTTGTGGTGTTTGTGGGGTTTGTGGGGTTTGTGGTGTTTGTGGTGTTTGTGGGGTTTGTGGGGGGTTGTGGAGGGGTGTGGGGTTTGTGGGGGGTCGTGGAGGGGTGTGGGGTTTGTGGGGTTTGTGGTGTTTGTGGGGTTTGTGGGGGGTCGTGGAGGGGTGTGGGGTTTGTGGTGTTTGTGGGGTTTGTGGGGGGTTGCGGAGGGGTGTGGGGTTTGTGGGGTTTGTGGTGTTTGTGGGGGTTGTGGGGTTTGTGTGGGGTTGTGGAGGGGTGTGGGGTTTGTGGGGTTTGTGGAGGGGTGTGGGGTTTGTGGGGGATCGTGGAGGGGTGTGGGGTTTGTGGTGTTTGTGGGGTTTGTGGGGGGTCGTGGAGGGGTGTGGGGTTTGTGGGGGGTCGTGGAGGGGTGTGGAGTTTGTGGGGTTTGTGGTGTTTGTGGGGTTTGTGGGGTTTGTGGGGGGTTGTGGAGTTTGTGGGGGGTTGTGGAGGGGTTTGTGGGGGGTTGTAGAGGTGGTGGGGGCCGCGGGGGTGGTGGGGGAAAAGAGGAGGGGACGGTGGGGTTGGAGGGGGTCGTGGTGATGGTGGGGGCCGCGGGGGTGGGGGAAAAGAGGAGGGGATGATGGGGTTGGAGGGGGTTGCGGGAGAGAGAGAGAGAGAGAGAGAGAGAGAGAGAGAGAGAGAGAGAGAGAGAGAGAGAGAGAGAGAGAGAGAGAGAGAGAGAGAGAGAGAGAGAGAGAGAGAGAGAGAGAGAGAGAGAGAGAGAGAGAGAGAGAGAGAGAGAGAGAGAGAGAGAGAGAGAGAGAGAGAGAGAGAGAGAGAGAGAGAGAGAGAGAGAGAGAGAGAGAGAGAGAGAGAAAGAAAGAAAGTCATATTAACGTCTTCTGGAGGCCAAACTTGGCCTATGAGACAAAAACCATGTACAAGTGTAGTAACCCTGTGTAGAAGATAAAATGAAATAAAAAGTATATCGCTACACAAAGCTATATAGGGCTGGAAAAGGCTGGGGAGGCGTGGCTTTGACTCTGTAGATAGTGGCCACTTAATACATGGGGGATCCAAAATGTGAGCAAAACGCCCTAGCTACTGGTGATGGGTGGAGGTGGGTGTAGTATGTGGTACATCGGTGGTGGTCTGAGTGCCTCCTGAAGGAAGACAACCCAGGGGGTGGTGGTACACCTATGCTCCATCATGTGGTCGTAGGCAATCCTGATGTGTGAGATATCCTCCTGATATAGTCATGGTCGACGATATCCACCCATGCGTGGTCGGCGCCGTGCTCTCTGTGCTGCTGCCTAGTGGAGCGTGAGCCCTATAGATGGACCTCTCTGATGTAGCTCAACTCGCTGAAAGAACTGGGTAATGGTCTGTTGGGTACTCACCCGTGGCTGATGTATGGGCTGTAGTGACCGCTCTCGCCTCTCGTATGCTTCTGTGAGAAAGCGTCCCAAGCGTCTCTGGTCTCCCATAGTCATGCACAGCTGGAATGACTCCTCGATCTGGAACTGTGCTCGTAGGTCTAAGTATGCTGGATATCTGATAACAAAATGCTCCTCACTCTCTACCTCTGTCTGGCATACTGGGCATCACCTCTCCTCACGGGGGACTCCCCTGGATCGACCCCTCTCAATCTCGAGCTGATGTGATGAAACCCGGAGCTGCCCAATGACGACTCTTAGGTGGTGGGGAAGGTAGATCTGCATGTATCTCGGAATCTCGATGAAGCCCGTGCCCGATATATGTAGAAAATGCTCGCGGTAGTAGAGCATTTTCGGTGGCAATGTACCCCTAGGGCTCACCCATGTCCTCTGTATGTATGTATGCCATATCTCCTGACGAATGATCCTAATCCTCTCTTGATGAGAGAGCGAGTAGGTGGGTGCATGAGAGTCGTACTGTAGTGGTGGTAGCCTGTCTATGTCAAAGCCATGGTGGGCAAGCCAGTCTCGTGTCTGTGCATACCATGAGGAGGTGTCGCCTGCTAATGCCATATCACGTGATGCCTCGAAAGCACGATAAGCAATGCGCTCTGTATCCATGCTCCGAAGTCTGTGTAATAGGCATACTATCTGGAATAGTGCCTCAACTAGCATCGGTGGTGCAGCGAGCTCTGCTCTAATGATATCATGTGGTACTGAAGGTTTGCTGTGGATAAGTCTGGCAATCATGAGGATCTGTGGCCTCTCTAGTGCTGTCCATACTGATGTAGCTAATCCTGGTCCCCATATGGCTGCCCCATACATGAGCGCTGGCGTAACCAAAGTGTCAAAGAGCCACCCCTTTGTGCGGGGCTCCTAAAAATATGCCTGGTGGCACTGTCTCTCCATCAAAGCTAGTGCTGCGTACCCACGTGTGATGCGGTCACGGGCTGCCTGAGCCATAGAGAAGACCCCTGATGCTGCTGTAAATGTCACCCCCAAGTAAACATATGATCCGACCACCTCGATCGGTCCACCTGCTGTTGTGGACAAACTATGTCTGCGTACCTGTGCTGATGTATGAAAGATCAAGACCTTGGTTTTACCAAGGTTCACAGATAACCCTCTGTGTCTGCAAAAGTCATCTAGGCCGTGTAGATGATGCTGTAACCTTCTGCAGACTCTGAAACCAATACAATATCATCAACGTATAAAAGAATATGGATAGTGGACCCGTGTACCTCAATGCCATCTCCCCCCTGCTGCTGTATGAAGTCCACTATCTCATCAATGTAAAGACCAAAGAGGGTGGGTGAGAGAGGGCATCCTTGCTTCACCCCGATAGTGCTAGCAAGTGGATCAGATAAGCCCCCTGGACATCTGACTCTACCAGATACTCTCTCGTATAAGGCGTAGATCCCCCATATCATCTCCTCCGAAGCTCCGATGTCAACTAGTCGTCTGAAGAGTCGATCCCTGGGAATAGTGTCAAATGCTTTGCGGAAGTCCACAAAGCAACAATATAATCTCCTCTTCCTCACCCTGGCCTGGTCGATCATGCATCTCAGAGTGAAGATGTGGTCAATGGTAGAGTAATCTCGTCTGAAACCTGCCTGTCCTAGAGCCCTGATGCCCTTCCTCTCAGCGAGAGTACTCAACTCTGTCTCTAGTACCGCCCCATATAACTTGGCCAATATAGGGCCAATCATGATCGTCCGGTATGTAGTTGGATCCATAGTATCACCTGACTTAAGAATGGGCACTATGGTGTGCTCAGTCCATGAGTCTGGGAACCCTTCAACCAATGCACGATTGAAGAGATGGGCAATGAGCGGTGCGAGAGTCGTGCCTCCATAGATGAGGTGCTCTGCTTGTAAACCGAAATGATCATGGGCCTTGCCATGCTGCAGCCGGGCAATAGCGCGTCCCATCATAGTGGGTGTGAAGAAGTCAGAGGTAGTAGGATGTGAGCTCTGCGGTCTGGGAATAGGAGGCTTGTCTGGGATCTCGTATAGGCTCCATGCATAGCTATGCCAAGTGCTCGGGTCTCGGATAGGTGTTTGCTGTCTCCTCTCTCTCAAATGTTGCCATGCCACTACATTGTCTCGACTCATGAGCAAATGGTAAATATCCCAATACTGTCTCTCCTCCCAATCTCGCCGTTTGCGGCGAGTAAGGCTCTGCATGCGACGCTGTGCTTGTGTGTGTATAATATCTCCTCTATGCTCTAAAATCCGTAGGTGTTTACGCAGCTCACGACAATCTGCATCATACCAACGGTTCTGGGGCATGGATCCTGTGCGTGGAGGGTGCATATGTGTGCGGTGTGGGAAGCTTCGAAGAGCTGAGTCCTGTAGGATGGAGGTGATATGTGATGTAAGTGTGTCCAAAGGTGAGAATGGATCGAGGGAGAGTAGGCGGGTGTGTAAATGGTGTGCATAAACGTGTGAGAGCTCGTGTGTGAAGTGTATCATGGTATGTATCTCAATGGGTGAGGGAGGGTCTAATGGAATCGGAGATGAGAGTGTGAATGTGATAAATGTGTGGTCAGCACCGAGTTGGCGTCGTCCAATACTAAGTGAAGGGATGAGTGAAGCTCCAGAGGTAGTACCCAAAATGTAGTCGACTGCGCTCTCACCTCCCCCGTGAGGGAAGCAAGTAAGTCCGCCTGAACCTGGCCAACGATTCATCCCGTTATATATAAGGAGATGATGTCGGCTGCCTAGCTCGAGTAGATGTCTGCCATAGCCGGTGGTGTCCTGACCCGTATCTGCCGATACTCTGCTGGTGCTAATCTCAACCGGGTCTCTGGCCCTCATGAGATGTGGGTGATCCATGTCGTATGCCTCGCACTGATGCGACTGAGTGCGGCCATTGAAGTCCCCCATAAGGAAGACTTCACCTAGTGTGCTGTAATGTAGTATCTCATCTGAAAGCGCTGTGTATGGTGAGTCTCTATCTCGGATCGGTCCCCCCAGATCGTGTCCTGCGTATCGAGAGCCGCCTGGTGGGAAGTAGCATATAGCAATGTAAATCGAGCTTCCCTGTGCTATCTCCATGCGAACCCACATGTATCGTGCCTCCTCATCTCTACCTATAATATGGATCTGGCTCTGTATCTCCTGTCAAAATACGATGGTCACTCCTCCCGATCCTCGTACTGTACTCTGTCTCGTCGTGGTCCTGAATGCAGATTCCCAATGAAAACCTGCAATGCGTGGTAGACCTCTCTCTGGGCTCTCATGTGTCTCTGTGATGCACGCAAAGTCATGTGATGCGAGGATCTCCTCGACTCTGTCTGGTCGCGTCCAGAGTGACCCGTTGCAGTTCCACACTGCTCCTCTGAGTGGTATCTCCTGGTGTAGTGATGTCTCATAGGCCGCATGGCCCTATTTGATAGGACGTCCATCTATGAAGACCTTACCATCACGGTAAAAGGCCTTCCTCCCCTCTCGACGTGCCTGGAGTATCTGTGGCATGCAAGCGCGTCGGTGTGCCACCTGCATACGCGTGAGGTCCTCGTCCATGTAGAGGGTGCTGCCGGGTAGTCCACGTAGTACTGATCGACGTCTAAAAAAGGTGGTCCGTGCCTCCTCGGAACTCATCTTGAGGATGAGTGCTCGCGAACGCAATGTATCCCTCCCAACCGTCCATGCGTCTGTGTAGGGCATGCTCTCGTATCCAAGTCGACGACAAATGTCAGTGGTGTTTGCCTCCGGTGATACCCCTTCGGGTAGGCCTGTAATCCAAATGTGAAGTCTTCGAGTGTGTCGAAGCCTCTCCTCCTCAAGTGTGTCCTGGACTCGTGTGAGCTCTTCTTTCTGCACGTCTTCCCTAACTTCCTTTTTAACCCTTTTGTGTACTACTTCCACCCATGACTCTCGAGTAGATTCTACCTCCGTTTTGATTTCCTTCTTTATTTCTTCCTTGAGTATCTCCACCTTGGAGATCTCCCCCTCTTCTTTCATGTGCTCATAAGCTGTCCTCCAATGGTCTCTTTCTTTTGTGAGAGTCTTCACTTGTTCTTCCAGTCCTTTGACTTTATTCATTACTTGTTCTTCGAGTCCTTTGAACTTTATTCATTACTTGTTGAGAGAGAGAGAGAGAGAGAGAGAGAGAGAGAGAGAGAGAGAGAGAGAGAGAGAGAGAGAGAGAGAGAGAGAGAGAGAGAGAGAGAGAGAGAGAGAGAGAGAGAGAGAGAGAGAGAGAGAGAGAGAGAGAGAGAGAGAGAGAGAGAGAGAGAGAGAGAGAGAGAGAGAGAGAGAGAGAGAGAGAGAGAGAGAGAGAGATGTTGATGCAGACCAATCACCAATTGAATGTTTGAAGACTAAAGAATGAAGGATGAGATCAATTCTTGAAGCTTGGAAGAAGGATACATTCAGAATATATGAGGAATGTACACATATGTACATTAGTATAGTTATAGTTCACTTAGATCTTTGATTAGTCATAGACTTGTACAAATTCCTCTATAAATACCTTGAAAATGTCGAGGCGTGATATGAGAGCATATGAGTGAATAGATGAGTGAGTATAGGAGTCAAGAAAGTAGAAGTAAGATGTCATGAGACATGTGTAAAGTTAGTTGAGTTTTCTCTCATCACTCAACTGTAAACTTCTGAATAAATGAAGAAATATTGCGCCCGAACTTTTCGTGTCTGCTCCGTCTGTGGTAAATCATTTGTGAAATCCTTTTGAGGATATCTAAGTTCATAGTTAATGAGTCTATGGCTTAAGTTGCAGAGTCTAATTGTAAACAGGCTAGGAGAATTGTTAGTAGGAACATTCATATGTGTTGAGTGTTCATAGTTCTCTGAAACAGGCGCAAATCTCGATCTTAATCTTTTGGTCAGTTCTCACTCCATAGTTTAAAGTTTTGTGCAAGCAAGCACTTAATCTTTAAGTTGGAAGGTAATCTACTCGTGGCTAGAAGCATTTGCTTAAACGGGTTTTGTACTGAGAGAATTGAAGCTAAGAAGTTAGGGGTGTCTAAATCGACTTCTCAGAAGTGCAGATTTAGATATAGGTAACTTGTGAAGTTGATTTCTCAAGTTATACTAAACCTTTTGAAGAACTTTAACTTGGAGGAGGTGCGCAACTTCTAGGCGACACTCCATACAAAATTTCATAGAAAACTTTACATGTTTGATAGGTCAATGAGAAGAAATTGTGCAGCAGACTTTCTGTGTTTTATCTTCTTCACAGAATTTTTCAACTTTTGATAATTTGGAGATTGGACCTCTAATTTGGTGAAGGTTTTAACTTACTCTTGATATAGAGGTGTTCTAAATTCAAGAGTAGGTTGTTCTTTTGGAGATTAACACTCTCCATCAGTGGTATCAGAGCAGGAGACATCAAATCAAGGAAAGGAGGATCCCGACTGCTGCAGATTCAAGAAATTCAACAATTAAAGAGCTAAAGGTGAAAGCTTGAAGGCAAAGCCTGAGGAGGAGACCATACGACATCAAAAAGGACAAAAGGAGTCTAATTCGAAGTAAAGGTACATATATTGTTCATAAAGCTTGAAGATTTCAATACACAGGTGGACACAAGATGGGAGATTCTCTACAGATAGAGAAATTGGATAGGGAAAACTATCCTGCATGGTCAATGAGGATGGAAGCTCATCTTATGAGCAAAGATTTAATTGCTTACATCACAAAAGAAGAAGAAAATCCACAGTTCAGAGATCCTAGTGTTCCAACTAGGGAAGAGTTAGCAGATTTGAAAAATTGGATGAAGAAAGATGCTCAAGCTAGGAGCATTATCTATATGGGAGTCAATGATTACTTGTTACCTCATATTCGAGGTCTTGAAAGTGCAACTGATATTTGGAATGCTTTGGAGGAGCATTTCCAGAATACTACAAAGTCAAGGAAGGCATCCTTATGGGCAGAATTTACAACCTTCAAGAAGAAGGCCTCTCAATCTATTTCAGACTATGTAACAAGGATGAAAGACATTGCAGATGCATTAGGAGCTGTTGATGAAGACATTGAGGAGGATAAATTGGTAAGGCAAATTCTTACAGGTTTAAGAGGTGATGACAAATGGAAGCCATTCATTTTGTCTACAGAGTTATCACTTGATCATTTCACTCCTGATTTAAATCAGTTGCTAGGTCATATTCTAACATTTGAGCAGGATGTTAAAGGAGATGGTGACAAGAGTGCAGGTCATGCAATGTACTCAAAGGACAAGAGGAAGAATAGCAAAGGAAAGCAACAAGCAGGTGAAGATGAAGGTACAACTAGTCAAGCCAACTTCCTAAGAGGAAGAGGAGGTGGCAAAGGTAGAGGAAGAGGCAGGAATAACAAAGATGGAGGCAAAGCTTGCTGGATTTGTGGTAAGACAAATCACTTAGCTAATGATTGTTGGCATAATACTCAGAGTAATGGTGGATACAACCAAAATTATAACTCAAGAGGAAGAGGTGGCAGAAATCAAAGAGGTAATTTCAGAGGCAGAGGTGGTAGGAGTTACTTTGGAAGAAATGCAGGTAGAGGTTTCCAAAGTCAACATTATAACAACACCTACTACAATTATGCTTCAGATCAAAAGGAGGATTCAACATTGATAATGAATGCAACTTGTGAAAGGCAGAGTGAAGATCAAAGAGTCTTCTACATTGACTCAGGGTGTAGTAATCACCTGAGTGGTAATATATCTTTGATGACTGATTTGGAGAATAAAGTTTTTAATCATGTTGTTCAAACAGGTGACAACACAAAGCACAATGTGAAGTCAATTGGATCAGTGAAGGCTAAGGATGGTAGTACCTTATTGAGTAAGGTCTTGTATGTTCCTACAATTCCTAAGAATTTGATAAGTGTAGGACAAATTGTTGAAAAGGGATATGAAGTAAGGTTCACTAATGATGGAGTATATGTGGAAGACCCTAGTCAAGGGTATAAACAGATTGTTTCAGGAAAAAAGGAAGGAAGATTATTTACATTGAAGATTCAAGGCAATATTGGTCATGCTATGTTCACATATGGAGGACATAAGATCTCTGAGTTAGATCTTTGGCACAAGAGGCTTGGACATTTCAATGAAAGAGGTATTAAAGATATGATTAACAATGGTTCAGTGCTTGGATTGCCTAATGTTGCAGGTCAACATATGACATACAAATGTGAGGCATGTCAATTAGGTAAGGCTCATAAGTTTTCCTACTCCAAGCATGGTTTTATGTACTCAGAGAAGCTTGAATTGGTACACACAGATGTGTGGGGACCATCAAAAGATTTCAGTATAAATGGGTCAAGGTATTATGTGATTTATGTTGATGATGCTACTAGATGGATCACTATCTATGTGATCAAAGATAAGTCAGAAGTGTTTAATACATTCAAACACTATCATGCATATGCAGAAAGAATTACAGGACATAAGTTGAAGAGACTAAGGTCAGATGGAGGGGGAGAGTATTTCTCTAATGAGTTCAGTGATTACTTGTGGAATGCAGGTATAAAAAGGGAAGTTACTTGCAGGTACTCTCCTCAACAAAATGGTGTAGCAGAAAGGAGAAATAGAACACTTGTTGAGTTTGCAAGATCCATGATGAAGGAGAAAAATTACCCTAATTATTTGTGGGCTGAGGCTGTAAATACAGCCACTTATTTGGTCAATAGGTTACCATGTAAAGCCTTGCAGGGTATGACACCATATGAGGCTTGGTGGGGTAAGAGACCTACCTTGGATCATTGCAGAGTTTTTGGATGTGTGGCATATGCATATGTGCCATCACAATTAAGGCACAAGTTGGAGCCTAAAGCTGAAAAATATGTTTTCATTGGTTATGATGATAAGCAAATGGGCTATAGATTGTGGAGTCCATCTACAAAACAATTCATGGTTTCTAAAGATGTTACATTTGATGAGCAAAGCACTTGGTATGCAGGTACAATCAATATCAATACAGGTGATGAAGAAGAAGTGAGCCAAAGGAAAGGTAAATCAAAGGTTCAAATATTTGATGAACAAGAGAATAATGAAGTGCAGGCTGAAGTGGAAGAAACACCAAGATTTGATCCTGAATATGAAGAACCAAAAACCTCAAGAAGTGGAGAGCTTAGGAGGTCTACAAGGAATAAATGGCAACCTACAAGGTATAGCTATGATACTTCATTTTTGGCCACAAAAGATTATGCTTATATGATGAAAACAGATGAAGACCCTTCTACATATGAAGAGGCAAAAGGTAAGGAAAAATGGGAAAAAGCTATGCAGGAAGAATATGATGCACTATTGGAGAATCAAACATGGGATTTGGTTCCAAAACCAAATAGTCAAAAAATCATTGGATGCAAGTGGGTTTACAAGACCAAGAGGTTTGCAGATGGAAGTGTGTCTAGATACAAAGCTAGACTTGTTGTCAAAGGGTTTGATCAAACATATGGTGTTGACTATGATGAGACTTCTAGTCCTGTGGCAAAGATGACAACCATCAGGACACTTATAGCTATTGCTGCATGTAAAGGTTGGAAGTTATGTCAACTTGATGTGAAAAATGCTTTTTTGAATGGTTATATTTCAAATGATGTGTTTATGGAGCAACCTCAAGGGTTCAGAGATAAAAGGTATCCAGATCATGTGTGCAAGCTCAAGAGAGCTTTGTATGGCTTGAAGCAGGCCCCAAGGGCATGGAACTATAGGCTTGTAAAGTTCTTGAAAGAACTTGGATTTCAGGTGTCTAAAGCAGATAGTAGCTTGCTTGTCAAAGCAAGTGATAATGGTTTCATATACATGTGCATATATGTTGATGATATAATCCTTACAGGTACAGATGAAGAAGGAATACAAAGACTCAAGAAGCAAATGGAAAAGGAGTTCAAAATAAGTGACTTGGGAGACTTGTCATACTTCTTGGGCATGGAGATTACATATACTAAACATGGAGTATTTGTGACCCAAGAAAGATATTTGAAGAACTTGTTAATCAAGTTTAAAATGGATGATTGCAGGGTAGCACCTACACCAATGGAGGTGAATCACAAATTGAGTAAGTTTGGAGGTGAAGAATTCAAGGACATGAGACAATATCAGAGTTTAGTTGGTAGTCTTATCTATGCTACTTTAACTAGACTTGACTTATCATATGCAGTAGAGGTTTTGTCTCAATTCATGCATTGCCCAAGGAAAGAACATTGGATTGCAGGTCAAAGAGTGTTGAGGTACATTAAGGGTACACTCAATGAAGGTTTGTATTATGGGTTTACATCAGATACAAACATCAAGATATATAGTGATGCAAATTGGGCAGGTAATCCAGATGATAGAAGGTCAACTTTTGGATACATGTGTTATGTGGGAGATAAACTTATCTCATGGTGTTCCAAGAAGCAACATACAGTTGCTTTGTCTTCTACAGAAGCAGAGTACAAAGGCATGGTTGAAGCTGCAAAGGAAGTGATTTGGCTCAAGACTTTGATGAAGAGTTTTGACATTGTGCATGGGGTACCAATTATATATGGAGATAACATGAGTTCATTGTATTTAGCTGCTAATCCTGTTTTTCATGCCAGGACCAAACACATTGAGATTCAGTATCACTTTCTAAGAGAGAAAGTGATGGATAAGGAGATTGAAGTCATACATACTTCAACAAAAGATCAGATAGCTGATATGCTTACAAAGAGCTTGGATGGACCAAAGCTACAGAAGTTTAAAGACATGGCAGGTATAAAGATGAAAGGAGAAACCTCAATTGATGATTGAGGGGGAGCTGTTGGTGCAGACCAATCACCAATTGAATGTTTGAAGACTAAAGAATGAAGGATGAGATCAATTCTTGAAGCTTGAAAGAAGGATATATTCAGAATATATGAGGAATGTACACATATGTACATTAGTATAGTTATAGTTCACTTAGATCTTTGATTAGTCATAGACTTGTACAAATTCCTCTATAAATACCTTGAAAATGTCGAGGCGTGATATGAGAGCATATGAGTGAATAGATGAGTGAGTATAGGAGTCAAGAAAGTAGAAGTAAGATGTCATGAGACATGTGTAAAGTTAGTTGAGTTTTCTCTCATCACTCAACTGTAAACTTCTGAATAAATGAAGAAATATTGCGCCCGATCTTTTCGTGTCTGCTCCGTCTGTGGTAAATCATTTGTGAAATCCTTTTGAGGATATCTAAGTTCATAGTTAATGAGTCTATGGCTTAAGTTTCAGAGTCTAATTGTAAACAGGCTAGGAGAATTGTTAGTAGGAACATTCATATGTGTTGAGTGTTCACAGTTCTCTGAAACAGGCGCAAATCTCGATCTTAATCTTTTGGTCAGTTCTCACTCCATAGTTTAAAGTTTTGTGCAAGCAAGCACTTAATCTTTAAGTTGGAAGGTAATCTACTCGTGGCTAGAAGCATTTGCTTAAACGGGTTTTGTACTGAGAGAATTGAAGCTAAGAAGTTAGGGGTGTCTAAATCGACTTCTCAGAAGTGCAGATTTAGACATAGGTAACTTGTGAAGTTGATTTCTCAAGTTACACTAAACCTTTTGAAGAACTTTAACTTGGAGGAGGTGCGCAACTTCTAGGCGACACTCCATACAAAATTTCATAGAAAACTTTACATGTTTGATAGGTCAATGAGAAGAAATTGTGCAGCAGACTTTCTGTGTTTTATCTTCTTCACAGAATTTTTCAACTTTTGATAATTTGGAGATTGGACCTCTAATTTGGTGAAGGTTTTAACTTACTCTTGATATAGAGGTGTTCTAAATTCAAGAGTAGGTTGTTCTTTTGGAGATTAACACTCTCCATCAAGAGAGAGAGATGCCGCGATACAGTCACTCTGATGGCGATTCTGACTACATGAATGGCTTTGAAATCCCCTCCTTATACAGGTTTTGAGGGGCGTTTCATCAACGACAACTACAGATTGATGGTGTCATCAATTCTATGGATATCAAAATCAAGCAAGAGGACATTCGATCTTAGGGTTTTGGGACGTTCCAAAGACAATGGAAGCATTGGTTTCTCCAAATTCTGAACCAATCATAAGATATAGTAGTGACATGGACTTTGAGGTTGAGGATGGTTTCCTTTGTCCATGACAACATTTTCTCACTCCTTTGCTAAGTTCTTCATTTATCTTGGTTGTATGAAGTACTTTGTGTTTTTCTTGTAAACACTATAGCAAATGACACCTTTTCATGTGGTTGGAGATGATTAATGAGATTGAAGTATGTCATGGACTTATATTTTGAAGAGACTCCTGCAGATTTTGTAAGACATTCTGTGACTATAACATTGCATACTTGAAACTAAAATATTAAAACTTATTGTGTCTTTAAAATTTCATTATTATAGATGGATATGAACAACTATTGTGATGAGGACCTTTATAATCTCAAAGAACACCTCATACATAAGGGGTTACAAGGATCTTAAGAAGCTCCACCCAAAAACAAAGCAAAGACAATGGGAGAAGGAAGTAGGAAGAAGCCTCTCAATTTTGCAGAGTGGATGGGGAAAAATAACCCCTATATTGGGGTTGTAAATATTTGTGAACTATTTTTATTGTTGTAATATAATAGATGCTGAGGTACTTTTTAGCATTGTATATTGCTCTCTCTCTCTCTCTCCTTCGTAATACTTGCATTAAAATTTAGAGACACATCTATTAGTTTAAGGATATTCAATATTCAAAGTGAATTCTTGACAACTATATTGTTTACCGTTTTGTTCATAATGAAGCCAATGTTCCTCTCCAATGTAGTTTCCATTTTTATATCTCATTGAAGTTGAGTTAAGCTACAATTTTTTCTCAATGATGTTGTAGTGGAAAGATCTCTTGGCTCGAGGATGGAGACTTCAATAATCTTATAAGAGTTAGTTTCCACATCCATTGAAATCATATTGTTCCACGTTATTCTACTTCTCTTGTAGGAAAACAAGAAGAGAAAGTTCTATGAGCCTATCATGTGTTCTATGGCTATTGTCTCGTGTAGTAATTCACAAAGAACTTAACAAATGGTAGTCATATCCCATCTTTCATTAAGAAAATCATGGAATTCTTATGATTCTATTGACTTGTACATAAACATACTTTTAGTAATTTCCGTTGAGAATTGTTTAAATAATTCCATAAACATTGAAGTTGGCATAGGAAAATGTATTTTTACAATCCTTGTTTGGCTTCAAATGATGTTACATCTCATTATAAAGCTTCGCACAATAAGATTTCAACACATCTAATTGTGGCTTAGGAAGCTTTAGCTCATCCGATATTAGATTTGATGGCTTATAAAGGCTTCTATTTTTTCCACTTTATAGAAGTGGTCATAAAAAAAGATGTCCGACTATGCAAGAGACATTGGCTTTCTCATGTGATACTGATGCACTCCAATCAATCCATGGACTGCATGGAAATGAACTATAACACACTTCAATGAACTATAACACACTTCTAAATCCAAAGAAGGGTAGAATGCATGATTCATGGATTTTTTTTAAGCACTCAGAAAATATAATACTCGTTTATTTTTCTATTTTTCCAATATTCTACCTACTAGACATTTTAAAACCTGTTTTTAAAAGTCTAAATTGAGGCAACCAAAATCTCCTTCAAATGAGGTAAATTCATAAGCAAAAATACCTACCCATACAGTCTCTCTATTTCACAAGTCAAAATTGTTCTCGTTGAACCTCGTAATCCCAAAAAGGCACTTGATCTCTAGAGAGAAAGCGGTCATTTCACATATGTTCGGTGTCGAGGGAACTAAATGAACTCAGAATGGTCAAAAAGGTCAAAAACACAGTTCTGAAAATTTTTTGCCAAAAGAACTTTAAAAATTAATAGTGTAAAAATTAGAACTATTTCTTGTTTTTTCCACAAGGATTATACTCAAAGCAAGGAGCGCAAAAGCATCAACGCTCTCTTGTGGAGCTGTGGATGTCGAAATTTCTCCAAAACAGAGGAGAAATACTTGATATAATTAAAAGTCAACAATTGTAACTGCCCACGGCGTTTAAACATACACTCTCACTCAAAATGAGAGTACGAAGTTTTTTTTTTTAAATAAAGGAAGTTCGGCCAAGGCCTACTCTCCAACAGGCTCTGGCAGATTGACGGAAAGAAAATTAGACTTCAGAAACATATCAGTTGAAAACAAGCACTGTTGGGAGAAGCTCTCCACTGCTCCGCGACTCTCTGGAATGCCATCAGAGGGGAGGTCCTATGGAAGATCTGGCGGGAAAGGTGTGCTTATAACTATGGCGACTCCCTCAAAGAGTAGTCGATCGAGAAATTGTTGTTCCTCCTTGGCAAAAGAATGCTAACTCTAAGAAATCATCCCCCTCTTTTCAGGCATCATCAAGTGCTCCTTCTGATCAACAAGAAGCTTAAACCCAAGTGGGCCCCACACAAGGGTGATGAGAGGATGATCAACCTTCTTTGTAATGCCATCTAAACTTTGTAACAGCTACCCCTACTATGTGGGATTCGGGGGATCCTATGGGCACTTGTCCCCTTCACTTGTACTTTTCTTTTCTTTTAAACGAGAGTACGAAATTGAGATACACGTGTAGGAGTGAACTTCAGACTAGAAAGAGGAGTTCTTCGAAAAACTTCCAAAGCCTGAAATTTTGGTTCAACCTTGGTGTAGGTTCAGAATGGCTTTTACTTATGCAGCTCTATCGCAATGAGCCACCAAAAAGCTCTAATACCAATTCTAAGGGCATGAAGGTATGCTCTAAATGCCCAAGCTGGTGCGCAAAGGGCTGAGGAGAGAGAAAGTAGAGAAAGAGAGAGATGTGCAAAAACCAAAGGAGGAGAGAGAGTGAGTAGTTTTGCACGTAAAGTGGAGCTTTCACGATCCAACAGGTAATTTGGGTATCTTATGAGATTTATTTGCCTCGAGAGATAGCCATTCATCTAGTCTTTCATTTTAGTGGCTTGAAAGAGAACCTTGGGCAAGATGCTCAGGTGATCTCTCAAGAGCAGGTCAAGGCTCTAGAGGAGACTAGTCGTTATATTCCATTGGGACTCGAGTTGGTTCTTGATGAAGTAGAAGCCCAGGCCTCAGTCTGCGGTGACTTGAATGTTTGTTGAGTTGTTGAAGAGTCGTCTCCTAGTTTTATATCCAAGGAGATTGAGGACAACAATCAGGAAAAAGGGGGGAAGGGTTACGTCTCCAGCGTCATCGGACATTGTGATGGATGCCTGTAGTTTTTAATAAGAATGTGTCCACCCAGTGTGAACAGGACAGTTGGGCAAGAGTCTTATAAATAGGACTCTTGCGCCTCGTTCTTATCCATTCACACGAGTGGATATCTGGACTCATGGCTCGTGGGCAGAGCCACCCAAATAAATGTACAGTGTGGGCATGGGGCAGCAGGGCCTTGTGGTTGTGGCTTCCGTGTATGGCTGCAAGCTCCTAGGCACGGGGTTGGATCGTTGTAGACCCTATGGTTGGGAGGTAACTTAGATGTCCAATTTCCTTATTGGGTGAATATGGCTTGTGTCATGTATTGTACTGCGGGCTGATCCTGGAGGGATCTAAGACTCTTTACCAGGAACTAATGATTAGCTCCGCTTTCGCCAAAGCTCAATTTTCTCTGAGTAAACCTTCCCAAAGTGCAGTTTTTTGAAAACTATTTCGGCTTGATATGTTATCCACATGTGAACTCTCGCAAGTTGTGGACTTAAAATTTTTGGGGGAGATGCAAAATCTTCAAGAGCTTCGAGCCAACATCGTCAAGCACCTACAAGACAAGAGATACCAAGCACAGAAGGGACAAGGTTCTTTCTCTCTTTCTTGGGGACTTCTAGGCTGAAGCAAGCAAACAAAGAATGCATGAACATTGAACACATAGAGAAAAAGCACAAAAGAAGGATGAGAGCTAGACAATATAGACGAAAATGAAACACAGAAAGGAATTGTGGTCGAATCACCTCCTCTTAAGTGCAGTCATGTCAATGTAACCGGGATCGTTAGGGTATTTTTATATTATATATGACTACATCTGGTTCACATGTTTCCCTCCATTTGGATTTTTCTGGACACGTCCCTAAGATTCTTTTCTTTGCTTTGATAAAGGGAAGAGAATTACAGAAAAGAATCAGATTATTAACACTGAAATAGGTCTCCCAAAAACCATCTAGCATGTTAGATTCTAATATTTGTAAGGAAAGATGCAAAAAGTTTAAGTCAAAGTACGCTTCCAAAATCTCCATGAAATTCAACAAATAAAGAAGCATTCAGAAAATGCATACCTAGAGAGGAAGGGAGAACAAATGAATAAAAAAGCACTTCAAAAACAATTGCAAATATACACCAAAATATTTAATAATAATAATAATAATGATAGTAATAATAATAATAATGATGATGATAACAATGGCAACAAGGTTAATTGAAAACAAAGGGAAATACAAGCAAGAGTCTTCCAGAACAAAAGCTGAAAAAAATGAAGTAAAAAACTAGACACGCACGCACATTCTGATCTTTCAAATTGAATGGTCAAAGGCACCACATCAAAGACATCAGACAGGAAGCATCAGAACTCAAGGCACGGAGGATAACATTTTACGTGGGAAATAGAGTGCACACAAAACATGGCTTTGCATGTGTTCATTTGCATATGAATATGGATGCGTCCTGTGTGTGTGTGTGTGTGTGTGTGTGTGTGTGTGTGTGTGTGCGCGCGCGCATGTGCGTGTGTTTGTGCACTGTGCGCGTGTGTGCGGGCACGCACATGTGCATGCACTCGTGCATGTGTATCCAAGAGAAAGTCATGCATACACCAAGTCCAAACACTCAGCATATGCATGTACACCTGAAATATGCATGCATGAGAGACCATACAAACAGTTAAACATATTTTTAAGAAAGATAACAAGTGCTGTTCTATCAACGATTGACTGATGCAAAATGCCTGATCATTGAGAGCGAATAGATATAAAACGAGAAAGTTAGTGAATCAGAAAGTAGTTTTACATAATTTTTACTTGATAATTGATAATGTGACCCCATAAATTATTCTGCTTGAGGTTGGATCTGTTTATCCATCCTTCCCAAAGAATGAATGGACATGAATACAACACTGCTGAAGGGTTCTTCTTGCTTCATTATAAAATCGTATGTTCATATCTTCAACTCTTCTGATTCAGCAAGGGATTCAAAGCACTCTATCACTCCATTGGCATCAACATCCTCAAGGTTAGCAGGCTTCCACTTAGGATTCTGCAAAAGGATGATACAACAGGGTAAATTGACATTTGAATACCATCTTGCACAAATGCCAAAGTCATATTCATGTGGATGCATGCATGAATGCTGAGCAAGTTCAGGCAACTATGCACGTGGTTTATCCCTTTTTTGTGTCTTCAAGCCGTGTGTGTGTGTGTGTGTGTGTGTGTGTGCACGCTTTGATAAAGGGAAGGAGAAAAACTCATGACTTAATGGGAGCCAAACTCCGAAGAATTAGGACTGCCATTTAGGTAGAAGATCCGACCACCATCAAGATAAAAAAAGTGTGTATAGACACTACTCTTCTAGTCACGGGGTAGTAGAGTGTTTAGATAGTGATTGGAGCTGCTTTCTTGAGCATACATTGTACCATCTTGAAGTGGGAGTTGTTCTCTACAAGTCCTTTTTATCAATGTGCAATATCAATACACATTATGATTCATTTTCATTGATTAGTCATTCTCTGTTTACTGTTACCTTGTGCTACTTTGTCGTCTTCTCAGAGTCATTTCTTAGTGTAGGTACTCAATGTCTAATCTATCACTTAAATCACTTAGTTAGGACTGTTCTGAGAATATACAAAGTTTCATCATCATTGGAACTATAGATCTCAAGATATGAGCAATTATGTTGACTGAGTTTGTGTATCACCTAGCTCCTGAAAAGTCGAGGTGACCCCAAACTCCTTAGATTTGTTTCTCAGTGCATGGTGAGTCCAAATTCATGAAATAACTTGTTTTGGTTAGTTTAACACTTTAATTGAAAGTGTGTGGCTCTAAGCACTAAACAAATCTCTGAGAGCTTCTCATCCATAAATAGAAGGATTCTCAAGATTTGTGATCTTCAAATTTATTTGTTTTGACATAGAAATTTGTGGATGATGTTCCAAAGGACCTAGGTGTTTTCAATGCATAGTGTGGAAGCTTGAAGCTTAAGTGTCTCTGGAGTTACATGGATTGGTGTTGAACAGGATTTCACTAACACAATGTCATCTCTACAACTCATCCATCACCTCTTCATAGTGGTATCAAAGCAAAGCTAAATACTAGGCATTATGGGTGTTGGATTTCCCTCATCCATTGACAAGCTGGATCGAAGTAATTGCCCAGCTTGGTCTCTCATAATGGAGGCCTATCTACAAGGAAGGAACTTATATGGATACATTTTTGGAGATGAGATGATGCCAATACCCAAAAGCAAGGGCCAACTAACACAAGAGGTGCAAGAAAGGTTGAATGCATGGTTTTTAAAGGATTCCTTGGCAAGGTCATACATTCTCAACTCTATCTCTGATTTTTTTTACTCCCTTAAATTAGGAACTGTAAAACCTCTCAAGAGACATGGAATGCTTTGGAAGCATTCTTCTCATCAAGCACCAAAAGCCAAGAAGAATCAACTATGGATGGAGTTTACAACACTCAATTGATGAGGAGCAATTGTGAGGCAAGTCATCAATGGAATCAAAGACGATGGCAAGTGGGAAGCCTTCACCAAAGCTATGGACCTCTACATGGACATGCAAGTACCTGACTTCAACACACTCATGGAACAACTTTTTACACATGAAGCAAATCTTATGAAGAATGATGAAAACCAAAAAGGTAACCAATCCTCTGCCCTCTATAGAGATAAAAATAAAGGCAACAACAATAAAGGGAAAAGCAAGAAATCTGAAATGAAGGAAGTACCTCTCAAGCTAATTTTGCAAGTAGAGGTAAGGGCTCAAGATGAAGAGGCAGAGGAGGTAGACAAGGAGGGGAGAGCTCAAAGCTGATCACCCTGTGCTATATGTGGATTATCAAATCACATCACACAAAATTGTTTCAAGAACCGATGGAATCAAAGAGGAAGATGATAAAACAGAGAAAGCTATGGAAACTCAAGAGGTAAATCCAATAACTCTTATGGATATAATAACAAATCATAGAACAACAACTATCAAGGAGGATACAAAAAAAGGAGAGACTACAACAACTATACAGATGAACAAGCTCAAGAGAATTCATTTCTACTTATGAACATGACAATGAAGGATGGTGAGTCTAATGTGTGTGTGTTTTACATAGACTATGAATGCTCAAATCATGTGCAGGAAATGTGGCTCTACTATGAGACTCGGAAGATCCAAAGAACAAACATGAAATTCAAACAAGAGATGACACAAGACATCCTGTTGAAAAGATAGGTAATGTGAAGACATCTAATGGTAATATGAACTTACTAAGCAGAGTCATTCATGTACCTACCATCACAAAGAACCTTATCGATGTAGGTCTGATTGTTGAGGAAGGTTTGCAAAGAATGTAATACGCTAAGGACCCATATAAAGGATTTAAGAAGATAGCAAAGGGAGAGAAGACAAGTAGGTTGTTCATGTTTGAGCTCCAACACACCAAGAATATTGCCTTATTTGTATGTGTGTGTGCGTGCGTGTGTGCGGTGTACCTTCTTTTCTAATGCATGTGTATGTAAATTTTTCTTCAAGTTCAATGATACTTTCATTACATTGAAGTACAAAAGTTCAAAAAAAGTACAATTTAAACCCCCCTACCTTTTCTATTTACCAAATCCTGTGCATAACATACGATACAAAAATAAGGATAAGAGTAATATGAGATTTAAATTGCACAAAAGACCTAGAGAGAGAGAGAGAGGCTCCAAATTCCATATCGCATCAGTTTTTTGTAAATCTCTCCCATCAACGCCATTAAACACCTTTGATCTCCACATGAGGTTCATTGTTTCTTAGTATGGGCCATGACCCAACTCCAACTATCTTGGTCATCTTCTTGCTTAAAGGTGATCCTTACTTTAATGTGTCCTTTAAAGTTTATATTGGCTTAAAATCAATGTTTGTACATATTTGCTTCATTGAGTGTACATTTGCTTTGGTATTTTAGACAAATAATCATCTTATATGAAAGCATAGAAATGTGATTGGATATTTCTAAATTATATGAGAGAGAGAGGAGAGCAAGAAAGAGAAGCTACATGAAACCAAATGATATATCAATGCCTTCAAAAGGCAAAATTGACCTATGAAAATGTTAGATGAAATGTATTGCTAGTGGAAATTGTTGAGTATCATCCATCTTATATAATGCTAGACCTTGTCAATATCTTCCATGGTATGTATCTTGACTAGGTACCTTGTATGATAAGCTAGAATGACCGGAATCCTAGATTTGAGAGTGAATGTGTGAAGAAGAGGAAAGAAATGGAAAAATGTATATTGTGTGTGTGTATGTGTGTGTGTGTGAGAGAGAGAGGGGGAGGGGGGGGGGGGAGAGAGAGAGAGAGAGAGAGAGAGAGAGAGAGAGAGAGAGAGAGAGAGAGAGAGAGAGAGAGAGAGAGAGAGAGAGAGAGAGAGAGAGAGAGAGAGAGAGAGAGAGAGAGAGAGAGAGAGAGAGAGAGAGAGAGAGAGAGAGAGAGAGAGAGAGAGAGAGAGAGAGAGAGAGAGAGAGAAAGTCATATTAACGTCTTCTGGAGGCCAAACTTGGCCTATGAGACAAAAACCATGTACAAGTAGTAACCCTGTGTAGAGGATGAAATGAAATAAAAGGTATCTCGCGACACAAAGATATATATAAAGCTGGAAAAGGATGGGGAGATGTGGCTCTGACTCCGAAGATAGTGGCCACCTAATACATGGGGGACATGTGAGTAAAAGTGTGAGTAAAACACCCTAGCTACCGGTGAATGGGTGGAGGTGGGTGTAGTATGTGGTACATCGGGGGTGGTCTGAGTGCCTCCTGAAGGAAGACAACCCATGGGGTGGTGGTGCGCCTATGTTCCATCGTGTGGTCGTAGGCTGTCCTGATGCGTGAGATATTCTCCTGATATAGTCGTGGTCGATGATATCTTCCCATGCGTGGTCGGCGCCGTGCTCTCTGTGCTGCTGCCTGGTAGAGAGTGAGCCCTATAGATGGACCTCTCTGATGTAGCTCAGCTCGCTGAAAAAACTGGGTAATGGTCTGCTGCGTACTCACCCGTGGCTGATGTGTGGGCTGGAGTGACCGATCTCGCCTCTCGTATGCTGCTGCGAGGAAGCGTCCCAAGCGTCGCTGGTCTCCCATAGTCATACATAACTGGAGTGACTCCTCTATCTGGAACTGTGCTCGTAGGTCTACATATGCCGGGCATCTGATAACAAAATGCTCCTCACTCTCTACCTCTGTCTCGCAAACTGGGCACCACCTCTCCTCACGGGGGACTCCCCTGGATCGACCCCTCTCAATCTCGAGCTGATGTGATGAAACCCGGAGCTGCCCAATGACGACTCGAAGCTGGTGGGGTAGATATGTCTGCATGTATCTCGGAATCTCGATGAAGCCCTCGTCCGATATATGTAGAAAATGCTCACGGTAATAGAGCATTTTTAGTGGCAATGTACCCCTAGGGCTCACCCATGTCCTCTGTATGTATGTATGCCATATCTCCTGACGAATGATCCTATTCCTCTCTTGATGAGAGAGCGAGTAGGTGGGTGCATGTGAGTTGTACTGTAGTTGTGGTAGCCTGTCTATGTCAAAGCCGTGGTGGGCCAGCCAGTCTCGTGTCTGTGCATACCATGAGGAGGTGTCGCCTGCTAATGCCATGTCCCGTGTTGCCTGGAAAGCCCGATAAGCAATGCGCTATGTATCCATGCTGCGGAGTCTGTGTAATAGGCATACTGTCTGGAATAGTGCCTGAACTAGCATCGGTGTTGCAGCGAGCTCTGCCCTAATGATATCATGTGGTACTGAAGGCTTTCTCCGGATAAGTCTGGAAATCATGAGGATCTGTGGACTCTCTAATGCTGTCCATACTGATGTGGCTAATCCTGGTGCCCATATGGCTGCCCCATACATGAGCGCTGGTGTAACCAAAGTGTTGAAGAGCCACCCTTTTGTGCGGGGCTCTTGAAAATATGCCTGGTGGCACTGTCTCTCCATCAAGGCAAGTGCTGCATACCCACGTGTGATGCGGTCACGTGCTGCCTGAGACATAGAGAAGACCCCTGATGCTGCAGTAAATGTCACTCCCAAGTAAACATATGATCCGACCACTTCAATCGGTCCACCCGCTGCTGTGAACAAACTATGTCTGCGTACCTGTGCTGATGTATGAAAGATCATGACCTTGGTTTTACCAAGGTTCACAGATAACCCCCTCTGTGTATTCAAAAGTCATCTAGGCCATGTAGATGATGCTGTAGACCTTCTGCAGACTCTAAAACCAGTACAATATCATCAGCATATAAAAGAATATGGACAGTGGACCCGCGTACCTCAATGCCATCACCCCCCTGCTGCTGTATGTAGTCTACAATCTCATCAATGTAGAGTCCAAAGATGGTGGGTGAAAGAGGGCATCCTTGCTTCACCCCGATAGTGCTAGCAAGTTAAGCCCCCTCGACATCTGACTCTGCCAGATACTCTCTCGTATAAGGCATAGATCCCCCATATCATCTCCTCTGGGGCTCCGATATCGTAGTCGTTTGAAGAGTCGTCCCCTGGGAACGGTGTCAAATGCTTTGCGGAAGTCCACAAAGCAGCAATATAATCTCCTCTTTCTCACCCTTGCCTGATCGATCAGGCATCTCAGAGTGAAGATGTGGTCAATGGTAGAGTAATCTCGTCTGAAGCCTGCCTGTCCTGGAGCCCTGATACCCTTCCTCTCAGCGAGAGTACTCAACTCTGTCTCCAGTACCGCCCCATATAACTTGGCCAATATAGGGCCAATCATGATCATCCGGTATGTAGCTGGATCCATAGTATCTCATGACTTATGAATGGGCACTATGGTGTGCTCAGTCCATGAGTTAGGGAACCCTTCAACCAGTGCACGGTTGAAGAGGTGGGCAATGAGCGGTGCAAGGGTAGTGCCTCCGTAGATGAGGTGCTCAGCCTGAGAGAGAGAGAGAGAGAGAGAGAGAGAGAGAGAGAGAGAGAGAGAGAGAGAGAGAGAGAGAGAGAGAGAGAGAGAGAGAGAGAGAGAGAGAGAGAGAGAGAGAGAGAGAGAGAGAGAGACAGAGAGAGAGAGAAGGAAAGAAAGAAAGTCATATTAACGTCTTCTGGAGGCCAAACTTGGCCTATGAGACAAAACCATGTACAAATGTAGTAACCTTGTGTAGAAAATGAAATGAAATGAAAAGTACTCGCTACACAAAGCTATATAGGGCTGGAAAGCTATATAGGGCTGGAAATGGCTGGGGAGACGTGGCTATGACTCTGCAGATAATGGCCACCTAATACATGGGGGATCCATAACGTGAGTGAGTAAAATACCCTAGCTATTGGTGATGGGTGGAGGTGGGTGTAGTATGTGGTACATCGGTGGTGGTATGAGTGCCTCCTGAAGGAAGACAACCCAAAGGGTGGTGGTACTCCTCTGCTCCATCATGCGGTCGTAGGCTGTTCTGATGCGTGAGATATCCTCCTGATATAGTCGTGGTCGACGATATCCAACCATGCGTGGTCAGCGTCGTGCTCTCTGTGCTCCTTCCTGGTGGAGAGTGAGCCCTATAGATGGACCTCTCTGATGTAGCTCAGCTCGTTGAAAGAACTGAGTAATGGTTTGCCGGGTACTCACCCGTGTCTGATGTGTGGGCTGTAGTGACCTCTCTCACCTCTCGGATGCTGCTGTGAGGAAGCATCCCAAGCGTCCCTAGTCTCCCATAGTCATGCACAACTGGAGTGACTCCTCTATATGAAACTGTGCTCGTAGGTCTAAGTATGCTGGGCATCTCATAACAAAATGTTCCTCAGTCTCTACCCTTGTATTGCATACTCGGCACCACCTCTCCTCACGGGGGACTCCCCTGGACCGACCCCTCTCAATCTCGAGCTGATATGATGAAACCCGGAGCTGCCCAATGAGGACTCGAAGGTGGTGGGGTAGGTATGTCTTCGATGGTGGGGTAGGTATGTCTGCATGTATCTCGAAATCTCGATGAAACCCTCGTCCGATATATGTAGAAAATGCTCACGGTAATAGATCATTTTTGGTGGCAATGTATCCCTAGGGCTCACCCATGTCCTCTGTATGTATGTATGCAGTATCTCCTGACGAATGACCCTATTCCTCTCCTGATGAGAGAGCGAGTAGGTGGGTGCATGTAAGTCGTACTGTAGTGGTGGTAGCCTGTCTATGTCAAAACCATGGTGGGCCAGCCAGTCTCGTGTCTGTGCATACCATGAGGAGGTGTCACCTGCTAATGCCATAACACGTGATGCATGGAATTTGGAAAGCACGATAAGCAACGCGCTCTGTATCCATGCTCCGAAGTCTGTGTAAGAGGCATACTGTCTGGAATAGTGTCTCAACTAGCATCGGTGGTGCAGCGATATCATGTGGTACTGAAGGCTTGATGCGGATAAGTCTGGCAAGCATTAGGATCTATGGCCTCTCCAATGCTGTCCATACTGACGTAGCTAATCCCGGCCCCCACATGGCTGCCCCATACATGAGTGCTGGTGTAACCAAAGTGTCGAAGAGCCACCCCTTTGTGCGGGGCTCCTGAAAATATGCATGGTGGCACTGTCTCTCCATCAAGGCTAGTGCTGCGTACCCACGTGTGATGCGGTCACGGGCTGCCTGAAACATAGAGAAGAACCCTGATACTCCTGTAAATGTCACTCCCAAGTAAACATATGATCCGACCACCTCGATTGGTCCGCATGTTGCTGTGAACAAACTATGTTTGCATACGTGTGCTGATGTATGAAAGATCATGACCTTGGTTTTAGCAAGGTTCACCAATAACCCTCTGTGTCTGCAAAAGTCATCTAGGCCATGTAGATGATGTTGTAGACCTTCTGTAGACTTTGAAACCAGTACAATATCATCAGCATATAAAAGAATGTGGACAGTGGACCCGCGTACCTCAATGCCATCACCTCCCTGCTGCTGTATGAAGTCCACTATCTCATCAAGTAGAGACCAAAGAGGATGGGTGAAAGAGGGCACCCTTGCTTCATCCCGATAGTGCTAGCAAGTGGATCAGATAAGCCCCTTGGACATCTGACTCTACTAGATACTCTCTCGTATAAGGCAAGATCCCCCATATCATCTCCTGTGGAGCTCCGATATCAAGTAGTCGTTTGAAGAGTCTTTTCCTGGGGACAGTGTCAAATGCTTTGCAGAAGTCCACAAAGCATAATATAATCTCCTCTTCCTCACCCTTGCCTAGTCGATCAGGCATCTCAGGGTGAAGATGTGGTCAATGGTAGAGTAATCTCGTCCGAAACCTGCCTGTCCTGGAGCCGTGATACCCTTCCTCTCACCGAGAGTACTCAACTCTGTCTCTAGTACCACCCCATATAACTTGGCCAATATAGGGTCAATCATGATTGTCCGGTATGTAGCTTGATCCATAGTATCACTTGACTTATGAATGGACACTATGGTGTGCTCAGTCCATGAGTCAGGGAATCCTTCAACCAATGCACGGTTGAAGAGGTGGGCAATGAGCGGTGCGAGAGTCGTGCCTCTGTAGATGAGGTGCTCTGCTTGTAAACCGAAATGGTCATGAGCCCTGCCATGCTGTAGATGGGCAATAGCGCGTCCCACCATAGTGGGTGTGAAGAAGTCAGAGGTAGTGGGACGTGAGCTCTGCGACCTGGGAATGGGGGGCTGGTCTCGGATCTCGTATAGGCTCCGTGCATAGCTATGCCAAGTGCTCTGATCTCGGATGGGTGTCTGCTGTCTCCTCTCTCTCAAATGTCGCCACGCCACTACACTGTCTCGACTCATGAGCAAATGGTAAATATCCGAGTACTGTCTCTCCTCCCATTCTCGCCGTCTGCGGCGAGTAAGGCTCTGCATGTGACGCTGTGCCTGTGTGTGTGTAATATCCCCCCTCTGCTCTAAAATCCGTAGGTGCTTTCGTAGCTCATGACAATATGCATCATGCAAGCGGTTTTGGGGCATGGATCCTGTGTGTGGAGGGTGTATATGTGTGCGGTGTGGGAAACTGCGGAGAGATGAGTCCTGTAGGATGGTGGTGATCTGTGATGTAAGTATGTCCAAGGGTGAGAGTGGATCGAGGGAGAGTAGGCAGGTGTATAAATGGTGTGCATAAACATGTGAGAGCTCGTGTGTGAAGTGTATTGTGGTGTGTGTCTCAGTGGGTGAGGGAGGGTCTAATGGAATAGGAGATGAAAGTGTGAATGTGACAAATGTATGGTCAACACCAAGTGGGCGTCGTCCAATACTAAGTGAGGGGATGAAGTGAAGCTCCAAAAATGGTACCCAAAATGTAGTCGACTGTGCTCTCACCTCCCCCGTGTAGGAAGCAAGTAAGTCCGCCCGAACCTGGCCAACGGTGCATCCCGTTATATATAACGAGATGGTGTCTGCTTCCCAACTCAAGAAGGTGTCTGCCATATCCGATGGCATCCTGACCCATATGTGCTGACACTTTACTGATGCACGTCTCCTCTAGATCTCTGCCCCTCATGAGATGTGGATGATCCATGTCGTATGCCTCGCACTGACGTGACTGGGTGCGGCCATTGAAGTCCCCCATAAGGAAGACTTCACCTAAGGTGCTGTAATGTAGTATGTCATCCGAAAGTGCTTTGTATGGTGAGTCTCTATCTCGAATCAATCCTCCAAGGTCCTGTCCTGCATATCGGGATCCACCTGGTGGAAAGTAGCATATCGCAATGTAAATCAAGCTACTCGGTGCTATCTCCACCCACATGTATCGTGCCTCCTCATCTCTCCCGATGATATGGATCCGCCTCTGTATCTCCTGTCTAAATATGATGGCAACACCCCCGACCGTCGTGCCGTACTTTGTGTCGTCGTGGTCCTGAATGCAGATTCCGAGTGAAAACCTGCAATGCATGGGAGACCTCTCTCTGGGCTCTCATGTGTCTCTATAATGCAAAGTCATGTGACTCCAAGATCTCCTCGAGTCTGTCTGGTCGTGTCCAGAGTGCCCCGTTGGAATTCCACACTGCTACTCTGAGTGGTGCCTCCTAGTGTAATGATGTCTCATGGGCCACATGGCCCTATTTGATAGGGCGTCCGTCTATGAAGATCTTACCATCCCGATAAAAGGCCTTCCTTCCCTCTCGACGTGCCTGGAGTATCTGTGGCATGCAAGCACGTCTGTGTGCTACCTGCATCCTCGTGAGGTCCTCGTCCATGTAGAGGGTGCCGCCTGTAATCCGAATGTGGAGTCTTCAAATGTGTCGAAGTCTCTCCTCCTCAAGTGTATCATGAACTTGTGTGAGTTCTTCCTTCTTCACGTCTTCCTTGACTTCCTTTTTCACTTCTTCTTTGACCTCTTTTTTAATATTTTAACTTACAACTTCCACCCAACTATTTTGTGTTGCTTTTATCTCTGATCTGATTTGTTCTTGCACACCCATCTTCCAATCATTTTCTATTTCTTCTTTCAAGTCATCTAGCTTTGTGATCTCTCCTTCTTCTTTGGAAATCCTGAGCTGAATGATTTCTTCTTGAAGCCTATGCATCTCAGCTTTCATTTCATCTCGGTCTTCTTCAAGAATTTTGACATGCTCTTCTAGGGCTCTTATTCTATCACTGGACTTCTTCATTTCTTGATTAAGTACTCTATCTGCCTCTTTCTTTACATCTCTGACTGCTTTAGTAATCATGTCTTCCACATCCTTTTTCTCTAGTCGAGCGCTTTTTCTCTAGTCGAGCCATGCTGCTTCTGTGGCAATTTCAAAATGATGGGGTTAGCTGTGTGGGGTTAAGGTTTTTAGGGTTTGGATTTTGTTCAATGGACCCCAAAGAACACATGAACTTGGACAATGAATAATGAATAATAAGCTGAATGGAAATAGACATCTGTTGCTGTCGTAGGAGATTGGAAGGCGGGGTTCATGAGCATCGTTTCACGAGGCTCTCAATAGTAAGAAAAGGGGATTAAGGCTAGGTTTTATGACATACTAATGAGGATTAGGGTTAGCGACAGGCTGGTAATCAGGGTTGGTGGCAGGTTGAGAGAGAGAGAGAGAGAGAGAGAGAGAGAGAGAGAGAGAGAGAGAGAGAGAGAGAGAGAGAGAGAGAGAGAGAGAGAGAGAGAGAGAGAGAGAGAGAGAGAGAGAGAGAGAGAGAGAGAGAGAGAGAGAGAGAGAGAAAGAAAGAAAGAAAGTGTTTTTACGTCTATTAGGAGGCCGAACTCGGCCTATGAGACAAATCGATGTACATGGGTGTATCTTCTGTCAATCAGAAAAGATAAAAGTGCTGAAAAGAAACTGGTTAAGCTGATATAGATCTCCGTAGTATGCATGTGGGGATACCCATGAAAGTGGTGGGGGGTGTATGGAGTGCGATATCTATGATAGTCTATATGCAAAAGGGTAGTACAACAACCATGAGAATGCATCTAAAACGACTAACTAGCTCCATCCTGTGCTAGTGGGTGGGATGTAATATGTGATACATAGGTGGAGGTGGAGTCAGGGCCACCCTGATGGCTGCAACGGGATCGGCCATCATCTGGGATCGTCTCTCCTCCATGGCGCGATGGTCACAAGCCTGGATCTCCGCAATCTGGTGTCGGTGAAGTCTCTGGGCCCGATATCCTATAGCACGGGGTCGTCTCCTAGCTCGAGATACCTGAGCCTGCTGAAGAGTCACCCCGCTCGGTATGTGGGCTGAGGGGGGGAGGGCTGCAGCACGTCGTGGAATAAAGAAGTCAGTGAGCTGACTCTGTCTCCCTCCTGTATGGAGTGCTACAGTAGGCTGGAGTAGGGAATCTCTGTGACTCTGTATCTCTAGTAAGAATCGCCCGAACTGTCGCTGGTCTCTAGAGTCCATGATCTCTCGGAGGGTGGGCTGCCCTGCAAACAGAGTCACAGAGAGAGAGAGAAAGAAAGTGTTTTTACGTCTATTAGGAGGCCGAACTCGGCCTATGAGACAAATCGATGTACATGGGTGTATCTTCTGTCAATCAGAAAAGATAAAAGTGCTGAAAAGAAACTGGTTAAGCTGATATAGATCTCCGTAGTGTGCATGTGGGGATACCCATGAAAGTGGTGGGGGGTGTATGGAGTGCGATATCTATGATAGTCTATATGCAAAAGGGTAGTACAACAACCATGAGAATGCATCTAAAACGACTAACTAGCTCCATCCTCTGCTAGTGGGTGGGATGTAATATGTGATACATAGGTGGAGGTGGAGTCAGGGCCACCCTGATGGCTGCAACGGGATCGGCCATCATCTGGGATCGTCTCTCCTCCATGGCGCGATGGTCACAATCCTGGATCTCCGCAATCTGGTGTCGGTGAAGTCTCGGGGCCCGATATCCTATATCACGGGGTCGTCTCCTAGCTCGAGATATCTGAGCCTGCTGAAGAGTCACCCCGCTCGATATGTGGGCTGAGGGGGGGAGGGCTGCAGCACGTCGTGGAATAAAGAAGTCAGTGAGCTGACTCTGTCTCCCTCCTGTAGACACCTTTTATGAAGAGCTAGAATAACCCAAATCTTAGATTGGAGTGTGTGTGTGTGTGTGTGTACACGCGCACACTCCTGTGTATGCAGTCCATGCATGTGCATGCACATACAGGAAAGAAGGGTTTTAACCATTAAACTACATGTAAGTATCCCATCAGACTCCAATAGTGAAAGGGTTATTGATGGCTAATAACTCATTATTTGCATATGCCTGCACATAAGATGGCATCTTCTCAATGGAACTTCTCTAATCTGTTGAAATGAACTCCCGTTGCTTAAAATAGCACTAGAATGCTTCAATGCTGGTAGAAAAGTTATATTAAATCATCAATATCACTACTCCAATGACCAGATGCAAGTTTCCCTTCTGCTCGTCTTCTATAAAACTCATTCAGCGAGCAGTTACAATCCTAATATTCCATTCTTTTAACATATATTTCAGCTCGTTAGTTGAAGTCTGAAGAGCATGAGTTATGCAAATGGCGGATTCTCATGGTCATTCAGTTACTCAATATGCTCTTCCGTAGTCAAATATGCTATTTCCAGAATGAAATAACCGTAAATTTATTGTGCTGTGCTAACCTTGCAACAGAAATTCCGTGTCTTTTTTTCTTAACGTCTGTAAAACGCTTTCCACATTTAGAAATTACATCCCCGATGCATTAAGGGAAACATATTTTATTGCATGTCTGAATGATGCATTCTCAGTCAATGCTGGCATTTTTCTATAAATAATGATAGCCTCAGAGTCAAATCATTGATCTTAGAGGGTATTTTTGGCATACATGTTTTGAGGTCCGTTGGTCATTTCATGTTTGAAATACACTTGAGAGCGATCAGAAGCATTATGTTTATAGGTTACATTAAATGAATGTACAGCATGAGAAATTGCATTCTAATCACAAAACTGCAGTAAATCCTATCATGTCCAACTAAGACATTTTTATGAGACAATGATTGGTACTAAAAAAAGTGGAGCAGATTGGTCATCAAAGATTTTCAGGAGTAATAAAAAATTTCGATCTGCATCTCTCACCCGTGACCCAAGCAGTGTGCACACTTTGGCTGCACCTATCATAGAGTTTTCACGAAACTTTATGATGTTAAGATCCCCCAACATCCACGTACAATGATACGATCACATCATCAATATTTGAGATGCACAAAACAAGGTTCTATCTCCCACGCGATTATTGGAACCACAGGTTTCAAAAGTTGATAAGCTTTCCCTTTCCATAGGAATCTAGATAGTATAATGCAAGAGGCATGATTGTCAATGCCTTTACTTACAGTGTCTTTTTTCCATAGAAATCTAGATAGTATAATACAAGAGGCATGTTTGTCAATGCCTTTACTTGCAATGTCTTTTTTCCATAGGAATCTAGATAGTATAATGCAAGAGGCATGATTGTCAATGCCGTTACTTGCAATGTCTTTTTTTTTGGGGCTTATTTCATATCATTTTGTATCGCCGAAAATGAAAGAGACTAGTCTTGGAAAAGTAATCGGACCAGCATAGTATAAAGAAGTCATTCCAACAACTGGTCTTTTTACAAAATTGTTCCTTTTAGCATTCGTCCACTTACAAACTGGTCTTTTCACAAAATTGGTCTTTTTAAAATTCGTCCACTTACAAACTGGTCTTTTTATGAAATTCGTCTTGGAATGGATCTTATCGGGAGAATGAAGCAAAAAGAAAAGAGATAGAGAGTGGGTAACAGAGTACCCGACTTGGTAGGTGGTAGAGTACCGGACTTGGCAGGTTACAGAGTGCCCGATTTGCTAGAGTACCGGACTTGCCAGAATACCAGAAACGTGACAGGCAAGGAGTGGTGGAGTAAGCACTTGTGATAGCAGCCTATATAAAGACCTTTCGGATACACTAGGGATATAGTAAGCGCTTGTGATAGCAGCCTATATAAAGACCTTTCGGATACACTAGGGATATACGACATTCGAGAGACATAAGGTATGAGACAAAGAAAAAGATATACAAGACATAGACAAGTGAAGGTACTGGAAAAGGGCATCTAACCTCTGTGGAGCAGCTCAGTGGACAAGAGGCTCTGCTCTTGTCGCTGAGGACAAGCAGAGTAAGTCAACTAGACGGAGTGCTCGAAGGCTGGTATACTTCCAGTACTGTGAGAGCCTCTAGCATTTGAGAGCCAGTGTGATTGTAGTTGAGAGTTAGTCCCAGAAAAGTGAGTGTCAAGATTATTTGTTCACTTTAATGATCCCTCTTGTACACTTCCATGCTTCCATTAATGGAGATATGCTTCTGTGATCTTGTAGTCTATTCTTGCCGCGACTTATGTGACTTGTTTACCTTGTGAACTGTTGATCTGTCTAATTTTCTATTGGACTACTGAGTGTGCGAAGAAGCAATAGTGCATACTGCACTCAGAAAAAAAACCCACCTCAAACACAGTAGAACAAGAATTTTGTCTCCAGGTGCTCAATTTGGCACGCCCGGTGGGACCTACTTTGCATCTTTGTTGAGAAATTAGTCTTCAGCACTTGAGTAAGTCCTTGAGTCTCTCCAATTTGTCTCTGGAAAATTTGCCTTTTTGGTCTCTCAAATTAGTCTCTCCAATTCGTCTCTTTAAACTTCGTCCTTTTGGTCTCTCAAGTTGGTCTCTTCAATTTGTTCATCCTTTTAAATTAGTCTTTGGTCTTTTTAAGTCGTGCTTTTAAGTTAGTCTTTGGTCTTTTTAAAGTAGCCCTTTAAGTTAGTCCTTTTAAATTGATCCTTTTAAATTGGTCTTTAGTTAGTCTTTTAAAATTGGTCTTTTTAAATTCATCCTTTCACGACTGGTCATTTCAAGTTAGTCTTTTTGAATTGGTCTTTTTAAATTGATCTTTTCAGAGTTAGTCTTTTATAATTGGTCTTTTTGAATTCGTCCATTAAAAACTTGTCCTTTTAAGTTGGTCTCTCAAGTTCATCCTTCTAGTCCAAGTTCAGCAAGCTAGATCAGCCCAACGAGTCAAGCAAGTCAAGTTCAGCCCAGTAAGTCAAGTTCAGTCCAGGTCCAGCGAGATCAATCCAGCAAGTCAAGTTCTTTCTAAGAATTCGTCCTAAACTTGTCCTTCACCAGAATGGGTCTTTTTTTTAAGTTGGACTTCCAAAGTTGCCTTGGTCCCGAACTCCTCTCTTTAATTATACATCCCAACGCTCACCTTTTCCTCATTCTTTCCGCTTCGTTTGGTCAAGTCACCATTATTCACCATCTCTATGAGCTCAAAAAGGACTGTAGTCTATGACTCATACTCAATCTCATACTCGGTCTCATAAAGGAGGATCTCTCAGCTCAATCAAAACTCCCATCAAGAGTTACCAGAGACTAACTGTTCACTATACTCCACCTCGGGTACCTCCCAACCCCCTACCACTTCCTGGACCTTCATCCTCATCTTCTTCATCCTCTGAGGACATATTTAACCACAATAATAACATAAGAAGGATGGCCGACAACAAGAGAGGAATGGAAGAGGACTTAGCTTCTTTTCTATCGGGAGTCAACATCAAATTTCCAACTTTCAAGGAAGCCTCGCAGGAGGAACCAGACCATCATGTACAACGATTTTTATCATTATGCAAGAGTAGAGGACTTCAAAACCGATAGGATGCCTTTCTAGCTCTTTCCAGCTACCTTGGAAAGTATTGCTCATAGATGGTTCAGCCAATATGCCGAAGGACATTTTGCAACATGGGACGCCTTACGGATTGCATTCACAAACACCTTCAGACCAGGTAACTCTACTGAGAGAACTCTTGACCAGTTAGAAAATCTTAAACCTCAGCCAGGGGAATCGTTCCCTGAACTTATGACTAGAGTAAAATCACTCGTAGCTAAATTACCTGCTGTACATGGAGACTTCTTAGTTAAGAAGTGGGTAGAAAAGGCCCTTCTCAAGTCGTCTCAACAAAAGTTGAGGGAACTCTTAAGAGCGGATGCAACACTTCAAGACTTTGAAGGTGATGTAGCTAGGATCGAAGAAGCCTGTCAACATTTTGAAGGCAAGGAAGCACTTCAGAAAGAATCTCCATGGGATTCAGTGGCAAGCATGCGAAGGGAGTTAGAAGCTCTCAAACTCCAGAAGAGCCTCCAAGAAGAGAATAACATGCGAGAGGATACTATTGCACAACTCCGACAAGAAATGGAGGGGCTGAAGGGCTCAGAAGGAGGTAAAATCGTTTATTTGGTGTACATTGTGTAATAAACCGGGTCATAGCAATCAAGAGTGCCCAGAAAAGATCACATGTCAATTCTGTGGAAAGACTGGTCATGAAGCTAGAGAATGCTACTTCCTCAAGGGAATTCAAACCAATTGGATCCATGTTCCTGGAACACTATTTAATCAAAATACCCAAGGGCATCTCCAAGAGGTAATGTACATAGCTCCTCAGTATAACAACAACAACTCTCAATTCAATAACAATAGGAAACCACTCAACAAGAAGAAGCCCATCATGTGCTATTGATGCGGAGAGTACGGGCATTTTCAAAGTCGCTGTTCTCTTCCAGAAGGCTCTCCTCCATGTAAACATTATCCGGATGCCACTAACCACTACTCGAAGGATTGTCCAAAGTTAAGGCCAAGCACTAGTCAAGGGGGACTCTATGGCCAATAGTAAGGAAGCTCCTCCTCTTCCTACCAAGTGAACGTAATTTCTATAAAAAGAGAAGGCATCCCACAATGGGGGAACTTAATAGAGGCATCCTCTTCATCTTGACAAACTAGTTTATGAAGAAAGACAAAGTTAAGAACTTGGAATGCTTACAGCTACACAAGTTTTAAATGGAACAACTACAGCAAAAGGACCAGTCCCAAAAATTAGGCCAATACCACAACATGGACTAAGTCCAAGAATGTGGCCAATACAGGAGCTGAGCAACCTTTCTGATGAAAAGGTTTCTTGCATCTGACAAATTTCAAAAATAGGTCCAATTTTAGAAGAGAAAATAACTTCAGTTGACGAGTCTGTCCCACAAGGACCAATTCGGCAAAGTTGACTGCTCCAGAATTCTTGCAGCAAATGTGGTCTCATTACAAGAAATCCACTCAACAGAGATTGATGCTGGAGTACTTACTCGTGCTCAGAAGAAAAAGATGGAGGAGAATAGACAAAAGACTGATTTTGCGTAAGCAGCAGCACATAACCTGAAGATGCCTTGCTGTGATGAAAAAGGCAAAGAGGTGGACAAGGCTTACAAGGACAGAGTGAGGGAGCTACACGGGTCATATGAAGAACTTGGGTCCGAGTTCAACATCATGGAAACAGAGAACCTCCTCAAAAGCACATACTCTGTACGATCTTTTGAGGATAGACAAAAGATTCAAAAGTGATGTTTTAGGGATAATAGAAACATTTTGTCCTCCTCCCCCTGAGATCACAATTAGTGGTGGGCATGTACAGACGAATGTGATCATGCCAGGTAAGACTCTACCACTGACTCGATAAGTCCAATAGTCACTTTGACCATTAGAGGCAAGATTTTTACTGGAGTAATCATTGATCGAGGATCGGGCATTAATTTTGATGCCACATTATACCATGCTCTCATTGGGCTTAGAAAGGACAAGGAGAGCTTCCTTCACAGTGACTCTTGCATATCAAAGTAGAGTCCAACCCCTAGGGATAGTGGAGCAGGTACCTGTCCTCATTCAAAATAACGAGTTTTTGCTAAGCTTCGTGGTGGTCGATGTCCCTCGAATAGATGAAGGTTATCCACTCCTTATCGGAAGACCTTGGCTCAGACACCATCAAGCAATCCATGATTGGAGTAACGACACCTTACTCGTCACTACGGGGCAAGCTCGCCAGTACCTGCACTTGGATGGTGAAAGGAAGGAGCAGCATAAAAGTGAAGGTGACGATAATGCTCATTCCTTTTCAATCCATAAAGACGAAGAATTCAATATCGAAGATGATGAGGACTTGATGCACTGGATAGACATAGTAGACTCATTTTCTTGTTATGGAGTAAATATCCCCATAGGTGAAGCTGAAATAGAAAGTATGGGATTAGGAGAGCCAATTCTTGATTATAGAAGAGGAAGATATAAAATGTGCAGATACTATAAGGAGGAATCTCTAGACCAAGAAGACTCATCCGGACCTGAGACGCTGAGAATACAAAGGAAGGAGGAGACTCTGAGAATACAAAGCAAGGAGGAGACGCTGAGAATACAAAGCAAGGAGGAGACGCTGAGAATACAAATCAAGGAGGAACTCGCACGGGAACAGCAAAAGCAAGAATTAGCAAAAGGATGGATACAAGAGAAGAAATCCAATATCTTCTTGAATGAGTCTCCATGCTATCCAAACTCTACAGAATCTATTTTAGCTCCCGGCCTAGTAGAGAAGGTGAACTTAGGAACTGAAGAAAATTCACAACCAATTCTCCTAGCATCAATTCTCCTAGCATTGTGGCTACGGGAGTACCCTTCCTTACTCTCTCAGGTAATCTCCTTCATGAAAAATTATAAAGATGTTTTTGCATGGACTTACGAAGATCTGGAGGGAATAGCTCCACACTTGGGTGAACATATAATACCTCTGGCCAAAGTAACAAGGGGACGCGTCCCCGGGTCCTAGGGACGCCGGGACGCCGTCCCCAAGCTTGAAGGAGACGGGACGCCATGTAGGGACGGGGGACGTCTCGGAGAGCATATGTGAAACAGGGTAGCGTCCCAGGAACGCGTCCCGGGGACGGGGGACGGTGACAGATGCAATCGGGGACGGCAGTCGATCGGCAGGCAAATTTGGAGGGAAATTTTTTAACTTTGAAAATTGAATTTTGGCTCCGATTTTTGAACGTTTAGTTTTGCGCCTTTTTGGAGGGCTTCTAGAGTGTTCTTAGGCCCCATACACAAACATAAATACCCCCCCATTTCAGCTCTTCCATGCCATAAGCTCACTTAGAGCCTTCATTAGTTCATTGCAAGCATCTTGTGTGTGTGAACTTTGAAGGCTTGAGTCATCTTCATCCCTTGCATATTCAAGGGCTGATCTCTATCTCCTCATAGTACTCTCCTCATATGATGATGATGTACAATCTATTTTTTGACATGATGAAATACATGAGACTTGTCACTTATCACTTGTAACTTTGTAAGTTTCAACTCTTGGAGTACCATTTAACTACTAACTTTGAACGTTCAAGTTTCAACTGCCCACGACTCAACGTGCTCATCGTTTATACTTAAAAAACACTTTTCTTCTATGTTTTTCTTATTATTGGTCATTTCACATGTTGAGGAATTGTTTGTACATAAGTTTCATCTCATTATTTTGAAAAAATCAGCGTTTCTTTGGTGCCGTCCCGGGGACACGTCCCCGGGACACCCTAGGCTCCGTCCCCGTCCCGGGGACACCACCGTCCCCGGGACCCGTCCCCGTCCCCTGGTGACTTTGCCTCTGGCTCAGAATGCGAAACCCATCAGAGGAAGAATTTATCAGCTAAATCCAAAATACGCAAAGGCCGTGAAGAAGGAGATTGAGAAGATGGAAAGAGTAAAAATAATTCTACCAGTCGAGCACTCGGAGTGGCTGTCATCCATGGTCATAGCACCCAAAAAACAATCCAACAAGATTCGAATTTTTGTCGATTTCAGGGCTCTCAAAAAGGTAACAATCCCATATGGCTTCCCTATTGCTTTTTCAGAACAAGTGGTAGAAGATGTTGTTGGACACTCTCTTTACAGTTTTATTCACGGATTCAGTGGGTACAATCAAATACTGATTCATCTTGCCGATCAATCAAAGACAGCCTTTGTCACTCCATCGGGTACATATGTGTATACCAAAATGGCTTTCGGATTAAGGAATGCCCCTGCATCCTTCAACAGGGTGGTTTACACTATTTTTAGACCATTACTCCTACAATTCCTAAGAATTTTTTTGGATGACTTTTCTACTTTCTCCGGTAGAGGGTGTTCCTCTTCTTTGGATAATTTTACAGAACACATTTCTCAGCTAAAAGAGGTCTTCGAACTATGCAAAGGTATAAGGTTGAAGCTGAATCCAAACAAATGTCATTTTTTAGTCACCGAAGGAACGCTTATTGGACATGTAGTCTCCTAAATCGTCAAAACTCAATAATAGGCCTTTGACAATTGCCACAACATGGCAACCATTCGAGCGATGGGGGCTAGATTTTGTGGGTCCCATATATCCAATGGCCCACCCATCGAAGGCTAAATATCTACTAGTAGCAACGGATTATGCTACTAAATGGGCACAAGTAATTGGCTCGATTGACTCCACCTCAGATACAGTGGCTTCCTTTCGATATGAACACATCTTCTGTGGGTATGGATGTCCGATTGAAATCACTATAGATCAAGATACACACTGTCAATAAAACTTTGACTACTATTTTTATGGAGTACCAAGTTTTCCACAAGAAGTAGTGTGCATACTACCCTAGAGCTAATAGTCAAGCAGAAAGCACAAACAAAGTGCTAACTTCCCTACTAAAAAAAAATGTGCCACCAACATCCTACTACATGGGGAGTCTCATACTTAGGAGTACTTTGGCTTACAGAATAGCCTACAAAGCTACAACTGGGCATACTCCTTTTCAACTTTTATATGGTATCGAAGCTGTAGCTTCTCCCGGATTCATTGAAGGATCTGCTAGGGTGGGGACACGCAAGGTTCAACACTGGATTAAGCAGGTTCAATATGCCCGAATCCACCTAGTGGAAGAGCTTAGGGGGAGGGCCCAAGAACACAAACACAAGAGCCAGTTAAGAAGAAAAGCCAACCATGACTGTCACCTCTGGAAATATCAACCAAGTTTGACCAACAAAAAGGAGAAAAAGCTCTTCACCAGATGGAAGGGGCCATACAAGGTGGTTCGACTCCTCCTCAAGGAGCTGTCCAACTAGCAACATTACAAGGAATGCTTCTTCCATTGGTAAATGCCTCTAGAGTTAAACCCTATCTACTATAGAATCTATTACAATACATGTATATATTGTAAATACAATTAGTCTTTTTCTATTCTTTTAAATTGGTCTTTTTCTAGTCTTTTTAAATTGGTCTTTTAGTCTTTTCAATTGGTCTTTTTCTAGTCTTTTTAAATTGGTCTTTTTCTAGTTTTTTCAATTGGTTTTTTCTAGTCTTTTTAAATTGATCTTTTTCTAGTCTTTTTAAATTGGTCTTTTCCTAGTCTTTTCAATTGGCCTTTTTCTAGTCTTTTTAAATTGGTCTTTTTCTAGTCTTTTTAAATTGTTCTTTTTCTAGTCTTTTTAAATTGGTCTTTTTCTAGTCTTTTTAAATTGGTCTTTTCCTAGTCTTTTCAATTGGTTTTTTTCTAGTCTTTTTAAATTAATCTTTTTCTAGTCTTTTCAAGTGGTCTTTTATTAGTCTTTCAATTGGTCTTTTCTTAGTCTTTTTAAATTGGTCTAGAATTAGTCTTTTTTTTTTTTGGTTTATTTCCACGTGGTCCAATTACTGTGATCTCTTTGGTCTTCTTAAATCACTTAGCTTCCTTCGTCCTTTTGTTCTTTTTACACACATTCTTGTTCACCCATCATAGATGACCTCAACCATATCTACACTCCCCACTTTTTGAAAGACACCGGTAAGCTCCTCGCTATTAAAGCTCCATGGAAGGTTACCTACATAAAGCTTGAACCTAGAGTCAGCGTAAGGAGAAGCATCGCTATCATAAGCCTCTTCATTCACGTCATCATCGGCCGAAGCCTCAAGTGGCCCAGACTCAAAGTCTTCGTCCTCCGCGTCCTAAACCTCTCCACCAGATAGCTCTGCTTGCGCTTGTCCAACTACAGCAAAGCCACGTCTACTGCAATATATTGTCTGTGGAATAGATAGAGCGATTGTGGTATGATCAAATGGCCGCGGGCACTGAAGACCTCGAAGAGCATGAGATAGCGTTAGACGGAGATTCGGTGGAGTTGTAGTGGCTGGCGCCAAAGAACCGTTCAACGAAGAAAAACAGGCACATGCCATACTTGTGTTCGTCGTAAGAACGAGATAGCTACAAAGAGAAACCCTATCTAAGAACCCCGACAAGGATGCAGGGGCGAACAACATAGGTACACTGGATATTTGCTCCCTTTTTCTCAAAACAATGAAGGTACACTGGATATGTGCTCCTAGAAGCCCAACCCGTATCCCTCCTATCTCTCAGATTACAGGCCATTGACCCCGGCTTCACTTGCCTTGGCCTAGCCAACTTCATCGTCTTCCACATCGAGAAGACGACGAATGGTGTCAAGCTCCATGACAAATGCACATAGTGCATACTGCAAATCTTAGGTCTATCAGTTGCCTTTGCGGCAGAACAACAAGGCTAGACATATTGTCTCATACATAAATAATCCTTATGGCAGATAACACACCTCCCATCGTGCTTCAAGCTTCACCACAACCGAACGTGGCAGATAAAGATGGGGGAGCTAAAATATTGCTACCTGACAATCCCAATGAGCACAGGGAAAATGGAACTCAAGAGATGGATTAAGATGAAGATTCCACTGAAAACCAAGGGTCTGAATTTGTGCCATCTCAATCCCTCCAATCTATATCGACTTCACAAAGAACAAGCGAATTCTCACAAAACTCCCACGACAGTCAATCTGCTGACAAAGGATTATTCATTCATGCACACTCAGAACTTCCAACTGAACGAGAAAGGCTTTTCCACTTGTTCTCTCCTGAACAATTGACTAGTATGGGCCTCTACGCGTTCTCAAAAGTACCTCTCTCAGACGAGCCCAATCACATGGAGATTATCGACTTCTTCAAGAATTTCCCTCCATTTCCAGATGGTAAGCTTTCTCTTGGGATCATTGAGCTACCTATAGGAGCTCACACCCCTACACTCCTAGCACTTGCATGCACCTACTCCAGAATACCTGAAGGGGAGTTACTCACCAAGTGTAAGGCTGCCTTTGATGAAAAACCGGTAGCTTATGCCAGAGCCACCCTCCTCCATGCATTCAAATTCTATTTGCTCCTCAAAAGTATGAAAGGCAAGCTTACCTTTACCAACTTATTTATGTGCGATGGGCTGATGTGCATGCTATATTCCAAGCCCTTTCCGTACCATCAGCTCCTTTGGCATTCAGTCATCGACAAGAGGAAACGCTTTGTAGCATCATCCAATCGGGGGGCATCTACTTTCCATGTTTTTTCACCATGCATATTTACATGGCTAAGAACTCTCCCTGCCCTGCATCCAAATATCACCTCCCTACCATCCGCCAATCCAGCAAATCCACCAAGCGAGGGGCCATCCAAAAGGTCAAGTTATGCGCTTAGGTCCAAGATACAACCATTCAGCAAGAAGAGGGCTAAAATAGTTGCAGATTTGAGGGCCTCTCTCGATAGCCTTCCTATATCTGGGCAAGGGTATGCAAGACCTAAAAGCGGTAAGAAACTCTCTTTCCCTCCACACACTCCTTTAAAGACACATGCTCCCACCCCCCACTCTCATTAAGCCACTCCTAACACTAGCCCACCCACTGCATTCATTATCATACCCATTCCATCCACTGCATCCATTGTCACATCCATTCCATCTCACCCCACTGCCTGCACTACACCTTCATATACTCCAATATCCACAACCACAATGACAACACCTACTTCAAAACCTATGCATCATGTGTGTGAATCCGTACCAAGTCCTCCATCTCTATCAATCCCTTCACCTACTACTCGCCACCACATCTACCTTTTCCAGCCCTAATTCCCAATCACCCTGTCACTCCCACACCATCTCTTACAGCATGAGCTCCTGCCCTCTCAATCCCGATTACATATAATCCACCTGCCAACATACCCTCTCTCCAACCCATCCCCGCACACAATATTCCTTCCATACAAGCTTCTTCCGCACCTTTTAGTGCTGTAGCAAATACACTTGAGCATATGCTTGAATTATGTGAAGAAGAGAGCTCTTCCTTGGATTATATATATATATATATATATATATATATATATATATATATATATATATATATATATATATATATATATATATATATATATATTTTGTGGGAATTCTCACTAATTTCATTAAGGAAAAAAATAATGTACAAGAATGTGAGGAGGGAGAATCATCTCCCTATTCCCATGTCCTAAAACTCATTATTCTAAATCCTCATGAAACATCCGGCATCCACCGAAGCATACACATATGTACATCAGCTAAACAAGAGAAGCATAATCTGTCATCCTTAAGAGCGCATTATTAAAGTCAAATCTCATTCAGTAATGCCGCGATCGATATTCTTTCCGTAGGTGCCATACCCATTATATCAAGCCGTAACTGAGCCTTACAATATTGCCAAGAGAAAGTTGGTGTCTTCATTTTAGTCTTGGACATCTTGAAGTTTCTCAGCATCCAAATGTTACGAAGTAAAAGAAAAATACATCTTCCTTTGATCTAGTTAACAGTAGTATTTGTACAATCAAAAAGCAAGAAACTAGCATCAAACTTAGTGGGCTTCATGCTCCAAATGGGAAACAGAAAAAGAGTGTTCCACCATCTTTGAATCTGAGGACATGACCAAAATGCATGCCGCATATTCTCAGCGTATGAAGCACAGTGAGGACATCTCGCACCTTTAAACCCATGCTTAGAGAGGAACGCCCCTAATGTGAAATGGCCAACAAAGATTTTCCACATGAAAATTTTCATTTTATAAGTGAAGGGGGAGCCCCAGAGCAAGGCGTATCTTGCATGCCACCAAGAATCTGATTTTTTAAGTTTCCATCTCTGATTACTTTGATAAGCAATAGTATCCGATGTAAGCAGTGCTCGGTAATAAATGCTTGATTTACCAACCCACCATCTAGTATGCTTCGCCAACAACCAGTCCTTCCACGGATCAGACGCATCAATCGAAAGCGGTATTTGGTATTGCTGTAATAGAGAGATTACTTGAAGCCATTTAGATCTATATATTGCCCTTACCGCAAATGTTCTACGCACCACCGAAAAGGGAAAAATCTCCCATTTGGAGTTATAGCATTTTGCAATTGAATCAATCCCTTTGTTATTCAAATATCTTGTTGCCGCACCTAAAGAGTAAGCAAAAGGCGGATTTGTTAGAAATGACCAATATGGTGATACTAAAGCAAGAGAGTTCCCTACATATTGCTGCCTTCCATTCCACTTCAGAGTAGAAAGTGCATTTTTGAAATGGTTGAGAAGAAAGTTGATCGTATGCAAAGAAGCTCGTAACGAAGCATGAGGAAAGAACTTATTCCATACATCAAGCTTCCACACTCCCTTAAAGTTCACCTCTGCATTCTCTATAAACTTCCAAAAAATAGGAGTCCATAGTGGTTTATAAGAGGAAGTGATGCGCATAACGAAAGCTGTTCTTCTAGCTATTAGATGCAAATGTAAATCCAGAAATCCGAGTCCACCTTTATCCCTGGGTTGGCATACATACTGCCATGATGAAAGAACCAATGCATACACCTTTATTTAGGTAGTACTATAGAACACTGCACTACAAGTAGTATTGTAGCACTACAGTAGTATTGTAGCACTACAGTAGTACACTGTACTAGTATGGACTAATAAGATAACCTGGAAATTACTAAACCATGTGCGTCTAAGTTACTCGGGTCTTGAACTGTATATGAACACTAAACACACAGATGATGTCTTTCATCAATTTACAAACTTGAACTTTCAGCTGTCAGTATATAGTAAATATTATAAGGTGAAATATATATACTATTAGGCTGTACACTGTACAATACAAATTCCAAACAGTTAGGAGTCTGCACTGTACAGTGTACAGTCTAATAACATACATAGTATAGCTTATACTACATACTGTATTTGGTATTATGTACTATGTATTATCTGTAACATACGTTATGATTATTAATGTCTATACTAAAGTATGAGTTGTATACACGAGTTAATAATTACTGTTGCTCTACTGAATGGAGTCTGGATTCTGAAGTATACAATGTTCAGTCCAACAGTTATAATATACATGATTACATAATAGAATCTAAGTAAAATTTACAATCTAAATATTAAGAATGTACATAAACAATTAACTCTACAAGATTCATCTCTGTGGACAAGGGGGAGAGGGGCGAGACTGACAAATTCAGCTCTGAATTGTTCAATGGGCAAAAATTTTTTACTTTCCAGACTTCGAGTATGAAAAACTATATCAGACGCCCGAATGAACCAGACGTCCGATAAGTATGGCTGCCCAATCAGACGTGTACGGAAAAAACTATGTATATATATATATATATATATATATATATATATATATATATATATATATATATATATATATATATATATATATATATATATATATATATATATATATAGCGCGCATGAAGAGGAAATTCTTGTTCTCGAGTGCTCAAGGTGGGTTCTTTTTCTGAGTGCAGTATGCACTATGAGCTTCTTTACACAATCTCCTAAAGACCACAAAAACCACAAACTGAACAGAAGAGGATCAAAACGCAGAATCACAGAAGCATCACTTCATTTTCATAAGCATGGAAGTATACAAGATAGGCGGAAAACTCACAATAGATGAAGCAAGGGACTGCTCCAACTACGACAAACTCACAACCTCTCTATAGAAGTGAATTCAACTCATTCTAGATACTGGTGAAGTTCACTAGTCTCTACTGAGCATTGAGCCTTGTAGACTTACTCTGCATGTCCACAATGACAAGACCAAATCCTCTTGTCTAGCTTTGTGACTGAGCTGCTGAGATTGAGAATAGGCACACACTTCTTCCAGTATCCTCTCTCTTTCACTGATCTTATCTCTCTCAGAGTCCTTGGATCTCCTATCGCCTCTTTGATGATCCATGTCTTCGCATCTCTTTCCTTTATATAAGCGGCTCTCTGTGGAGCGGTTACTCCACCACTCCCTCACTCTCACTTTTCTCGTACTCTGCCAAGTCTGGTACTATGCAAGTCTGGCACTCTCAGGTGCGGGTTCTGCGAGATCTGGTATTCTGGTCTCCACTCTTTTGCTCTTTTCTCTTTGTCTCCACTCTCTTTTCCATTCTAGTGGGTTGTAGGTGGTGAAGTGAAGTGTGTGGGTGCAGGGAATGCAAAATGCACTACTCTTGGAGCACATATAAGCACATGAAACACATTACCATAAGAAACACATATCACCGAGCTTCTATGTCATTACTAGGAACTCCAGTAGAATCATAATAGCATCAAATAACAGCATCAAAATAAGCAACATAATAGAGCACAAGACAACACCGACTAGGAAGCCAAATATAACACAATCAGAAGACAAGTGATTATCTCATACCACGGCTAATCATACCACTCAGCATACCATAGCTGATCATACCAAGCAAAAGAACAACAGAATGCAAACTCCAAGTCTTCTCACATAAGTGGCATCAACAAATAACATAGGCAGCAGAAGTAACTAACATGCACATGACTCAGCCATTGGGAGTTCTAAGTCCACTCTCACTCTCAGCTATATTCTCTTGTAGAGTGCACTACATGCTCTATCTCCTCTCGGATATCATATGTGTATCCATGTGTATCCTGTATCCTATCATGTGTTTCTCTCTTGAGGTTTCCCTTTTTATAGGAGAGAGGTGAGGAACCGGTTACAATAGGAGAGTCTGTTCCATGGGAGTAGTGGGGAGTTAATGCACTAGGCGGTTACATTTGTCAGCCCGGCCGCCTCCAGTACCAGACTTTGTCCTCTAATGATGAGTGGCTGGGTCCCATTTGGCCGCCCTGTCTGGGCATGCCTTGGGCATGCAGTCGCCCAACTCTACCATCCTGGTGCCCAACTCCAGCTTTTGGACGTATGGTGCCAAACTCGAGAATTTGGACGACTGACGCCCAACTCCAGTACTTGGACCACTGATGCCCAACTTCAGTACTTAGGCCACTGTCGCCCAACTCCAGTACTTGGGCCACTGTCGCCCAACTCCAGTACTTGGGCCATTGTCGCCCAACTCCAGTACTTGGGCCACTGTCTCCCAACTCCAGTACTTGGGCCACTGATGCCCCAACTCTTCTCTGCTTGGTTCCTTGGTGCCATCCTTTACTCTGTCCTTCAAAAATTTATTCTACATGGGTCCCTTCTCTTAAGTTTGCCTTTAGGAGACGAATCTTAGAAATTAGTCTTTTCTTGAAAAATTAGTCTTTGGACCAATTTTGCTTCGGACAAATTCTTACAAAAACCAATTTGTGGAATTGGTCCTCAAATACTAATTTTATGAAATTATCCTTCTGTGTTGCTCGTGCCCACAATTACACTTAAGATTTATCCATACCAAAAGAAATTTATAGGGCCCCAATTTGAGTTATACAGGTTGCCCCCCACTACTTCACTCTTTGTCTCGGAGAGTGCCCATCAGTGAAATGCGTCTGCTTGCTTTTTTATTTTTTTCCCCATTGTTGCTTCTCATAGAAGATTACATACTGTAAAAGCTAAAAGCTACAATATCACGACATAATGAGTGGAAGATAATAAATATACAAAATTATGCCCAATGGCATTTTAGGTATTGTTCATGGATACATGAGAGATCGAAAAAAGGCTAATGCTTAAGTTTAAATGCACATGCTTCAATGATGGACTACAAGATCAACTAAAAATGCATGGACTAAAATGCAAAATGTATCTACTGCTTGAAGAGGCATTCTCTACTAGTTCTCTGCCGAAAATAAATCGGCAACCATGGTGTGTAGTGCTTTGGCGTTTTTCATACTTTTCCTTGGCCTTCTCATACTTCTCCTTGTAGAATTCCACCCTTTTATGTAATTCTTGGTTCTCCTTCTTTATACATATGTTTTGCTTCCCTTGATGCGCTAGTGCAAGTAGATCACCCTGTAGCCTCTTAAATTCTGCATCCATGTAATCCATACGAGATCGAAGCTCTCAATTGCATCTTATGAGAGATGCTACCAAGGTCCTCATAGTGGTGAGATATGTGTGCTGCTCGTCAATAGCAGCCAGCTGAGATTCCAATGAGATATCTTGCTGATCACATAGCTTTAGCATGTGAGTAAGTGTATCTGCAACTATGTCGAATGGGGAGTTGTCAAGGGGGATGGATGGTGTGGTGGAAGGATATGAGACTGGCAGAGCCGGTCTCGAAGAATGAGATGTTGTGTTATTGAGAAGGAGGGGATAGTAGGTTCTTCTTGCTCTAGTGACATAGGAGCTTGTGTGGAGGTAACAGTGATTATAGGAAATGTCAAGGAGGTGGAACTAGGACCTGAAGGAGGTGGCAAACATGTGTGTGGTGGGGAACACGTATGTGAGGGTGATGGAGGTGATGGTGAATAAGTAGGTGATGGTACTGTGGGTGTGGGTGATTGTGGTGTCCAGTAAAAAGGGTGACAAGTAGACTAAGAAGTAGATTGTTCAGGTATGGATATGTGCACAGTAGTGTGTGGTGCAGCGGAGGATGAAGTAGTATGCGGTGGAGTCATAGAGTATGTAGCAATGCTAGTGGGAATGGGTGTAACAATAGGTGTGGTGGGTGTGATTGTGGTCGGGATAGTGCATGATGGATGAGTGAAAACATGTGATGTAGAGGGCGGGGAAGTAGAGAAAGATAATTTTTTACCAGATTTGGTTCGCGCATATCCTTGCTCGTGGATTGGAAGTTGATCCAATGCTTCTCTAGAATCTTGAACTACCTTTGCCTTCTTGTTGTTGCTTTAGGTTTGCATTTTTGGTTGACGCAGATATTCCCCCCTTTTGGTCTTGGCCTTGCTTTTGTGATATTGATTGGGTGGTGAAGACCCAATATTGGAGTATAAAGCAGGAAGGGAACGTAATCACATGAGTATGCTAGGTGAATATACATAAAAGTTTGAAGCTCCTCTATTAGCTTGTGAGACGAAAGGCTTTCTTTTATCGAGTACCGACTTGCGCAATAGTTGATGAAATGGATATGGCTTGGAGTAAAGCATACATAGCAGGCCATCACATAGGAATGTATTGGTAAAAGAGAATTTTGTGTGCATGTTACGAAGTAGGAAATAGAACTTGAAGGCATGCAAGATGGGTGTTGTGGCTAGAGCAACTAGGTTATCTGCAAAGGCTGCCTTGCACTTGGGAATGAATTGACCTTTTGCTATGCCTCAGTAAGTGGGGGTTGATGAAGAGTCTATTCTAGTAGCTGCACCCATGGCTAAAGCAACCATATCTAGTGATAATGTGCCCTCGGAGAATTTAGGAAAGGATTGAAAAAAAATCAATAACTTTCATGTGGTCTGGCTCATTGGCTAGGGAAACTAAGGAGAGTTCCTTCAATCTCGAGGCTACCAATTGATGTGTCGAGAACAAATATGAAAGAGTTTCACGCTCACTGGGTAAGTTCAAATGTGCATGTATGAAGAGGCCCTTGCTTCCAATTCCTGGTGAGTTTTGTGAAAAGGACTCTCTTCCTTTGGACGGATCCATAAATGAGAGAGTTTCAGATCGTACAAACTCAGAACCAGTAGAGTCTTCAGACTCTTCGGAATCTTCTTCCTCTTCGCATGTGTGGCCATGCTCCCCTGAAGAGAGAGGAATCACCAACTGTTTGCCTTTGCCCATATCTACAGCCAACTGTTTGTTTTGGTTCTTATTAGCAGCCTCTTGCTGTTGTATGTGTATTGGGTTTATTTGAAATCCTATTTGTGTATCCTGTATTACACGATGGTGAGGATCTTGAGTAGCATGGTCATGCTGTGGGTCTTTCTCTGCTACATATGGTGTCGTGGATGATTCCAGTGGAGCTGTTGAAATTGTACTTGGAGTACTCAAGGATGCCATAGTGGATATAACTGGTCAATTCGTTATGTAAGATGAGAGGCATGTCTGAATGCAAGATGAGTGATGAGGAATGAGGGTAAGTGGGTCGAATTGGTGTAATCGGATCAATTCTCTATGAGGCTGATGGCGAATTGGGCACGGAGATGCTATCGGTGAAAGTGAGACAAATTTGAGGGTGAGGGCGAATTTGGCAAATATGGATGAGGTTAATCGTGAATTGAGCAAAGTTTGGATAAGGCTAGGATGCACGGATGAGGTTAATCGTGAATCGAGCAAAATTTGGATGAGGCTAGGATGCAATATTTGATATGATGGGATAAGAAATCAAATACGAAGTTTTCATCGCAATAGAAGGCAGGGAGGTGAATTAGATTTATGGCTAATTCTGTCGAGGAGGAGAGAATTCTATTTATGGGAGGTAAGGGAGTGAAGGGTCAAATATACTGCAGAGGAGTCTAAATTTTTCTGAAGTCCGTTGGGTGGATAATTTGGCCAAGGCGTGGGCACTTTACGCAACGAATTGGGCTCGTGGGAGGGAACGAATTCGTCTTATGCACATTGATGAATTGCATTGGTGATTTATGAACTATGTGCCCACTATGTGGTGCATCTGGTCTTGTTCTATACGGATGAAGACAAATTTTGGGGGCGATTTATGATGCTTGCAACATGCGTATATCGATTCTGCTTAGGGAGTAGGGACGAATTTTTGTTGGGGAGGGGCAAATATTTTGGAAAGTGAGATGGAATTAATTGGTGTGCGTGAAACTGGTGGAGAGCGTGAATGTGGTGAGTGGTTGAAGGAAGAACGAGGATGAGAGGCTCCAAGCCAAGTTATCGAAGCACGTGTGATGTATCTCATTGGTCAGAACAATTCAATTTGTGGAGGCAAAATACAAGGGATGAATGAGGGGTTGTAAGTCATTAAATTCCTCGTGTGGCTGTGGAAGAGAGGGCGAATTAAATCGGCTGAGGCATAGGGGACAAATTAACAATGGATGCAGTGGGGAATTATGATGGGCTGGTGGGAATGAATTCACCTTATTCTAAAGTCTATTTTCCGCTCGATCTGAAGGTGATTTAAGATAAAGCTGATCGACTTTTGTCTGACCGGCTGGGCGAATTTGGTCTAGGACAAAATTTTGATGGGTGCATAAGTTGGTACGTGGGCCAGTTTGAACGAATGGCTTATTGGGTGAATTCGGGAGCGAATTGAAATCGCCTTTTGCTAGAGGACTTGGGGCGAATTCCATGTATAATGGTGACCAAGGACGAATTGAGTTTTTCAGGGACTAGTTGTAAATTGGGTCATTAAGGGCAAGTTATGAGGACGCATTAGAATGTAGGATTCGGCCTTCGACCCTAGTGAGGACGAATTTGAGAGGAAGCATTGAGATGAAGGTGAAACCAATTTTGAGGGTGAAGTAGGATGAATTCATATGATGTTGGAGACGAATTTAAATTGGGAGAAGACTAAATGTGAGGGTGAATTTGGATATTCAATTTAACATAGTGCAGGGCGAATTTTAGAGGTTCTGAATAGGACAAATCTGAAGGTGATTGTGGAGGACGAATTCTGTGAAAGACTCTTTTTTTTTTTGGTGGATACTTGATGCAGACACTTACTATGAATCCTAAGAATGCTGAATTGCTCTTTCTTTTTTTTGGAACAAAAACAAATAACATAAGAAGGGGATTCAGCACATCCTTATGACTAGCTGTACTTGAATTTAATGAAGAGGTCACGGAAGATTATAGGATGAATAGCTGTGGGTGGATGACAAATACCAAACTGGCGATGGATGAATGATAAAGTCCAGAAGGTGAATTAATAAAGAGATACCTGGGATTCTTACATGCTATGGAAGGAGATCCTATAATGAAAGCTATTTTATCAAAAGGAATATTCCTAAAAACTTAATAACTAATCATGTAAAACTTCTACAAACAATTGGTAACACTTATAGGCTTTCACCCTAGAACCATTGATTAATGGGAGGAGCTCACCTGTGAGAAGTTTCTTTTCTTTCCTATGAGGAGCTCACCCTGTAGTGTAGAAAGTTGCATTGCCCCTTGTGGAAGTAGTCGAACCCCTCTATATGGTCCTTTCCATCCTGTGAGAAGTTTCTTTTCTTTCCTGGTTATCAAACTTGGTTGATATAACAATACCAAGGATCCTTTGTGTATTGATCTCTTCCAAAGATGTTTATCATGGTAGTTCTTCCTTTGTAACTGATTGGTTTGGAGGTTTTCCCTTGCTCTCAATCTGAGTTCTTAGACTAAGTGTATCCTAGTATGTTGTGCTTGCTTAGTCAGGTAATTGACCTTTTGTGTTCCTACCCGTGTAGATCCTTGCATGAACTCAAAAGGAGCTATAGCTTCGATGCCATACAATAATTGAAAGGGTGTGTGACCAGTGGTGGCCTTGTAGGCAGTCCTGTAAGCCCAAAGTACTCCCAAGTATGCTATGCCCCAAGTAGTGGGTTGTTCATGACACATCTTCTTAAGTAAGGAAATGAGCACCTTATTTGTGTTCTCTACTTGACCATTAGCTCTAGGATAGTATGCGCAAGATCTCTTGTGGAAGATTTTATACTTCAAGAATACAGTTGTCAAAGTTTTGTTGACAAAATGTGTACCTTGGTCCGTAGTGATTTCAATTGGGCATCCATATCTACAGAAAATGTGCTCACACAGAAATGTAGCTACTATGTTAGAGGTGAAGTCCACATATGCAAAGACTTCTTCCCATTTAGTGGCGTAATCTGATGCCACCAATAAGCATTTCACCTTTGATGGATAAGCCATGGGGTATATGGGGCCTACAAAGTCTAGCCCCCATCTTTCGATTGCCATGCTATAGAAATGGTTAGAGATCTATTATTGAGCTTAGATGGTTTAGGACCACATCTATGACAGATGTCACATAATTTGACCATGTTACATGCATCATTAAAGAGGTGAGGCCACCAAAGTCCACTCTGGCGCACTCTATGGGTAGTGATGTGTCCTCGATAATGACATGAGGATGGTCCATTGTGGGCAAATTCTAGGATGGCCTCAACTTGTTTAAGATATACACATCTTTTGATGATTTCATCGGCTCCGATTTTGAAGAGGTGCTCGCCAATCAGAGTGAAGCTTCTACTTCTCATCAAGAGTCTCCTTTCTCTAATGTTGTCACTTGTGCAGAGCAAGTACCAGTAGATAAGAGCAAGTACCAGTAGATAACAAGTGGACCATTTCACTGTACCATGATGGATAAGTATTTACCTGGAATATGTGATGGTATGGAAGATCATCATCCACTCCCTTGCCTTCATCAATTACTTCTATCCTAGATAGATGATCTTCCATGACATGCCCTTTGCTTGGTCTCTACATTACCTCAAAATCAAATTCCTAGAAAAGTAGTAACCACCTCCAAATGCGACCTACAGGCTACGATGTTAGGCTTATTGATCAAGTATTTGATTGCTTGATGGTCCGTTATTACCACAAAATGAACACCCAAGAGGTAGTGTCGAAATTTCCTTAGAGCAAACACAATGGCCAATGCTTCTCTTTCTGTCGTGTTGTAGTTTCTTTCAGCCTTGATGAGAATCCTACTTGCATAATGAATTGGCCTATCTAATTTATGTTCCTTGCTTGGTTATGCAAGGATTGTGCCTAGAGCAGTGGAACTGGCATCCACATGCACATGAAAAAGTACATCCCAATCTAGAACTATAAGAATGGGAGCGCTTGCCAGTTTATTTTTGAGAAGTTCAAATGCTAATTCCTCATCTTGAGACCACGTGAATTGGACTAGTTTTCTTGTTCGTCTAAGCAGTGGCCCTGCTATATCAACATACATTTTGATGAACTTCCTATGATATCCAGTGTGACCTAGGAAGCTTTGTACTTGTTTTCGAATTAATAGGACGTGGCATGCCATACCTTTTGAGGAAACCACATGCCCAAGAAGTGTGCCTTTAGTGACTAAAAAGTGATATTTGTTTGAGTTCAGCTTTAGTCTTTCTTCGCTGCATAGCTCGAACACTTCTCGCAATTGAGAAAGGTGTTCTCTAAAATATTCAATAGAAGAGGAACATCTTGCACCTAAGAAAGTGGAAAAGTGATCCATAAAAATTCTTAAGAATTTTAGAAGGAGTGGTCTAAAAATGGTGTAGACCACCCTGTTGAAGGTTGTAGGAGCGTTCCTTAGTCCAAAGGCCATCTTAGATACACATGTACCCCATGGAGTGACAAAGGCTGTTTTAGATTGATCTGCAGGATGAATTGGTACTTGATTGTACCCGCTGAAACCATCCATAAAGCTGTAGAGAGAGTGTCCCGCTACATCTTCTACCACTTGTTCAGAAAAAGGAGTAGGGAAGCGATTAGGGATTGTTACCTTATTGAGAGCCCTGAAATCAACACAAATTCTGATTTTATTTAACTGCTTCTTAGGTGCTATAACCGTGAATGTCAGCCACTGTGAATGTTCCACTGGTACAATTATTTTTGCCTCTTCCATTTTCTCAATCTCTGCAAGAGTCACTATGAAAGAGAGTCACTATGAAAGAGGCTTTCTTTGTCATTTCTAGACCCAACGAGAGCATTGTGTAGTGGGGCATTAGATTAATGCTCGATCTTCCATCGATAATAACTCCTGTAAAAGTTTTGCCTTTGATGGTCAAGGTGACTGTTGGACTTCTAGAGTCAGTAGTGGGCATCCTACCTGCAACAATCAGATTGGTTTGTACATGCCAGCCGCTAATTTTGATCTCAGGGGTTGGAGGGCAGAATATTTCAATTATTCCTAGAACATCACTCGTAAACCCTTCATCCATTCTTAAGAATCAAAGAGAGATACCTCCTTATAGGTGTTTTTTAAGAGATTCTCTCTGTCGACAATAGTAGAATCAGGCTCTTCTGCTGACCCATTTAGTTCCTTCACATCCAGCTCCTTCACCGTGTCCTTGTAAGCTTTATCTACCTCTTTGCCTCCTCCTTCAAGATAAGGCATCTTCAAGGTAGGTCAACGTCCTCGGAGAAGTTGGTCTTGAGTTTGTTTTGCTCCTCTAATTTCTTCCTTTGGGCCCTTGTAAGTACTCCAGCATTCGCTTCTCCAACATCCATTTTTACAGAGTTGTTTCTTGTAGTGACTACATTTGCCGCAAGATATTCAAAACTATTATGTTCTAATGTATTCCCAACACACATTAGTTTGGGTCCAATTTCAAACATTGGTTCCTTGGAAATGGATCTAATTTCTGAAATTGATCTTTCTCCTGAAAATGGTCCAATTTCGGAAATTGGACTTATTTTTGAAATTGGCTCCACCCTTGCGTCTGATATAGGTCTCATTTTGGTGGTCTCATTTGGTAGCTGACCCAACTTCAAAAGGTGGTATATTTTCTGGAATTCACGCCAGCTCTGAACTCTCCCTTGTCCTTGGAATTAGTCTATTTTGTGAGATTGGACTAATATTTGAAATTGGACTTATTACTGAAATTGATCTTTCTGAATTTCGTCTCATACCTGGAGTTGGTCCAACTGTAGGAATTGGCGTAATTTTTCAAATTAATCTTTTTTCTGAAGCTGAATTTTTCCCTTAAATGATTTTGTGAGATTGGACTAATATTTGAAATTGGACTTATTACTGAAATTGATCTTTCTGAATTTCGTCTCATACCTGGAGTTGGTCCAACTGTAGGAATTGGCGTTATTTTTCAAATTAATCTTTTTTCTGAAGCTGAACTTTTCCCTTCCATGGTCAGGTTACCTCGACATACCATGCCACCCAGGTCTCCCCACTTTGGACTGCTCTCACCTGTTATAGAAATCACGTTCACCTAGTAGGAGGAACTCCCAAGCTGCTGCCCACATAGTCCTCCTTGGCTGGTGCTCGGCCGCAACTTTGGACAATCTTTTGAGTAGTGGCCAGTGACGTCGGGGCAGATTTTGCATGGGGGAGAACCTTCGGGAAGAGGACATCTAATCTGGAAACGCTCATACCGCATCGATAGCACATTATAGGCTTCCTCTTGTTGATCGGTTTTCTTTGACCATTGTTATTGTACTGAGAGCCATTGTTGTTGAACTGAGGAGCAGCGTACATTACTTCTTGTGGTTGCCTTGGGCTATGTTGGTTGAACTTTGCTCCAAGAACCTGGACCGAATCGGTTTGAATGCCTTTGAGGAAGTAGCAATCTCTTGCCTCATGGCCATTTTTTCCACAGAACCGGCATGTGGTCTTCTTTGGACATTCCTGGTTGCTATGACCTAGTTTGTTACATGTTGTGCACCAAATGAAAGATTTTACCTCATGAGCCTTAAGCTCCTCCACCTCTTGTCACAGATGTGCAATAGTATCTTCTCTTGCATTCTTTTCTTCTTGTAGACTCTTCTGTAGTTTAAGAGCTTCTAACTCCCTCCTCAAGCTTGCCACTGATTCTAGTGAGATTCTTCTTGACTTGCCTCCTTTCCTTCAAAATGATGGCGAGCCTTCTCGATCCTATCCGCAACACCTTCAAATTCTTGTAGTGTTGCATGTACTCATAATAGTTCCCTCAGTTTCTGCTCAAAGGATTTAGGTAGGACTTTTTCCACCCACTTCTTAACTAAGAAGTCTCTAGGTTGGGCAAGAAGTTTGGCTACTAGAGATTTTACTCTAGTCATTAGCTCAAGGAATGATTCTCGGACTGAAGCTTAAGATTTTCTAAATTGTCAAGGGTCCATTCAGTAGAGTTACCTCATCTGAAGGTGTTGGTGAAGGCTTCACTTAAGGCTTCCCATGTTGCAAAGTGCCCTTCAATGTATTGATTGAACCATCTATCAGCAACGCTCTCCAAGGTAGCTGGAAAGAGGGCTAGAAAAGCATCATGTCGGTTCTGGAGCCCCGTGCTCTTGCACAAGAATAAAAACCTCCACACATGGTCATCTCGGGCCTCATGAGAAGTTCCTTTGAAGGTTGGAAATTTTATGTTGATCCAAGACAGAAGTGTTCATAAATCGTCTTCCATTCTTCTGATGTTGTTGTTGAGGGCAAGTACTTCCTCAAAGGATGAAGATAAAGATGAAGATGAAGATCCAACCGGAAGTGGTAGAGGGTTGGGAGGTACTCCAGGAGGAGTATAGTGAACAGTCCTTCTTTGGTAGCTCTTGATGGGCGTTTTAATTGGACTGAGAGATCCTCCTTTATGAGATCAGGTATGAGTCATAGACTACCACTCTGTATGAACTCATAGATGAGAAGTTCGACTAAGAGGACTTGGCTAACTTGGACTCAAGATAGGATTAAAAAAGAAACCCGATCTAAATCTTCCACTGAAAATTTGGTCTTGAACAAGAACAAAGGCCAAAAAATAACAAGGATGAAAAAGTGAGGCAAAATACGAAGACGAAGACGAATTTTGAAACTGAGACTAATTTTCAAGACTAATTTGGGAAAACGAATTCTGAAGGGCTACTTTTGAAGACTAATTTTGGAAGACTAATTTCAATGACTAATTTTGAAAGACTAATTTCAAGGATGAATTCTAAAAGATTTATTTTGAAAGACTAATTTTGAAAGGCTAATTTTGGAAGAGTAATTTCAAGCACGAATTCTAAAAGACTAATTTTGAAAGACTAATTTTGAAAGACTAATTTTGAAAGACTAATTTTGGAAGACTAATTTCAAGGATGAATTCGGGGACTGATTTTAAAGGACGAATTTGGATACGTGAAGGACTAATTTTAAAGGACGAATTCTAAGGACTAATTTTGAAGGATGACTTCTAAGGACTAATTTTGAAGGATTAATTTTGAAGGTCTAATTCTAAGGACTAATTTTAAAGGAATAATTCTAAGGACTAATTTTGAAGGTCTAATTCTAAGGACTAATTTTGAAGGACTAATTCCAAAGACTAATTTTGAAGGTCTAATTCTAAGGACTAATTTTGAAGGTCTAATTCTAAGGACTAATTTTGAAGGTCTAATTCTAAGGACTCATTTCGGAGGACTAATTCAGAAGGTCTAATTCTAAGGACTAATTTTGAAGGTCTAATTCTAAGGACTAATTTTGAAGGACTAATTCTAAAGATTAATTTCAAAGGATTAATTCTAAGGACTAATTTTGAAGGACTAATTCTAAGGATTAATTTTGAAGGACTAATTCTAAAGACTAATTCTAAGGACTAATTCTAAGGATTAATCTTGAAGGACTAATTCTAAGGACTAATTTTGAAGGTCTAATTCTAGGGACTAATTTTGAAGGTCTAATTTCAAGGACTAATTTTGAAGGTCTAATTCTAAGGACTAATTTTGAAGGTCTAATTCTAAGGACTAATTTTGAAGGATGAATTCTAAGGACTAAATTTGAAGGATTAATTCTAAGGACTAATTTTGGGGGACTAATTCTAATGACTCATTTGCAAAGTCTAATTTTGGAAGACAAGTTTTGAAAGACTAATGCTACGAGACTAATCCTAAACAAGACTAATATTTAAAAAACAAGAATGAA
>CM035410.1:100670620-100682962 GCA_020310875.1 Ceratopteris richardii
ATATTTTTGAGGGAAAAGTCACTTTGTTTCATAAGAATGATATACAAGAATGCGAGTAGGGATACTGATTTCCCTATTCCCTCGTCAAACGGCCTACAACACTAGCCTAAGTAAACCAACTCTCAAATTCTCCTATAAGAGTAAAGAAAAAATTATCATACTACCCTGCATCAGTAAGCCGGCCCTCGACTCATCATACATGAGCGAGAGCATATTCAGATGGCATCAAGAAAAGAAGCAAAGGCAATCTTCTCCGCAGAAGGCATAGCGGCTATATCAAGACGAAGATACGTTGTACATAACTTCCAAGAGAAATTTTGAACAGAAATCTTGTTTCCGAATGCTTTAGCATTTCTAAGCACCCATATGTTCCATAGAAGCAAAAATATACATCTCTTTCTTATCCAATCCAAAATTGTGTGTCCGCTATCAAAAAGCAAGAAAGTGCATTCCGCCTTAGTGGGCTTTCTATCCCAGATGGGAAAAAGAAACAAGGTATTCCAGCTTCTCTGAATACGTGGGCACGCACAGAAAGCATGTCTCATATTTTCCGCGTAAGATGAACAGTGCGGACAACGTATACCCTGTAAGCCATGCTTGGAAAGAAATGCTCCCAGAGTAAAATGGCCCACAAAGATCCTCCACATGAAAATCCTCATCTTGAAAGGTAAAGAGGAATACCAAAATATTATGAAATCTTGAGCACCACCATGAAGAATGCTTTCTAAGCTTCCATCGGGAATTACACTGAATGGCTATGTTAGCAGGAAAAGAGAACGAACGATAAAAAATGCTAGCTGCACCTGTCCACCATCTTGTATGTTTTGCAAGTAGCCAATCCCTCCATGGATCTGAAGCGTCAACAGACAAAGGTATTTGAAATTTGTGCAAAAAAAGTGTTAACTTCACCCATGCCGACCTGTACACCGGACCTACCATATAGACTCTTCTAACAATCGGAAAAGATAACAATTCCCATTTAGAGTCATAGCATTTTCCAATAGAGTCAATTCCCTTGTTATTCAGATATCTGGCTGCCGCCCCAAGTGAATGAGCAATAGGAGGATTCGACAAGAAAGACCAGTAAGGAGACAATGAGGCAAACAAATTTCCTATATAACGTTGCCTCCCATTCCATTTCAAGTAAGACGCAGCCAATTTGAAACTTCTCAAAAGGAAATTCAATGTGGGCGAAGAAGAATATAATGGAGCATGGGAAAAAAACTTATTCCAAGCATCCAATTTCCAAGCCCCCTTAAAGCGAACCTCTGCACTCTCTATTATCTTCCAAAAAATTTGAAGCCAGAGAGGCCTATGAGCAGAGGTAACCCGCATTATAAAAGCTGCTCTTCTAGCAATTGTATGTGACTGCAAATTTAGTATTCCAAGGCCCCCATTAATCCTCGGTTGACACACATAATCCCAGGCCGAAAGCATCATCGCCCGATTGTGCTTTTTATTCCATAAGAAGCTTTTCAGCAAACATTCAAAGTCTCTAATGTGACCGGTTTTCCAATCCAGAAGCAGTAAGTAATACATAACGTAAGGTTGCAAAAAAGCTTGTATAATTCTTATCCTTGCATGTAATGGCCACTGTGGAGCATACCACATACTTACTTTGCGCTCAACTTTTCGCATTACCCATTCAATCTTGTCCTTGTTAGACACATTGATACCCAATGGATATCCTAAATGCCTGAAGACAGTTCCCTTTTCAATTTTAGTACCCTCCCATTGGATGTTCTGAAAATCCTGCGCAGAGATATTAACAAGTGCTGATTTTTTCCTATTTATATATAAGCCCGATGCTTCAGAGAAAGGCGCTAAAGTATCAATAATATTGTCAACATTTTCCTTATCAGCTTTAGCAAAAATAAAAGTGTCATCAGCAAACCCAACTGCAATTTGGTAAAGTCCATGGAAAAAAATACCATGAATGCAACGAGAGTTCATTTTAGCTTCTAACAGGAAAAACAAAGGCGAAGAAGCTAATGCATATAAAAGAGAACTCAAAGGGCAACCCTGGCTCACGGATCGTTCAATAGGAAATGCCTCTGTAAGTCTTGCATTTATTTCCAGATGAGAGGCATTGTCTTGAGCCAAGATGTAAATCAATCGAGAGAATTTAATTCCAAACCCAAGCTTTTTAAGTACTACGGCAATAAAGTCCCAACGTATACGATCAAAGGCTTTTTCAAAGTCAATTTGCAAACCAACGACTTGTTGATTGGAAGTAGCTGCATGTTCCATCAGCAATTGAGTAAGGAAAATGTTATCAAAGATGGATCACTGATGCACAAACCCAATTTGAGAAGGATGAACCACCTTGTGAATAAAGGGTTTGAGTCGTAAGGCAAAAATCTTGGCAAAAATCTTATAGATTATGCTCATCATCGTGATGGGTCTCCAATCCCCTATCCGCTTAGGAACATCCAATTTAGGAATAAGCTTTACCTTGCCCAGTTTGAATGAGTAAGGCATCTTCTCTTTCATCCATATTTCATTACAAACATTCAAGAGCAAATCCTTAAGGTAGGCCCAAAAAGCTAACACAAATTCTTTTGAAATGCCATCCATTCCTGGCGCCTTTCCATTTTTAAGAAGTTTAAGAGCCATGAAAACTTCTTCCTCAAATATACTTTTCTCACAGGCAGCAGCCATATGTGAATCAAGCATTTGCGGAGTAAAGGCAAGTAATTCCTGCAAAGATGTAAACCATGCCTCGTCCGATTTATACGTCGCTGCAAACATGTTACGAAAATGATATGTACAATAAGCAGCTATGGAATCTCCATCCCGAAGAGTTAAGCTATCCGTTTCCAGCATAGATATCTGAAGCCTGAAATGTTTAGCCCACAAAAAATAAAAAAAAATCGTGAATTGGCATGAAGATCCGTCACTTCAGAACATCTAGCTCTGATTTTAGCTGATTGAATGGCATTATTCTCAATTATCTGCAAGCACGCATATGCATCACATAATCTATCATACTCCTTGTCAGAAAGTAATTGTCCAGCATCTACCTTTTTGGTCATGGTAAGTATAATCTGTTCCGCTTCCAATTTAGCTATTTAAGAACATTAGAGAAGAATTTTCCACAATTCCTAATGACATCTTGCATGCCTAACACAAAAACTTCCCATTTCATACATGTTGACACCTTCAATGAGAGTACATGTTGAATTAAGCTGCAAACTTCAAATTTAAACATTGATGTCTGTAGCCAAGAATGATTAATTCTCAGCGGGATTCTAGAAAGTTTGCCCGGCACACAAGAGCTCCACTGAGGTTCACGAAGATCAATCACCAAAGGGTTGTGGTCTGAAAGAAGCATCGTGGCATCCTTACACACACACACACATACATATATATATATATATATATATATATATATATATATATATATATATATATATATATATATATATATATATATATATATATATATATATATATATATATATATATATATATATATATATATATATATATATATATATATATATATATATATATATATATATATATATATATATATATATATATATATATGTATGTGTGTGTGTGTGTGTGTGTGTGTGTGTGTGTGTGTGTAATATCGTTCATAGATTTTACACACACACACGCGCGCGCGCACACGCACACACATAGGAGAGTGTGCCCATAGATACGATGAATCTTCTTCCCCCATTGCTTACCATTGATGTGTCTACCACCACCTACATTACAAATATCCTGGCAGCAATCCACTGACCTCCAGGTATGCTTTATTACCCCATTTGATTTTGCTTTCCCTAGGCAAGCTGTTTGCCAGCTTTCAGCCTTTCAAATAGGTAATATAGACTTCTTTTTTCTCAGAGCAGCTGCTTTATTTTATGTTTTACTGCCTTCATCCTTTTTATTTCCTCTATATATACTTCCCTAGTTTTCAGATTCTGATCCACCCATTTTAAGTTAGGTTTTGGTAGTTGTTCCTCTTAGCTTGCCTTCTCAGTGTTCTTTGTATAATTCCCTCTTTCATCTTCATGTTCTAATATTTACCTCACTTTCCCTGGTGCTTTTGTGCTATTGTGTACTTCCCCCTTTGTGTGTTCTTTCCACTTCATTTTGTTTGTCAGTTTATACCCAAGTTTTACACCTCTAGGGTTTCTTCCATCTTTCTTCATGATGGAGACCATCACCACTATCTTCCATCAAAATACTGCAACTTGCTAAGTCTCAGGAGCAATTGACATCTGCCATGCGAGATATACTCGAGGAAGGACTCAACCATAATCAGGAGGTGACTGATGTGCTTAAGGTGATTATCGAACCGGAAAAAGTTGCAGTTAAAGTGTTCGACTTTCACCAAAAGGGTGTTATTCCAGGTAAACCAAAATCAGTTATTGAGATAGCACAACATCTTGATGACTGTTTCCAGCATGATGCAGTGGACCAGGTTTAGTTTTTGCCAAAGGACTCCAGGAGGTCATTCTTAAAACAGTGGAGTGTGGAGATGCACTGACTAATTATTAAACCATCACCCTACTTGGGGCATAACATAAGTTTTTCCTTGGAAACCTGTCAGATTTATTTAAGAAGAATGGTTTCAAACTTGCTCTGTTTGGGTTGTTCCTTGCTACCTCTGGGATCATGTCACTGAGCTTCGATATGTATTGATGAAGACCCTTTCTGTTCCTCCAAACTCAGCCCTCAACAGACATAGGGTATTCATTATGTGGGAGGCTCAGACACCTTTTGCGGCTTCTCTGATCATTTCGCTTGAAGAGGTTGGTCAGACCATTGTTCATCTCAAGTGGGGGAAGCTTAATTGGGACTTGCTTCCACTATGGCAAGCCAGAACACTTTTCCAAATCCTACCCCACTCTTCTAGGTAATGGTGTTCCAATGGTGCTCATTTATCTTAGTAGTTCGGTTCAACTTCCTCGTGATCAAGTCTTTGGTCAATCTTGTGAATCAGCTGATGTGCTTCCCTAATGTCAATCTAATAATAATCATAATATTGCACAAAAGTTTGTACCTGTTAAAGGCAAAGTCCCATAGATTCATCCTCCTGTGCAATCCTTTTCTAGGAATGACATTGCTTGCAAGTTCTTCTAAGGCTACTCCTTCCCCTGCTGCCATCAATTCATCTATTCCATCTTCATCTGCTCCTTAATCCAATTGGAACATGCAACTTGGGCATCATGTGAATGAAGAATGATTTATTTTGGTTACAACAGTAGAAGAGGATGACTCCCCTTAAAATTTGGCTCCACTTTTTTTTAAATACCAATTATTGATTACAATTTATGCCAATCTGATCGAGTCTCATCCAGAGGAACTTCCTACTTCCATGGATGAAAAGGATCCTTCTTTACCCTTATTTGGTTACATGAAACTGGTTACCTAGAATGCTCTCGCTTAGGAAATAAACTGAAATGGAAAATGTTATGGACACAGATCACTCATAATAGTGTGGCCATTTGTTGGGTGCAAGAACACAAATTACATGTGTAAGAGTTCTATTGAAATGACTACAGATTCTTGGATTGCTTATGGCGAGTACTACTTCCTCACACTATTTCAGTTGTTATTGTATTATTCGTCACTTTTCCCAACATTCTATGTTTTGTAATGATCCTTCAGGTAGACTTTTGATTTGTTTCCTTTCAGTATGAGGGACGAATGCATGTTCTCCTGAATGTTTATGCTCCTAAACAATACTTGTATCGGATTCACCTCTAGCGAAATATGCATACACATCTAAAAAGCATTTCTTCTCATCATATTTGGAAGATTTTAATATGGTGGACTGTAATATTGACTCTTTGACTGCTTCCTCTCGGATGTTTGTAGCAAAAAGAGATATCTGGCAAGAATCTCTCATGGCCTGGGCTCATCTTGACAAGATTGTAGAAGAGCTGAAAGATGTGAAAAACAACTGAATGAATTTGATGGCCCTCCAAAGCTACTTCTTCTTACTTTCTCATCTGTCTCACACATAGATAATCAGTTTTGAACCATCATCACCGATTCGCCCATGATTCACTTAATTGTTTCTCTTTAAAAATTGACTGAACTCACACTCTCTTCCTCTGAACACCAAAGTATATAGAAGCCAAAATAACCAAAAGTAAAAGAGTTTTGAATAACACAGACCTGATCCTTATCAATGACTACAGCACGTACACCCTCAATGAAATCATCTCTTATGGCAGTTCTCAAAGCCAAACGATACTCCATCTTCATGACTCCTTCAATCTGTTTGATCTAGTACAGTTTTAGAATGTGTTAGCAGTACATGATATACTTGAAGCAACAAAAGTCAACCTTTTCTTGTAGAACTTGCCTCTTGTAGTTCATTATCCATATTGCATGCTGCAGCTGCGACAGCATGGAAGTGCTGCTGTGTTATACAAAGACTAAAAGGGGCACCTTTTGCTAGACCAGTCAAGGCTCCTGTGGCCCACTCAGAAACTAAAACATAAAAAAGCTTTTCTTAGTGCAGGCTAGAAGAGAGGAAAAAGGGACAGAGATCAAATATATGACTAAAATCCACAAACACAATACATTGTAGAGAATTTATTTCAATAAATCAAGATTCAGAGCATGCAAACTGTAAGTTTTCTGAGCTCTGAGCACCTTCAACATTAGGCATAGAAAGTCATAGTTTTCAAACCTTTATCGTGAAGCCAATACTGAAAGATAAACTTCTACACAATCAACCAACATATCTCTGATTCAAGGACTTTTGAAAGAAAGTATCGCTTCTATCATATCACAGGGACAGGTCATAATGACTGAATGTTATTGAGCAAAAAGTAGACTCAAGGTTTTTGAGTAATTAAGAATAATCTTAGTCTGCATCTTCCCACCCATATATTTAGAGGCAAACAAATGGCAACCAGATAGACACTCCATGCAAAATGATTTCAACACATTCAAGCAATATGATGGGACAACCATTGGAATTTCAGTATTCAGCACTCGTACAGAACAGCAAGATGAAATTAAACAACAAAAACAAAACAGAATGAGGTTCCTTATGCACATGCCTAATGATATACCTTCTACCTTAATTGATAAGGATACTGACAGTCAAATCAAGACTCTGGGAAATAGAATGGCAAGAAGTATGCGGCAATAAATGGATTTCTTATCTAGAGTTTAAAGGATAGCAGTGTCACCTAATGAAATAGGAATGATGATTGTCAACCATGAGAGAGAGAGAGAGAGAGAGATTAAAAAGAAATTCTAATAACAACTATGGGAAGCCAAATTGGCCCATGAGAAAAAATCATAGAAGTTAGAACCATAAGGGCATGTACCCAATAATCATGAAAAGAAAGAAAATTTGCATTATAAACATGTGGAATAGTACCAAGTGGTCTATGATACATGGTAAAGCTCAAGAGAGTGATAGTAGTAGGATGATAACTGGAAAACTATATGTTATAAGAGCACAATCGTGATGGTGCAAAGGGAGTCTATTTTGATCTTAAGTACTCGTGGGGGTGGATGTGAAAGTGGTGTCTCTACTGCATACACGCAAGGTCATACATCGTGCTCCAAGGTCTCTAAGAAATGTACCACGGAATCAAATCATTTGCATTGCCATTATGCATGTCATCTAGGGGTGAGAATGTGAGAGTCATATGATGAAGAGTGAGAAACTATATGCTCTAAAAGTACAATCATGAAAATGTAAAGGATGTCTATCTCCATCTAGGGTACTTATGGGGGTAGAATCCAAAAGGGGGTCTCCACCATTTGCATGGATACTCATACATCAAACTTTGAGATCTTTAAGGAATGCATTGCAGCTGCATTTCATCTAAGTGCTCCATGTTGGAAAAATTATATTTTCCAGACCAAATTAAGGTTTCTGGAATAAGGATTCACATATCAAGCTTTTTACTGAGTATGCACACATACTACATATTATTAAAATCCAGTTTACGTGCATTTTTATGTTTAGCTAAGTTTCAAAACAAGCATAAATTAGTATTTAAGCAGTTTTAGGTATTTAAGAACTTTATGATCTTATAATTCAAAAATGTACTCTGAATTTGGAGATTGTTGAATTTCATTGGTTTTACATGCTTTCAACTTGAAAGAGCACGTTGAGCGCTATCCAGACTATGCGCCGAGCTCCAAGAAGGTGCCCACGTGATAAGATGTGACAAAAGAAATGGGACCTTAGTTTTATTAAGTTAGACTTTTAGGCACTTGGGCCAGTTCACACTGGCCAACTGACCCAAGACTATAAAAATGCCTCTAACTCCTCAATCGAGGGGCCAAATTTATGATCTATAAAGAGTAAGCTTTTAGAGTTTAAAACTCAAACATTAGCTTAGTTTTGGAGTTCTCTTGTTAGGTTTGAGCCTCCATAACTTATTTATAACAATAGCCTGGGGCATCTGCAATTGTAACTCGAGATTTAGACACTTCAGAGACAACTTCCAGTCTTTTCTCTACTACTTGCATTTGGCTGTGAAATCTTGGGCTTTTGTACTTTCCATTGAGTTATTGCTATTTAATGATAAATTGTAGTATATTCTCTCGCTACATTTTCTCTGAAATAAGAATCATTACTTTCTAATACTACTGTAAATCCATGAAAGATCTAGGAAGACAGCCTTCACAGGCACTCTTCATAAAATTTTACAAGGAAATTCCAAATAGTCATGCTGGTGAAACCTTTACCTTTAGGATCAGATGACATCTGTTCTTTCTTCAAAGCTGCAATGGATTCCATAACAGATTTCCCACCTCCAAAACAGGAAACAATCGATGGAAGCAGCCTTTTCAATGATGCCTCAGAATCCACTGAGGATGTGAACTGTGAAAGTACTGAATGTACTGCTCCATATGCATCACTTGAGCTTCACACAGAATCCAAGAATCAGGGAAAGAAAAGAGGGGGGGGGGGGGAAGGGTGCGTTGCGTGTGGGTGTGGGTGTGGGTGTGGGTGTGGGCGTGGGTGTGGGTGGGGGCGGGGGCGGCGGCAGGGGCGGCGTGGGCGTGGGCGCGGGTGCGGGCGTGTGCATGTGCGTGTGCGTGTGTGTGTGTGTGTGTTTTGGGGGGGGGGGGGGGGGGGGGGGGAGAGAGAGAGAGAGAGAGAGAGAGAGAGAGAGAGAGAGAGAGAGAGAGAGAGAGAGAGATGAGAGAGAGAGAGAGAGAGAGAGAGAGAGAGAGAGAGAGAGAGAATGTTCGAAAAATATATGGAAAAGAACCTACAAGTCTGTGTGAAGCAAAGCTTCTTTTAGTAGTGTCAGGTTCTCTGATGGCACAAAATGTGTCCCAATGCCTGAAAACAGAGCGTCAGCAGGATTGTTGATTCTAGCCCCAGTCAAAGCTAGATAGGCACCTGCAATGGTTATACAATGGAATCAGTGCATGCATTATCCATCTAAATGCTAACCTCACTGGTTAAGAACAAGGATATCAGACTCATCAGAAACCTAAACCATACACAGAAACAATCCATTTTGTCATTCCCATAATGCCAAGTGCAGACAGAAAAGGGATTCACCTCGACAAAACCCACTATTTAAAGAATGCCAAGTGCAGACAGAAAAACGATTCACCTCAACAAAACCCATAATGCCATTCCCATAATGCCAAGTGCAGACAGAAAAGGGATTCACCTCGACAAAACCCACTATTTAAAGAATAGAGCACGTAAATTATGGTCATTCCTATAATGCCAAGTGCAGACAGAAAAGGGATTCACCTCGACAAAAACCACTATGCAAAGAATAGAGCACGTAAATTATAGTCATTCCCATAATGCCAAGTGCAGACAGAAAAGGGATTCACCTCAAGAAGACCCACTATTTAAAGAATAGAGCACATAATTATGGTATACGATTCGCATATATCCACAGATACTTTTACATGCCACTATCTAGGAGTCGTACAGTCGTATCATATGCAAACGCCATCATTTTTCTTTTTGTTTTTCTTATTTAATGATTACGTGCATTCAGTCATCCTGATGTCATTTCTCAGTGACCTTCTGAAGTCTCATGTGCTGGCACATGAAGCTTCAGTGAACAGAGCTCCAATGCACTTTATTTTACTTATGTGGTACTTAGCCAAACGCCATGCTGTGTTCTCGCTGAGTGGGCAAATTACCACCCAAGAAGCTCAACTGTGTGCAAGAAGGAGAGAGAAAAAAAGAAAGAGAAGAGTACTATTAGCATCCATGAGGGACTGACATCAGCCTGTGAAACAAACAAATAAATAAATAAGCAAATAAAAACAAATTCAAAAATGGAACACAAAATACAAAGAAACAAACAAAAGGAATCATTACATTCCACTTAAAAGTAGCATGCCCAAAGAGCGAATACAAAAAGCTAAATATACACTTTTATGACTTGTAAGAGTTTTAAATATAAGGAGATTTCATAGTATTAGATGGATACATAATAGTTAAGAGTTTATCCTCTCTTTAGGAAGTGTAGTCTTCAATAAAATCTTTCCCTCTTCTATAAACTGCTCGATTTCCATTCTTGCTTGCTTATTTGACTTTGGCCAATTCTGCAGGTCCGTACTTGAGCTGGAGTAGGGCGAGTTCATCAGCTATTCATACTCTAACTTTGACTGAGAGAAACAGAGAGAGAGAGAGAGAGAGAGAGAGAGAGAATAAAATTATTGTCTGCTAGGGCACAGCTTGGACCATGAGATAGAACATACAACCATAGGATGATAAACCCTGTCATCACCAGAAGAAATGAAAATACAAGGTGAAAGGGAGTCTGGGATTGAATAGCATAGTAAAGCTCTATGAAGGAAGCCCGGTACACCTAGTTCAAACCAGGAAAAAAAAGTGTGTGAAACAGATTAGAAGACATAAGGCAAGCAACATTACTCGAACAGTAGGAAAAAACATAAGCACAACAAATGAGAGAGATACAAATGCATATTGAGCATTTCCACAGCCAATTTTTAAAGGTTGCCCTAGATATTAGCATCCAGTTATGTACGGATTCTGTCTCACACAAAATATCCTACATGTATACCAAGAATCATTCATATTCGACAGTAATCAAGGAAATTCCCCTGATAATCATTTTTCATTATGTCAGACAGAGCAAAAAGGAACAGAAACCTACCAACAGCACCATTTCCTGGACTCCTTGCAGCTATGTGTGCAAAGCCAATGTCTGGGAATAAGCCAATACCATTTTCAGGCATAGCCAAAACCGTGCGCTGGGATTGCATGTAAAAGTACCCCACATTCAATCATGAAATTATCATAGGAAGCGGCATCAGTAAAGCACAGCTTATGGAGATGACTTAAGGCTTACTTCAGTCACAATACGGAAAGTACCATGACATGACAGACCAATGCCAAATCCCATTGTAATGCCATCCATTAGAGAAATATAAGGTTTCTTCAGTCTCGCTATTTGACAAATAAGTGTATATTCTGCGTCAAACACCTGAAATTAAACCCAAAAAGAAACTATGTTGTGTCTCCTAATCAAATTTCAAGAAATAAAACATTACGTCTGCAAAGAATACAAACACCCATAGCCTCACCAATCACTTAATACACCCATAACCTCACTTCATTCAAAAAAGAGTAGAATGATAGAAATAAAATGTAGTGGTGCTTAAAATGAAGTCTGACGGAGCAGCATACATTTAGAACTCTTCATTGTCAGTTACAATGTTCCATTGACCTCGATTGAACAAGGTCGAGATTATAAGGATATGTTTACGACAAGCCCAGCAGAGGGGATACCATCCATCCCACTCACACACGTACATTTAGATTGTCACTTCAAGCAATGTAGTGGTACCAGAGCTGCACTCCAGTGATCTATTGAAGGTCTACAGCGTCACCTACACGGCCTAGACGATTTCTGCACACATAGAGGGCTATCAGTGAACCTTGGTAAAACCAAGGTTCTGATATTCCGTACATCAGCACAGGTGAGGAGGCACAGTTCTTCCACAGCAGCAGGCGGATCCATCGAGGTAGTCGGATCATATGTCTACTTGGGACTGACATTCATAGCAGCCTGTGGGGCTTTTTCCATGTCTCAGGCGGCCCGTGAACCATCACACGAGGATACGCAGCACTAGCTTTGATGGAGAGACAGTGCCACCAGGCATATTTTCAGGAGCCCCGCACAAAGGGGTGGCTGTCCGACACTTTGGTTACCCCAACACTCATGTATGGTGCAGCCGTATGGGGACCGGGGATAGCCGCATCAGCATGGACAGCATTGGAGAGGGCACAAATTGTCATGATTGCCAGACTCATCCACAGCAAATCCTCGGTACCACATGATATCATCAGGGCAGAACTTGCTGCACCACCGATACTAGTAGAGGCAGTCT
>CM035410.1:100692962-100747962 GCA_020310875.1 Ceratopteris richardii
GCGCTGGAGTTCAAGGGTGCAGCGGAGCAGAAGCTTGAGAAGCAAAGAACAGTTGATAGGCGCAGCTGAGCAGAGGGTCGAGCATGGGCAGAGGGCGCAGTTGAGTTCCACAGTTAGGGTTTTTGGGGCAGCTGAGCAAAGAGCATCACTGAGCAGGAAGGTTCTACAGTTGAGGGCAGGCTTCCGCCGCACTTTCTCCACCATCGACCACATCTTCGTGCTTCGTTGCCTGATTGAGAGCGCGAAGGCGAGGAAGCAGAGACTATACTGTTGCTTTGTGGATTTCCGCAAAGCCTTCGACATGGTCCCTCGAGAGAGACTACTACGAAGGCTCCAGGAGTTACAGCTTCCATCACACATGCTATGGGCCATCCACGCTTTGTATGCACAAGTCACAGGCAGGGTACGCTGCCCCGGCGGTCTATCAGACAGCCTTGTTAGCACCATTGGTGTGAAACAAGGTTGCCCTCTCTCACCCACTCTCTTCGGTCTCTACATCGACGAGATCACGGAGTATATACAGCGAGCAGGAGGGCGGGGAGCAGACCTCGGAGGTACGCCAGTACATAGACACTCTAGTGACACCCGCATTGATGTACGCAGCAGCAGTATGGGCACCAGGGATCACAGAGGCGATGTGGACACAGATTGAGAGGCCCCAGATCACCATGATATCACGATTGCTGCGCAGCAAGCCCTCCGTTCCACATGACATTATACGAGCTGAGCTTGGCACACCACCGATGCTAGTGGAGGCCCTCTTCCAGTTGGTGACCTTTATTCTGAGAGTCAGAGAGCTCCCCACTAGCCGACTCACCAGGCTTGCATTTGAGAGCTCTAGACATTTGGCAGAGACAGGGCATGAGAGAGTATGGTATGCACAGACTTACCGATGGTTAGCAGACCATGGCATGGGCATTACGGATCTCCCCCCTTTTCAGTATGACCTCTCTTCCCCCCACATGACCCTCTCTCGTTCGGAGAGGAATAGGATCATCCGTCAAGACCTACTACAGATACACGTCAGGGAGACATGGATAGCACCACGGGAGCCTCTTCCCACAAAGAGGCAACACTACAGAGAGCACTTCCTGACTGTGACAGTGGATGGTTTCATTCAGAGACCACGATACATGGATACATATATGGCACCAGCTGAGAGAGTGGCCATTGGGCAGCTCAGAGTATCATCACACCAGCTCGAGATTGAGATTGGGCGAGCCACACATACCCCCAGGGATGAGCGACTATGCAAGATATGTAGAGAGGAGGTGGAGGACGAGGAGCACTACACATGTAGATGCCAGGCATATGAGGACATCAGAGACAGCTACCCACAGCTCTTCAGGGGGCCTAGAGAGATCAGGGCTTTATTGGGGACAGAGGACCAACGCCCTCTAGGTCGTTTCCTAGTAGAGCTCAAGCACCGCCGCGCATCACTCCTCCAGCAACAGATGGAGATACACCTGCCCCCCCCCCCCCCTCAGACTTATATTACAGATTATTTCAGACCCACATACACTCGAGGGCCCATCTCGATGCGGGGTGTCACATTACACAGAGCAGAGGAGCTTAGACGACAGCGTCGACGATCGAGACCCCTCGTCCGGAGAGCTCGTCCACATCAGAGAGAGATTTAGGCGATTCACGCACGCCATGACATGGAGATACAGAGACGTCAGCAGCGCACCCCTATCTATTTGGACGCCCAGAGCATTTTGAGGATCGCCATGATGCCTTACCCACCGATGCATTATATCCTACACCCACTCCAGGCATTTAGGGGGTTGTGATACCATCGAGCCTCCCCTCCCTATGCATATCATATTTGTATCTCACCCATTGAGCATATAGAGTGCATACCCATAGCACCCCACACCCTTGATGCCAGCTACTATCCCTCCTTTTATACCCGTTTGCAGTACTCACACTTTATTTTCGTTTTGGATCACAGTGGATTGGATCATACTGATGTATATGTTTTGTCTCATAGGCCAATTTTGGCCTCTAATAGACGTTAAAAAGTCTTTCTTTCTTTCTTTTCTTTCTCTCTCTCTCTCTCAGTCTCCCAGAGACAACAGCAGGTAAGGCGGGAGGGGAGCAGCCCCCCTCTTTCTTCATCTCGAGGGGAGGGTGAGGGAGGGGACCCTCTCCTTGAGCTTTCCAGCACCCTTCTCCTCGCTCCCTGTCTACAGCAACAACATGGAAGGCAGGAAAAGCTTTGCCTCTGCCCTCTTGCACCAGCCGCTTTCTATACCAGCCCCAGTCAACAAACCAACAGCATGGGAGTCTTACTTACTCCAAGAAGTGAAGAAACTCCAAAGAGAAATGGCAGCAATGAAGCAGGAAATTAGTAAGAAAGATGAACAAATAGCCAGATTGCAACAAAAGCTTGATGAAACACAAGGAAACAGCCAGCAAACAGGAGCTGAATCAACAAATAAAGTCGACTTGGAAACACAATTATCCGAGGTAAAACTATCCAGCTCTACACATTTTTCAAAAGAAGTAATGTATGTGGTAAAGGAGCAGGAATTGGTGGACAGCAACAAGAAAGTTATCACGATTGGAGGCCTCCCCCTAGGATGGGATAGGGAGGACATCGCACCCGAGTTAAAAGATGACTGCATCCTTGAAACAGAAGTACTAGAAGCACAACTAACCAAGGTGTCCCCTTCATCAATCTAGGGTCTCCGGTCTTCATCACACCCAAAGGAACTCAGGCAAGGGTAAGCTATTTTGACATGTCAGATAAGATAGCTGTCATGAAGCAAGCAAAGTCACTACAAGGTACTAAACTATGGATGGCAGATGAACTCACCCCACTCCAACTTAAAAATCGACAAGCAGAGTTAACTAAAGTCAGAGAAGCCAAGAAGAATGGAAAGTGGGCAGTATACAGAGGCGGTCAAGCTATTATCAGAGATTTCCATACCCATACCACATAGGAAGAAATAGCTATCTCCCTCATTTGTAATATATATTGATGTAATTTTGAAACTCTTATGAGTCATAAGAGTGCTTTGGAAGCCACATCCCCCCCCCTTTTATTTTTATTTTGATTTTTCCCTTTTATTATAGCCCCTTGAGGGCTTCCCCCCAAGTGGAATGTAATGTTTTGATGTACCTAATCGGTCCCATAGGTCGATTTCGGCCTCCCGTGGACGTTAATATATCTTTCTTTCTTTCTCTCTCTCTCTCTCTCTCTCTCTCTCTCTCTCTCTCTCTCTCTCTCTCTCTCTCTCTCTCTCTCTCTCTCTCTCTCTCATGGCTCCCAAGCTGGACGAACAGTTGGCCACCTTAGAGCATGCCCTCCGAGAGTTGATAGGAAAACACAAGAAAGAAGGAGATTCTGCACTGAACGGGGTTACCCGTAGAGTTGTCGCCCTCGAAGCCAAGGTGGAAACCTTGGAAAAGGAAAACGAATCCCTTCGGGAAGAGCTTCTCGCTACCCGCAAGCAGCACTCACGGGACCTGCAGGAGTTGCACACTGCGCTCACTGATATGAAAACGAAACTGGACAGCATGCACGAGGGGGAGATCGCTCCACATCTAGAGGACATTCGGGTGACTATCAAGAAGGAGTGTATGGAGGTGGTGCAGAACGAGCTTGAGACTAAGAAAGATGGATGGGTCGAGGTTGTCAAAAAGAACCTTCGACAGGAGGCAAAGAAGAACAACCACCATGAGGAGATCCACATAGTGCATACCACCATTGAGGAGGAGCGGATGCGACAGGCCCGCAGGCTCAATCTTCGCGTCTCCGGCCTCACAGAGACAGACGGATCACCTGAGCAGGACGGGTGTCGCTTGTGCACATTACTTGGATACCACGCGGATGAGCCTCTCCCTTTCACCAGAGTATGGAGAGAAGGACGGGACACCACACGGAGCAGAGCACTTATCCTTCAGTTCTCAGATGAGGCCAGGAGGAGAGACTTTCTCAGACGACAGGCGGTACTACGCACTACACCGGGCACCCCCATCTATTTGGATGACGACCTCACACGGATGCAGGTAGAGCACAGACGGGCATGCATGCCACGTGTCCTCCAGGCCAGACGAGAGGGACATCGTGCCCTCTACAGAGACGGTCGGATCATCATTGATGGACGGCCCATTGACTAGGGATTCGCGGCCTATGAGACAGCACAGCAGGAGGTGCACATTGCAGTCTGGAACTGCAATGGATCTTTATGGACACATCCAGGGCGCCTCGAGGAGGTGATGGAGGGCAGAGACGTTATCTTCTTGACAGAGACACACGAGAGCCCGGGGAGGAGCCTACCGAGGATTGAGGGCTATATGTGGGAGTCAGCTCACCGCCGTCAGATGAGACAGCACACCACACGAGGATGAGGAGGAGTAGCCGTGCTCTATAGACAGTCGTTACAGCACAGGGTACAGGTGGTAGCCAAAGACCCAGAGGCACGTTTCATGTGGATACGCTTGCAACTATCAGAGGAGAGAGCAGCGTACTTCGCCGTATGCTATCTTGCACCCATTGGTTCACGCTTCACACATTCCCCTGAGCAGCCATCAGGAGGGGAGGGACCAGGCACCACATCGCCATATGACTGCCTCAGTGACAAGATTATGGAGTATACCGGGATGGGTGAAGTCTTCCTTGTAGGAGACTTCAATGCCCGCACTCAGAGCCACCAGTGTGATATCTACCACTTTGACGACCCTGAGATGCTTCGTACCATAGAGGACATGCCTACACTCAGAGCCTCAGTCGACACCGCCACACCCACCTTATATGGCCGACACTTACTCCAGATGGGAGCAGCACACCGTCTCGTCATATATAATGGGATGGGGAGCTCGCCCACCTCGCACGGTCTCACCTGCATTCCACCCACGACACCACAGGGGGGCAATGTGGTAGACTATGTTATCGGGCCCCCGGAGGCGACACATCTGATCACCTCATTCACTATCCCACCCTTACCGATTGGAGCTGATCACGCATATCTTGCCCTATCCATTCGCGGCTCACCATGCATACCCCACCCCGTCACCACACAGCCACGAGCCTGTACCACCATTCACTTTAGACATGAGCTAGCACATATCTATAGCTCCCATGTTCGAGAGCGAATCTACTCCCTTGATCCCTCTGCCTCCTTGGACACCCTCACCGCCCACTTCTCCTCGATCCTCCATACATCTGCTACTCTCAGCTTCCCATACACCACCCACAGCACTGCACATCCGACACGGTTGGGGCATACACCCCAGAATAGATGGTACGATGAGGAGTGTAGGCGACTATACCGACATCTAAGAGCACAGAGTATCTTGGGATCCATCACAGAGAGGGAGGCACGACGACAGATGCGAGCCCTCACACGCCGGAAGCGGCGAGCTTTCGAGGAGCGATAGGAGGCAGAGTTGATCGACCTTCTCATGAGTAGGGATTGTGCCACCGCGTAGAGGGCACTACGTGAGCCATGTCCACCTACACCCATAGCCGATCCTTCGACTTGGCACACCTACGCCCAGAGGTTATATGACGTCCCAGGACAGCCACCATTACCGATTCCTTCCACACCGCGTCCGGTGATATCCACCCTCTTCACAGCAGGCATGGTACGAAAGGCCATCCATAGGCTACAGCATGGCCGTTCAGCAGACCACACGGGGCTACAGGGAGAGCACTTTATATACGCAGCAGATGTAGTTTCCCACTTGATCGCCCATCTCTTCAACCGTGCTTTGGTTGAGGGATTACCCGACTCATGGACTATGCATACCATTACGCCTATCCATAAGTCCGGCGATATGATGGACCCAGGGAACTACAGGACTATTATGATAGGCCATATCCTGGGCAAGATCTATGGGGCAGTACTAGAGGCAGAGCTCAGTACACACGCTGAGGCAGCGGGGATCAGAGCACCCGGCCAGGCAGGCTTCCGCCGCACTTTCTCCACCATCGACCACATCTTCGTGCTTCGTTGCTTGATTGAGAGCGCGAAGGCGAGGAAGCAGAGACTATACTGTTGCTTTGTGGATTTCCGCAAAGCCTTCGACATGGTCCCTCGAGAGAGACTACTACGGAGGCTCCAGCAGTTACAGCTTCCATCAGACATGCTATGGGCAATCCACGCTTTGTATGCACGAGTCACAGGCAGGGTACGCTGCCCCGGCGGTCTATCAGACAGCCTTGTTAGCACCATTGGTGTGAAACAAGGTTGCCCCCTCTCACCCACTCTCTTCGGTCTCTACATCGACGAGATCACGGAGTATATACAGCGAGCAGGAGGGAGAGGAGGAGACATCGGAGGTACACCAGTACATATCCTATTATATGCTGATGACATTGTCCTGCTCTCAGAGTCACAGGAGGGGTTGCAGTCACATTTACAGGCGCTCGATACCTTTTGCATGGAGAGAGGACTCACAGTGAACCTTGGCAGCACCAAGGTCATGATCTTCCATACCTCCAGGACAGTACGCCATCGCGCCTCTTTCACAGCTGGAGGACAGATAGAGGTAGTGGACTCCTACGTCTACCTAGGTATCACCTTCTCGGGCAGCACAGGGGTATTCTCCATGGCACAAGATGCGAGAGATAGATTGACGCGAGGTTATGCGGCACTTGCAGGATTGGAGAGATGCTGCTTTCAGACACATTTTCAGGAGCCCCGGACTAAGGGGTGGCTCTTTGACACTCTAGTGACACCCGCATTGATGTACGCAGCAGCAGTATGGGCACCAGGGATCACAGAGGCGATGTGGACGCAGATTGAGAGGCCCCAGATCACCATGATATCACGCTTGCTGCGCAGCAAGCCCTCCGTTCCACATGACATTATACGAGCTGAGCTTGGCACACCACCGATGCTAGTGGAGGCCCTCTTCCAGTTGGTGACCTTTATTCTGAGAGTCAGAGAGCTCCCCACTAGCCGACTCACCAGGCTTGCATTTGAGAGCTCTAGACATTTGGAAGAGACAGGGCATGAGAGAGTATGGTATGCACAGACTTACCGATGGTTAGCAGACCATGGCATGAGCATTACGGATCTCCCCCCTTTTCAGTACGACCTCTCTTCCCCCCACATTACCCTCTCTCATTCGGAGAGGAATAGGATCATCCGTCAAGACCTACTACAGATACACGTCAGGGAGACATGGATAGCACCACGGGAACCTCTTCCCACAAAGAGGCAACACTACAGAGAGCACTTCCTAACTGTGACAACGGATGGTTTCATTCAGAGACCACGATACATGGATACATATATGGCACCAGCTGAGAGAGTGGCCATTGGGCAGCTCAGAGTATCATCACACCAGCTCGAGATTGAGATTGGGCGAGCCACACATACCCCCAGGGATGAGCGATTATGCAGGATATGTAGAGAGGAGGTGGAGGACGAGGAGCACTACACATGTAGATGCCAAGCATATGAGGACATCAGAGACCGCTACCCACAGCTCTTCAGGGGGCCTAGAGAGATCAGGGCTTTATTGGGGACAGAGGACCAGCGCCCTCTAGGTCGTTTCCTAGTAGAGCTCAAGCACCACCGCGCATCACTCCTCCAGCAGCAGATGGAGATACACCTGGCCCCCCCCCCCTCAGACTCATATTACTGATTTTTTCAGACCCACATACACTCGAGGGCCCAGCTCGATGCGGGGTGTCACATTACACAGAGCAGAGTAGCTTAGACGACAGCGTCGACGACCGAGACCCCTTGTCCGGAGAGCTCGTCCACATCAGAGAGAGATTCAGGCGATTCACGCACGCCATGACATGGAGATACAGAGACGTCAGCAGCGCACCCCTATCGATTTGAACGCCCAGAGCATTTTGAGGATCGCCATGATGCCTTACCCACCGATGCATTATATCCTACACCCACTCCAGGCATTTAGGGGGTTGTGACACCATCGAGCCTCCCCTCCCTATGCATATCATGTTTGTATCTCACCCATTGAGCATATAGAGTGCATACCCATAGCACCCCACACCCTTGATGCCAGCTACTATCCCTCCTTTTATACCCGTTTGTAGTACTCACACTTTATTTTCGTTTTGGATCACAGTGGATTGGATCATGGATCATACTGATGTATATGTTTTGTCTCATAGGCCGATTTTGGCCTCTAATAGACGTTAAAAAGTCTTTCTTCTTTCTCTCTCTCTCTCTCTCTCTCTCTCTCTCTCTCTCTCTCTCTCTCTCTCTCTCTCTCTCTCTCTCTCTCTCTCTCTCTATCTGCGGAGTCAAAGCCACATCTCCCCATCCTTTTCCAGCTTTATATATATCTTTGTGTCGCGATATACCTTTTATTTCATTTCATCCTCTACACAGGTTTACTACACTTGTACATGGTTTTTGTCTCATAGGCCAAGTTTGGCCTCCAGAAGACGTTAATATGACTTTCTTTCTTTCTTTCTCTCTCTCTCTCTCTCTCTCTCTCTCTCTCTCTCTCTCTCTCTCTCTCTCTCTCTCTCTCTCTCTCTCTCTCTCTCTCTCTCTCTCTCTCTCTCTCTCTCTCTCTCTCTCTCTCTCTCTCTCTCTCTCTCTCTCTCTCTCTCTCTCTCTCTCTCTCTCTCTCTCTCTCTCTCTCTCTCTCTCTGCGGAGTCAGAGCCACATCTCCCCATCCTTTTCCAGCTTTACATATGAGGGCAAGATCCCTATCATCAAAATATACCGCAGCATGCTCACATACCCTAACTTTGCCCCTTCGTGGTCTTCTCTGCAGCACAACATACTCGTGTAATAACATGGGCACAGTTACATTGATGTATTGCTGCTTACTTGGTGGCAAGCAATATACCCTAATCCTCTTCCCCTAATCCAGCAGGCAACATCAGAAGTTGACTGTGTTTAACCCTCTCTCTCTCTCTCTCTCTCCCTCTTCTCTTTCTCTCTCCCTCTCTCTCTCATGGCTCCCAAGCTGGACGAACAGTTGGCCACCTTAGAGCATGCCCTCCGAGAGTTGATAGGAAAACACAAGAAAGAAGGAGATTCTGCACTGAACGGGGTTACCCGTAGAGTTGTCGCCCTCGAAACCAAGGTGACAACCTTGGAGAAGGAAAACGAATCCCTTCGGGAAGAGCTTCTCGCTACCCGCAAGCAGCACTCACGGGACCTGGAGCAGTTGCACAATGCGCTTACTGATATGAAAACGAAACTGGACAGCATGCACGAGGAGGGGGAGATCGCTCCACATCTAGAGGACATTCGGGTGACCATAAAGGAGGAGTGTATGGAGGTGGTGTAGAACGAGCTTGAGACTAAGAAAGATGGATGGGTCGAGGTTGTCAAAAAGAACCTTTGACAGGAGGCAAAGAAGAACAACCACCATGAGGAGATCCACATAGTGCATACCACCATTGAGGAGGAGCGGATGCGACAGGCCCGCAGGCTCAATGTTCGCGTCTCCGGCCTCACAGAAACAGACGGTTCACCAGAGCAGGACGGGCGTCGTTTGTGCACATTACTTGGATACCGCGCGGATGAGCCTCTTCCTTTCACCAGAGTATGGAGAGCAGGACAGGACACCACACGGAGCAGAGCACTTATCATTCAGTTCTCAGATGAGGCCAGGAGGAGAGACTTTCTCAGACGACGGGCGGTACTACGCACTACACCGGGCACCCCCATCTATTTGGATGACGACCTCACAAGGATGCAGGTAGAACACAGACGGGCATGCAAGCCACGTGTCCTCCAGGCAAGACGCGAGGGACATCGTGCCCTCTACAGAGACGGTCGGATCATCATTGATGGACGGCCCATTGACTAGGGATTCGCGGCCTATGAGAAAGCACAGCAGGAGGTGCACATTGCAGTCTGGAACTGCAATGGATCTTTATGGACACATCCAGGGCGACTCGAGGAGGTGATGGAGGATAGAGATATTATCTTCTTGACAGAGACACACGAGAGCCCCGGGAGGAGCCTACCGAGGATTGAGGGCTATATGTGGGAGTCAGCTCACCGCCGTCAGATGAGACTGCACACCACACGAGGATCAGGAGGAGTAGCCGTGCTCTATAGACAGTCGTTACAGCACAGGGTACAGGTGGTAGCCAGAGACCCAGAGGCACGTTTCATGTGGATACGCTTGCAGCTATCAGAGGAGAGAGCAGCGTACTTCGCCGTATGCTATATTGCACCCATTGGTTCACGCTTCACACATTCCCCTAAGCAGCCATCAGAAGGGGAGGGACCAGACACCACATCGCCATATGACTGCCTCAGTGACACGATTATGGAGTATACCGGGATGGGTGAAGTCTTCCTTGTAGGAGACTTCAATGCCCGCAGTCAGAGCCACCAGTGTGATATCTACGACCTTGACGACCCTGAGATGCTTCGTACCATAGAGGACATGCCTACACTCAGAGCCTCAGCCGACACTGCCACACCCACCTTATATGGCCGACACTTACTCCAGATGGGAGCAGCACACCGTCTCGTTATATATAATGGGATGGGGAGCTGGCCCACCTCGCGCGGTCTCACCTGCATTCCACCCACGACACCACAGGGGGGCAGTGTGGTAGACTATGTTATCGGACCCCCAGAGGCGACACATCTGATCACCTCATTCACTATCCCACCCTTACCGATTGGAGCTGATCACGCATATCTTGCCCTATCCATTCGCGGCTCACCATGCATACCCCACCCCGTCACCACACAACCACGAGCCCGTGCCACCATTCACTTTAGACATGAGCTAGCACATATCTATAGCTCCCATGTTCGAGAGCGCATCTACTCCCTTGATCCCTCTGCCTCCTTGGACACCCTCACCGCCCACTTCTCCTCGATCCTCCATACATCTGCTACTCTCAGCTTCCCATACACCACCCACAGCACTGCACATCCGACACGGCTGGGGCATACACCCCAGAATAGATGGTACGATGAGGAGTGTAGGCGACTATACCGACATCTCAGAGCACAGAGTATCTTGGGATCCATCACAGAGAGGGAGGCACGACGACAGATGCGAGCCCTCACACGCCGGAAGCGGCGAGCTTTCGAGGAGCGACATGAGGCAGAGTTGATCGACCTTCTCATGAGTAGGGATTGTGCCACCGCGTGGAGGGCACTACGTGAGCCACGTCCACCTACACCCATAGCCGATCCTTCGACTTGGCACACCTACGCCCAGAGGTTATATGACGTCCCAGGACAGCCACCATTACCGATTCCTTCCACACCGCGTCCGGTGATATCCACCCTCTTCACAGCAGGCATGGTACGACAGGCCATCCATAGGCTACAGCATGGCCGTTCAGCAGACCACACGGGGCTACAGGGAGAGCACTTTATATACGCACCAGATGTAGTTTCCCACTTGATCGCCCATCTCTTCAACCGTGCTTTGGTTGAGGGATTACCCGACTCATGGACTATGCATACCATTATGCCTATCCATAAGTCCGGTGATATGATGGACCCAGGGAACTACAGGACTATTATGATAGGCCATATCCTGGCCAAGATCTATGGGGCAGTACTAGAGGCAGAGCTCAGTACACACGCTGAGGCAGCGGGGATCAGAGCACCCGGCCAGGCAGGCTTCCGCCGCACTTTCTCCACCATCGACCACATCTTCGTGCTTCGTTGCTTGATTGAGAGCGCGAAGGCGAGGAAGTAGAGACTATACTGTTGCTTTGTGGATTTCCGCAAAGCCTTCGACATGGTCCCTCGAGAGAGACTACTACGGAGGCTCCAAGAGTTACAGCTTCCATCAGACATGCTATGGGCCATCCACGCTTTGTATGCACGAGTCACGGGCAGGGTACGCTGCCCCGGCGGTCTATCAGACAGCCTTGTTAGCACCATTGGTGTGAAACAAGGTTGCCCCCTCTCACCCACTCTCTTCGGTCTCTACATCGACGAGATCACGGAGTATATACAGCGAGAAGGAGGGAGAGGAGGAGACATCGGAGGTACGCCAGTACATATCCTATTATATGCTGATGACATTGTCCTGCTCTCAGAGTCACAGGAGGGGTTGCAGTCATATTTACAGGCGCTTGATACCTTTTGCATGGAGAGAGGACTCACAGTGAACCTTGGCAAGACCAAGGTCATGATCTTCCATACCTCCAGGACAGTACGCCATCGCGCCTCTTTCACAGCAGCTGGTGGACAGATAGAGGTAGTGGACTCCTACGTCTACCTAGGTATCACCTTCTCGAGCAGCACAGGGGTATTCTCCATGGCACAGGCTGCGAGAGATAGATTGACGCGAGGTTATGCAGCAGTTGCAGGATTGGAGAGACGCTGCTTTCAGACACATTTTCAGGAGGCCCGGACTAAGGGGTGGCTCTTTGACACTCTAGTGACACCCGCATTGATGTACGCAGCAGCAGTATGGGCACCAGGGATAACAGAGGCGATGTGGACACAGATTGAGAGGCCCCAGATCACCATGATATCACGCTTGCTGCGCAGCAAGCCCTCCGTTCCACATGACATTATACGAGCTGAGCTTGGCACACGACCGATGCTAGTGGAGGCCCTCTTCCAGTTGGTGACCTTTATTCTGAGAGTCAGTGAGCTCCCCACTAGCCGACTCACCAGGCTTGCATTTGAGAGCTCTAGACATTTGGCAGAGACAGGGCATGAGAGAGTATGGTATGCACAGACTTACCGATGGTTAGCAGACCATGGCATGAGCATTACGGATCTCCCCCCTTTTCAGTATGACCTCTCTTCCCCCCACATTACCCTCTCTCGTTCGGAGAGGAATAGGATCATCCATCAGGACCTACTACAGATACACGTCAGGGAGACATGGATAGCACCACGAGAGCCTCTTCCCACAAAGAGGCAACACTACAGAGAGCACTTCCTGACTGTGACAGCGGATGGTTTCATTCAGAGACCACGATACATGGATACATATATGGCACCAGATGAGAGAGTGGCCATTGGGCAGCTCAGAGTATCATCACACCAGCTCGAGATTGAGATTGGGCGCGCCACACATACCCCCAGGGATGAGCGATTATGCAGGATATGTAGAGAGGAGGTGGAGGACGAGGAGCACTACACATGTAGATGCCACGCATATGAGGACATCAGAGACCGCTACCCACATCTCTTCAGGGGGCCTAGAGAGATCAGGGCTTTATTGGGGACAGAGGACCAACGCCCTCTAGGTCGTTTCCTAGTAGAGCTCCAGCACCACCGCGCATCACTCCTCCAGCAGCAGATGGAGATACACCTGGCCCCCCCCCCTCAGACTCATATTACAAATTTTTTCAGACCCACATACACTCGAGGGCCCAGCTCGATGCGGGGTGTCACATTACACAGAGCAGAGGAGCTTAGACGACAGCGTCGACGACCGAGACCCCCTGTCCGGAGAGCTCGTCCACATCAGAGAGAGATTCAGGCGATTCACGCACGCCATGACATGGAGATACAGAGACATCAGCAGCGCACCCCTATCGATTTGGACGCCCAGAGCATTTTGAGGATCGCCATGATGCCTTACCCACCGATGCATTATATCCTACACCCACTCCAGGCATTTAGGGGGTTGTGACACCATCGAGCCTCCCCTCCCTATGCATATCATGTTTGTATCTCACCCATTGAGCATATAGAGTGCATACCCATAGCACCCCACACCCTTGATGCCAGCTACTATCCCTCCTTTTATACCCGTTTGTAGTACTCACACTTTATTTTCGTTTTGGATCACAGTGGATTGGATCATACTGATGTATATGTTTTGTCTCATAGGCCGATTTTGGCCTCTAATAGACGTTAAAAAGTCTTTCTTTCTCTCTCTCTCTCTCTCTCTCTCTCTCTCTCTCTCTCTCTCTCTCTCCATCTCTCTCTCTCTCTCTCTCTCTCTCTCTCTCTCTCTCTCTCTCTCTCTCTCTCTCTCTCTCTCTCTCTCTCTCTCTCTCTCTCTCTCTCTCTCTCTCTCTCTCTCTCTCTCTCTCTCTCTCTCTCTGTCCCCTCTCTCTCTCTCTCTCTCTCTCTCTCTCTCTCTCTCTCTCTCTCTCTCTCTCTCTCTCTCTCTCTCTCTCTCTCTCTCTCTCTCTCTCTCTCTCTCTCTCTCTCTCTCTCTCTCTCTCTCTCTCTCTCTCTCTCCCCCCTCCAGGTCGCAAGCCTGCTCCCTGCTCCAGGTCGCATCTGCTCCACGTCGCCAGCCCGCTCCCTGCTCCAGGTCGCCAGTCATCTGCTCTACCCGCCAGTAAACTGCGCCTACAATTCCGCCATCTGCAGGGATTAGGGTTTGCGTGCTAGCTCCTCCAGTCCGCCATAGGTCGAGCAAGCCATATGTGCATCGATTAGGGTTTGCGTGCCAGCTCTTACAGTCCGCCACAGGTCTGTCATCGCCACATGTCAAAACCCGTCTTCCTGCCCGTTTAGGGTTTCTGCCCCGGGTCTACATGCCATTTGCTCCACCCAATTAGGGTTCGTGCTGCCCGACTCCAGCTCCATGCCTGCCAGCCATCTGAATCCGTAACCCTAATCCACACTATGTCTCACGTCCATACCTATAACTCTAGCCCTAACATAATCGAAACCCTTACCCTACCCTACCTAAACCCTAACCCTAACCCGAAACCCTAACCCTAGTCCTAACCCAAAACCCTATCCCTAACCCTAACCCAAAGCTCAACTTGAAACCCTAGTAACCTTCTCTCTCTCTCTCTCTCTCTCTCTCTCTCTCTCTCTCTCTCTCTCTCTCTCTCTCTCTCTCTCTCTCTCTCTCTCTCTCTCTCTCTCTCTCTCTCTCTCTCTCTCTCTCTCTCTCTCTCTCTCTCTCTCTCTCTCTCTCTCTCTCTCTCTCTCTCTCTCAACCCCAACCTCTCTCTCTCTCTCTCTCTCTCTCTCTCTCTCTCTCTCTCTCTCTCTCTCTCTCTCTCTCTCTCTCTCTCTCTCTCTCTCTCTCTCTCTCTCTCTCTCTCTCTCTCTCTCTCTCTCTCTCTCTCTCTCTCTCTCTCTCTCTCTCTCTCTCTCTCTCTCTCTCTCTCTCTCTCTCTCTCTCTCTCTCTCTCTCTCTACCTGAGCCCTAATCCTAAACCTTGAAATGGCTCCCATGGACCGGAAGGAAGTGGACGACCTTATTGCTAAAGCTCTCAAAGAGGCCAAAAAGGAAGCAGACCGCAACCTCAATATGGAGATACGAAAGATGATGGAAAAGTTCAAAGGACTCGAAGAACAAGTAATGAATAAAGTCAAAGGACTGGAAGAACAAGTGAAGACTCTCACAGAAGAAAGAGACCATTGGAGGACAGCTTATGAGCACATGAAAGAAGAGGGGGAGATCTCCAACGTGGAGATACTCAAGGAAGAAATAAAGAAGGAAATCAAAACGGAGGTAGAATCTACTCGAGAGTCATGGGTGGAAGTAGTACACAAAAAGGTTAAGAAGGAAGTTAAGGAAGACGTGCAGAAAGAAGAGCTCACACGAGTCCAGGACACACTTGAGGAGGAGAGGCTTCGACACGCTCGAAGACTTCACATTCAGATTACAGGCCTACCCGAAGGGGTATCACCGGAGGCAGACGCCACTGACATTTGTCGTCGACTTGGATACGAGAGCATGCCCTACACAGACGCATGGAGGGTTGGGAGGGATACATTGCGTTCGCGAGCACTCATCCTCAAGATGAGTTCCGAGGAGGCACGGACCGCCTTTTTTAGACGTCGATCAGTACTACGTGGACTACCCGGCAGCACCCTCTACATGGACGAGGACCTCACGCGTATGCAGGTGGCACACCGACGCGCTTGCATGCCACAGATACTCCAGGCACGTCGAGAGGGGAGGAAGGCCTTTTACCGCGATGGTAAGGTCTTCATAGATGGACGCCCTATCAAATAGGGCCATGCGGCCTATGAGACATCACTACACCAGGAGATACCACTCAGAGGAGCAGTGTGGAACTGCAACGGGTCACTCTGGACGCGACCAGATAGAGTCGAGGAGATCCTAGCATCACATGACTTTGCGTGCATCACAGAGACACACGAGAGCCCAGAGAGAGGTCTACCACGCATTGCAGGTTTTCATTGGGAATCTGCATTCAGGACCACGACGAGACAGAGTACAGCACAAGGATCGGGAGGAGTGGCCATCGTATTTCGACAGGAGATATACAGCCGGGTCCATATTATAGGTAGAGATGAGGAGGCACGATACATGTGGGTTCACATGGAGATAGCACAGGGCAGCTCGAATTACATTGCTATATGCTACTTCCCACCAGGCGGCTCTCGATACGCAGGACACGATCTGGGGGGACAGATCCGAGATAGAGACTCACCATACACAGCGCTTTTAGATGAGATACTACATTACAGCACACTAGGTGAAGTCTTCCTTATGGAGGACTTCAATGGCCGCACTCAGTCGCATCAGTGCGAGGCATACGACATGGATCACCCACATCTCATGAGGGCCAGAGACCTGGTTGAGATTAGCACCAGCAGAGTATCGGCAGATACGGGTCAGAACACCACCGGCTATGGCAGACATCTACTCGAGCTAGGCAGCCGACATCATCTCATTATATATAACGGGATGAATCGTTGGCCAGGTTCAGGCGGACTTACTTGCTTCCCTCACGGGGGAGGTGAGAGCACAGTCGACTACATTTTGGGTACTACCTCTGGAGCTTCACTCATCCCTTCACTTAGTATTGGACGACGCCCACTCGGTGCTGACCACACATTTATCACATTCACACTCTCTCATCTCCGATTCCATTAGACCCTCCCTCACCCACTGAGATACATACCACGATACACTTCACACACGAGCTCTCACACGTTTATGCACACCATTTACACACCCGCCTACTCTCCCTCGATCCATTCTCACCTTTGGACACACTTACATCACATATCACCTCCATCCTACAGGACTCAGCTCTCCGAAGCTTCCCACACCGCACACATATGCACCCTCCACGCATAGGATCCATGCCCCAGAACCGTCGGTATGATGCAGATTGTCGTGAGCTGCGTAAACACCTACGGATTTTAGAGCATAGAGGAGATATTACACACACACAGGCACAGCGTCGCATGCAGAGCCTTACTCGCCGCAAATGGCGAGATTGGGAGGAGAGACAGTATTGGGATATTTACCATTTGCTCATGAGTCAAGACAGTGTAGTGGCATGGCGACATTTGAGAGAGAGGAGACAGCAGACACCTATCCGAGACCTGAGCACTTGGCATAGCTATGCACGGAGCCTATACGAGATCCCAGACCAGCCTCCCATTCCCAGACCGCATAGCTCACGTCCTACTACCTCTGACTTCTTCACACCCACTATGGTGGGACGCGCTATTGCCCGGCTGCAGCATGGCAGGGCCCATGATCATTTCGGTTTACAGGCAGAGCACCTCATCTATGGAGGCACGACTCTCGCACCGCTCATTGCCCATCTCTTCAACCGTGCATTGGTTGAAGGGTTCCCAGACTGATGGACTGAGCACACCATAGTGCCCATTCATAAGTCAGGTGATACTATGGATCCAGCTACATACCGGACGATCATGATTGGCCCTATATTGGCCAAGTTATATGGGGCGGTACTAGAGACAGAGTTGAGTACTCTCGCTGAGAGGAAGGGCATCAGGGCTCCAGGACAGGAAGGTTTCAGACGAGATTACTCTACCCTTGACCACATCTTCACGAGGAGGAGCGGATGCGACAGGCTCGCAGGCTCAATGTTCGCGTCTCAAGCCTCACAGAGACATACGGATCACCAGAGCAGGACGCGCATCGCTTGTGCACACTACTTGGATACCGCGCGGATGAGCCTCTCCCTTTCACCAGAGCCTGGAGAGAAGGACGGGACACCACACGGAGCAGAGCACTTATCATTCAGTTCTCAGATGAGGCAGGGAGGAGAGACTTCCCCGGACGACGGGCGGTACTACACACTACACCGGGCACCCCCATCTATTTAGATGACGACCTCACACGGATGCAGGTAGAGCACAGACGTGCATGCCACGTGTCCTCCAGGCCAAACGAGAGAGACATCATGCTCTATACAGAGACGGTCGGGTCATCATTGATGGACGGCCCATTGACTAGGGATTCGCGGCCTATGAGACAGCACAGCAGGAGGTGCACATTGCAGTATGGAACTGCAATGGATCTTTGTGGACACATCCAGGGCGCCTCGAGGAGGTGATGGAGGGCAAAGACATGATCTTCTTGACAAAGACACACGAGAGCCCAGGGAGGAGCCTACCGAGGATTGAGGGCTATATGTGGGAGTCAGCTCACCGCCGACAGATGAGACAGCACACCACACGAGGATCAGGAGGAGTAGCCGTGCTCTCAAGACAGTCTCTATAGCACAGGGTACAGGTGGTAGCCAGAGACCCATAGGCATGTTTCATGTGGATACGCCTCCAGCTATCATAGGAGAGAGGAGCGTATTTCGCCGTCTTCTATATTGCACCCATCGGTTCACGCTTCACACATTCCCCCGAGCAGCTATCGGGGGGGGGGGACCAGACACCACATCGCCATATGACTTCCTCAGTGACACGATTATGGAGTATACGGGGATGGGCGAAGTCTTCCTTGTAGGAGACTTCAATGCCCGCACTCAGAGCCACCGGTGTCATATCTACGACTTTGACGACCCTGAGATGCTTCGTACCATAGAGGACATGCCTACACTCAGAGCCTCAGCCGACACCGCCACACCCACCTCATACGGCCGATACCTACTCCAGATGGGAGCAGCACACCGTCTCGTTATATATAATGGGATGGGGACCTGGCCCACCTCGAGCGGTCTCACCTGCATTCCACCCACGACACCACAGGGGGGCAGTATGGTAGACTATGTTATCGAACCCCGGAGATGACACATCTGATCACCTCATTCACTATCCCACCCTTACCGATTGATCACGCATATCTTGCCCTATCCATTCGCGGATCACCATGCATATCCCACCCCGTCACCATACAGCCACGAGCCCATACCACCATTCACTTTAGACATGAGCTAGCACATATCTATAGCTCCCATGTTCGAGAGCGCATCTACTCCCTTGATCCCTCTACCTCCTTGGACACCTCACCGCCCACTTCTCCTCGATCCTCCACACATCCGCTACTCTCAGCTTCCCATACACCACCCACAACACTGCACATTCGACACGGTTGGGGCATACACCCCACAATAGATGGTACGATGAGGAGTGTAGGGGACTATACCGACATCTCATAGCACAGAGTATCTTGGGATCCATCACAGAGAGGGAGGCACGACGACGGATGCGAGCCCTCACATGCCGGAAGCGGCGAGCTTTCGAGGAGCAACAGAGTTGATCGACCTTCTCATGAGTAGGGATTGTGCCACCGCGTGGAGGGCACTACGTGAGCCCACCTACACCCATAGTAGATCCTCGGACTTGGCACACCTACGCCCAGAGGTTATATGACGTCCGAGGACAGCCACCATTGCCGATCCCTCCCACACTACGTCCTATGATATCCACCCTCTTCACAGCAGGCATGGTACGACAGGCCATCCATAGGCTACAGCATGGCCGATCAGCAGACCACACGGGGCTATAGCGAGAGCACTTTATATACGCAGCAGATGTAGTTTCCCACTTGATCACCCACCTCTTCAACCGTGCTTTGGTTGAGGGATTACCTGACTCATGGACTATGCATACCATTACGCCTATCCATAAGTCCGGTGATATGATGGGCCCAAGGAACTACATGACTATTATGATAGGCCATATCCTTGCCAAGATCTCTGGGGTAGTACTAGAGACAGAGCTCGGTACACACCCTCAGGCAGCTGGGATCAGAGCACCCGGCCAGGCAAGCTTCCGCCTCACTTTCTCGACCACATCTTCGTGCTTCGTTGCTTGATTGAGAGCGCGAAGGCGAGGAAGCAGAGACTATACTGTTGCTTTGTGGATTTCCGCAAAGCCTTCGACATGGTCCCGAGAGAGAGACTACTTCGGAGGCTCCAAGAGGTACAGCTACCGTCGGACATGCTATGGGCCATCCATGCTTTGTATGCACGAGTCATAGGCAGGGTACGATGCCCCGGTGGCCTATCAGACAGCCTTGTTAGCACCATTGGTGTGAAACAAGGTTTCCCTCCAAGGTGGTTAGGTTCGTAAGGTTCGTAAGGTTCGGTACGGGTAAGATACGTGAACCAAATCTTACCTCCAGGGTAAGGTTCGTAAGGTACGTTAGGGTGTGTGTGTGTGTGTGTGTATATATATATATATATATATATATATATATATATATATATATATATATATATATATATATATATATATATATATATATATATATATATATATATATATATATATATATATATATATATATATATATATATATATATATATATATATATATATATATATATATATATATATAGAGAGAGAGAGAGAGAGAGAGAGAGACTCACGAGTCATATGAATTATATCACAATTCACATGGCACTTGGGAGCATCAATGTAATTTGAAACTCAAACCAAACAATGTACATTGCAGAACAAAGAAAACTTAAAAGATTATGCCACAAAATGAACAAAGCAACATGTACCAACGTCTCCATTATATGTCAAGAGAAATGGAATACATAATGAAAAACAAGTGAGAACAGGAGTCTGGCATAATGTCAAGACTCAACTATGTAGTACCAAGAACTAAGCAATGATCTATCATCCCAAAATCCGAAGTGGCAAATACATAACAAATCAGAAACATATCATCCGAGTATGTGACATGTCACATGATACATCAATGTCATATAGTCAATCATCATACATATGAATGGCTAGTAGCCACATGCTACTACAGTCTACTCGTCTAAATCCTCTCATGATGAAGAAGATGAAAAAATATCTCCAGTACTAATAAGATTTCCTTCATCATCATACTCAGGCTCCCTAATAGGAACCATATCCAATGCTCTAACATCTGCCTCTCCGATGTCATCATCTTCCACAAGTGAAGCTCCTCTGCGTCGTGGGCGTAACTTCCGTCGGCGGCCAATCATAGAACTCGTAGATGGAACCTCAATACGAGACTGAGCCTGCTCTGATAGAACACGTGAGCGAGCCCTAGTCACTCTCCTATCAATGCTCTCGAGCTCTCGATGTAGCATACGATATATGTCCTCCTGCTCATCTCTAATGCGAGCAGCTATATCTTCCTGAGTGCCCATACTCTCATCAAATGTAGTAGGCGACACCTGCAATGGAAACATGAAATGGAGAGCTCAGAGAAGAATCAAGAATCAAGATTCAACTTTAAACTTTTAAGTGACAAGAATTGGATGTTAAAATTATAAATTAATTTACCTGCTTTGGACCATCCAACTTCTTCAAGTCTTGTACAAGGCGTAGATTCGCCTTGCAAAAGACAACACGCTCTGATTGTGCGACACTCAAACGATTTCGTAGTTTGGTGTGCACAAGGGAATATGAGCTCCAATTACGCTCACATGCACTCGAAGAAGCATCCTACGTAGTATGATCATGAAACATGATTCAATAATAAATATAGCATGATGCATCAAAATTTAGCAAAAGAAACTTGAAAGAAAAATTGAATATTATTACAATCTTTTACATGTGAGAGAACACGCAACGCGATAGATGCAATGGTAGGATGACCATAACCATAATGCTTCCACCACTCAAGAGGTCGCATAGTCACCTCCTTACAAAGTGAGGTAGTCCTCCCATAAGCAATACCAACATTGCTCATGTAGCCAGTAAACTCACTATCATATACTAAAGAATGTGCAAACTTCAATGAAAACATATAAACCATACCTGTCAAGTGACAATGTCGTCGATGAAAAGATAACCTCTCGCATCTTTGTGTACATGTGGTATACAAGTCCGAGAGTAGATCCTTCTTTGTCCACAATATGTATATGCATCTCAAGACGGGTAGTATGGCTGCAATATCTGCCCAAAAGACATCATCCAACACTTTGCGTTGCACATATATGCATGGAAGCCCATCGACGATCAATCGCAGATATGCGCAAAGCATCGTTGACTGCCTGGAGTCTCTGAAAAACCATATATATGTATGCGAAGCGGGTGTCTGTAGGACGAATCATATCCACTAAACTATGACAACAGAAAATAGCAAGTGCCTGATGATTTTTGCGTATAAAAGTGACAATCCTCTTTGCATCACTCACTAATGGTGCAAGCCAAGACAATTTGCCTATGTCTTCAAAAAGAAGATCAAGGCAATGTGCAGCACATGGAGTCCAAACAATACTTGGAAATTCTTTCTCTACCATTTCCCCATCCTTTTGCAATTGGAGGCATTGTCTGTGATAACTTGTACCATATTCTCAACCCTAATCTCAAGGATAGCAGTCTTTATGTGCTCGTAAATAAACTCCCCCGTGATGCGGACCCCTGCACGACTAGCATCAATGGCTCGTAGAAAATATGTGCAAAGACAACTAGATACCAATATATTGATGATGTGGAGTCTCCTAGTGTCACTCCGTCCATCGGATATAATTGAGCAAGCCGGTCCTTCTCTTCATCTAACATGGGTCCACGAAGTCTATTATATTCCATCCCATGCCAATCATCACAAGGACCTACCTGGGCTATTGCTTTCACCATTCTTCTCCAAGCATCTGTCCTCACTACATTGAATGACAAGTTGCATTGAAGAATGCATCGTTCAATTTCTATATCAGCAACTTTTTGCTGTTGCTTTTGCAAAGCAGAGGACAACATAGAAGAATGTAAGCTCCCTTGCCTAGGTCTTTGTGTAGGAGGAGGATGACAAGAAGGGGATGTGGGCACATCTTCTTCATCTCGTTGAGAGACTGTACAAGCCCTCTGTGATGCTTGAGTAGAAGAAGGATCCACATCATCCATGAGCTCAACATATGTGGCTTCCATCTCGCGACGACGTGCTTCCTTTCCTTGTTGAGCAAGACGATGCTCATTTTTAATAGCCTCTGCTATTTCAGGAGGCACCTTCTCACATGCAGAGATGCCTCCTCCTCCAACACCGGTTACGTGATTTATAAGGCGTGTTGTAGTAGCAGAAAAATTTCTACCGCAATACTTGCATGTCCATCTTCGAGTACCGGACCCGGATGCACTTGAACTACTAGCCAAAGCATGGCTAACGGTGTGTGCATCCCAAACATTGGACACGGCACAAGGCATGATGGATATATTCTAAGTTCTAACTTCTAAGAGGCTTGAACAAACTTTTTTGTGCTCTAAGGCTCAAAACTTAAAAGAAACAACTCTATAGACTATGCCTCAATCTTCAATGCTCAATGCTCATCATCGGCCTAACTAGGGATTCATCGTTCAGAACTCGGATAGAGCTTCGAGCTTCTATTTCGGATGTGGGCAGGGCAGCGGGCTTCAAGATGGGAGTCGACTCTAGACTCGGGACACTCGTGAGTCAAGGACCAAGGTGACAAGCTCTAAGGCTTAAGCTAATAAGCTGAGAGTATGATGAGAGGATGGCTGGAGTCGGGAGTCGGGCTGACGGCAAGAGGCTATAGCGGACGCGCGATAAGGAAATTGGAATAGGGCACGCATATCGAAAAAACTAATCATCAATGATCATTTAACTGTCTGCCAACGAACCGTACGTACCGTACGTGTGAGAACCGAATCGATTGGGAAAAATGTTGGAAATGAGATAGGCCCTTAGCTCTTGGCTCATGTCACAGGTTCGTGGTTCCATAGGTCCAGCATATACAACATAGAATCTAGCAATCTTCCATATTGACAAAACATGAACATACCACAACTTAATCATACAGATGATGAGACAAAGATAGAGAAAGAATAGACAACATGTGTAAGGTGTTACGTAAGCCACCGCTTACTCATAGTATCATATATACCAATGTTTAATGTACAATGTGGGAGCAAAACTCTCAACCACTCTATGTGATGAGAAATAGATGAATGAGTGGATGTACAAATGTAAAAAACATATTCAGATATATGGGCAGAAATCTGAATATACATGAGATGTGTGACCTTATAGGTTATAGAAGAGTGAATATGAGTGACTGAAAGAGGAAGGATCGGTGTGAAACTGATAATCAACAAACCCTCATCTAACCTTAGGCTATGGAAGACCCTAAGTCAGATACGTGTGTGAAAAAATCACATACTTAAAAAGTAGCAATGAATGCTAACAAGTTTGCTGCCAGAAATCCTCAAACTCATGTGAACACACCTTCTCAAACACCTCATCAAAATATGCATAAAGCATATACGTACTGATTCTCTTGTACTTATGCCGAACAAGACTCCTCCTCATATAGATGCTACAGCCTCCATAAACTGCAAGTAGTACCTATGTGCATAAAGAGAACATGTACCTGAATTCTTAACATAAGATATAAATCTTATGTTAAACACCATCCAATGTCTATGACGTAGCCTGAAATCTTCATGTAGAAGACAATCTTCAACTACAACATGTAGATGGCCGATCCTCACCATCAAGCTGCTAATGACCAAGTCTTCTTGCCATGAACAAGAGATGGCCGATCCTCACCATCAAGCTGTTAATGACCAAATCTTCTTGCAATGAACAAGAGATAACCTCCTCTCCATGAGCTAGAGTGTGAGCACACCCTTCATCTTCTCCAAGAAGAATCATTAAGAAGAACTCCATAGCTGCTCCTCAACATGCTTCAAGTTAGCACCATGGCTGCCCCATGTGCTAGAAGAAACACCACCTCTATTGAGGTCAAAGCTCCAAGCTTGTGTTGAATACTAGGTGAAGGATGAAAGATAATGAGCCCAATGGCTTCTTTTATAGTAATTGTTTACATTTGAAAAGCCTAACCAAAAGCTAATATACGATCGCTTGAATCGTATTTCGTAACTCAAAACGTCGAATGCGTCCGTTGTTGCGTTAATTAAAAGCGAAAGCAATATCAAAAGTAATATTTTGGCGCTGCGCGATGCATCTTCCAGGAATCGAACCGTGACGGATTGATTGAAAGTCATTTTGCCTAGCCATGTTGCCCATCGTCGATCTCTTGAAGAGAATTAAAGAGAACAGCTATACATTCCATTACTTCTTGAGTAAAAATGGACCAATTTTTGACCAATAGGAACATTGTTTTCCAACAATCCCCCCTGCAATGTCATATTGGTACAATCTCGACTGGATCTGCAATCTGTCACAAACTGCAAACTATCACAAGCTTCAATCTTGTACTCCCCAAATTGATCTTCAAACATTGTCTTCAAAAGTTTTCTTCAAAACTGAATTTGACTTTTCTTCAAAAAACATGAACTTGCTGAATATGAACCATAATACTTGAGAAAATATGCAAACTAGATATCCAATAGTGTACACATCAAGCAATCACTGCTTGACAACAAATATAGCATAAACTGTCTCTAAACCTGCTATTTCCTGTCTTCAAAAACCTGAAAACATACACTAGGATCCACATATTTGCATTTACCTTCCAAAAAGGTTTCTCAACATACTTCTGCTGCGTCATGTAAATACACTAAACAAAATCAAGAACTGAATCCTGGAACCTCTGACTGACAACTCACAACTTAGTGTATTATGAACATTGCTGGTTCATCTCTGACTGTACTCAAGTCAACTCAACTCAACTCAATTGAAATCTACTGAAATATGAGTAAAAATCTATGATGTCATCATGTCTTCCTTTAAATCCTTCATACCTCTTTCCTTCAGAACTTGGTATAAACATATATGTGTGCACTTCTAAAATATACCTTTCTGAAATATAAAGCTTCTCTTCAATAGAACTCTGGAACCTTCTCCTCAACAGGAACATCCTAATAGGAACTTTCTCCAAACATTCTTTTTCTTCCTTCTTCTTTCAAAGCTGGAACATAAAGAGAACCTGACAAAGGAAATATAGGAATACTTGAAATAGGAATACCTATTTCAAGTATTCCTATATTTCCTTTGTCAGGTTCTCTTTATGTTCAAGCTTTGAAAGAAGAAAGAATACTTGAAATAGGAATACCTGTAGGTATGACTCTGCATTCTTTCATTTATGGCTGAAAATAAGTCTTCATGTTTCATCATGCCCCTGGATGATTTAACACTAGTATCCAGAATTCTTCAAATTATATCAGACTTTATGAAATCTTGGACGTCCTTCTTCATAAATCTGATCTTTAGTGACCAATACCTGTATCTGAAACAAAATTTCTGAACCCTTTTTATTAGCACTGCAGATGCTAATGGCTTTCACTGTTTACTTCTCAGCTTCCCAAAAATCTAGAATAAGTTTAGTTGATCCATATAACAAAAAACCTTACTGAAAGCACTTTAGAATTCACAATCTTTTGTAACATAACAAGTATCTTCTTCTATCTCTCTGCAACACAAATCTGATAGAATCTGAATCTTTGACTTACTTCTTCCAATGCTAAGAATCTTCACAAACAAAGGATAGACAACTGACTCATAAATACTCAAGATCTTCAAGCTCTTCAAGATCTTCAAGATCATTCAAGATCATTCAAGATCAATGATCTCTCTTGTGTAGAATCTGCTTTCATCAAACCTTCATGATTGAATGTTTGATTTATTTACTTGAATGTCTCCAAGTGTCCATGCTTCTCACAAAGTTGTAAAACTTTTCTTCAAACAAATCCTTCCCAAGAATCTGCAACTCCTACTTAAAATATAAGTGGATAAAACTTCTCACCTTGAGAACTCCAAAAGCTGCAAGTTGATACTTCATCTTTTCATATTCTACCTGGGTGAAATGTGATAGTACCTGCTTGATTTTCTTTTGGCTAACTCCACTTCTTAATCAAGTGATAGGATCTGATGGAACACCTTTTTGAATACAAGCATGTATCCAAAAATCAAGACAATCACTGAAAGTAGATTCTTCATTGACTTGTACATCAACAAATCTGAATTTTCTGAAGTTTTCTGAAAATACTGAATATGAGGTAACCTTTCCAAACATAAAACCTCTACCCAAGTCTTCAACATATGCTACAAAAAACTCTTTTACCTTAAGAGTTAGATAAAGAAGAAATATACTTCTCTGCAACTTGTCATATACCAAGTAGCTCTGTATTGACACTCCAAGAATTCTTTTGAGGGAACATATAAGCTGCCTGCTTAAAAAGCTTCAACTAAAACATAACTCATATATATATGAGTCAAAACATATATCTGCTGCTTTTTCTTTCTCTCAATGCAATTCTTTGTCAAATCTACTAAATCATGACCAAGTGTAATGCAAAACAAGAAACTGCTTCTTCTTTAACACAAGATGTTTTCGTAGACTTGTCTTTGGATGTAGAGGATAAAATAGGAAAAGTATATGGAAAATATATGAGAAAAGGAAGTCTTACTTTTCTTTTGGAAATGATGGACTTTCTTCTTCTGCATCTTTCTTCCACCTGCTCATGATGTTAACATCTTCAAACTTCTCTTCCATACCGTTTGTTCTCTTTATCTTGAAGTAGCAAACACTCTTGACCTCTTCAAATGAACTATTTCTCTTCCTCTAGTACTAAGAGTAAGAGACAAACATGGTATATAAATGGAAGTGAATATAGAAACATGTTTTATCATCTCCTCATATCTCTGAATCAAAATTCTGTTTCAAATGTCTGAAATGACTAAATTCACCAATCTTTTATCTGAATGATGAATTTCGTTTCTAGAGTTACCTTCTCTAGATACATTTGTACCTTGATATTCAACCAACTTACAACACAAACTTGGCTGAAAAACTCATCCCATCTTCACATTTGTCTTCTTAGATAAGCTTTCTTGCCATGAAAGAGATTTCTCAAAACTCTCTAGAAAAACCTCTAGATACTTGTTTTGATGTAGCCTTTAACTTTCAAATGATGAAAGTGTATAAAAGCACTCCTTGAAACCTTCAAAATCTCTTCATAACTGCTCTTCTAAGATATGACCTGCAAATGATAATCTGATAGTAGAAACTGATACCTGTGATTTGATGTTGATCTGATTTCTTCATCTTCTCTAAACCATTGTTCTTCCTTGAATTTGAAGTAGTCTTCTCTTCATCAAGTCTTGGTCTTCAAATAATACTTTTGTAAAGTATTTGCATACTCTTCCAAAAATATTTGGCCGCTAACAGATCATCAACTTCATACTCCACACTAATGAATACACATGTGACTGAATTGTCTAATTCTCAAATCTCTACTCATCTAGATTAAGTGTGTATGTCAAATGTCAAATGTTAGAAGATGCTCTTGAATCATATGTTGTAAATCTCGAAGTCTCGAAACCTTAGAATATGAATGAGTCTTAATGCATTGATGCCAAAGATCTAAAGTTCTGAAACCAAAACCTTAGTGCTCTTATACCAAATTGTTGGAAATGAGGTAGGCCCTTAGCTCTTGGCTCATGTCACAAGTTCGTGGTTCCATAGGTCCAGCATATACAACATAGAATCTAGCAATCTTCCATATTGACAAAACATGAACATACCACAACTTAATCATACAGATGATGAGACAAAGATAGAGAAAGAATAGACAACATGTGTAAGGTGTTACGTAAGCCACCGCTTACTCATAGTATCATATATACCAATGTTCAATGTACAATGTGGGAGCAAACTCTCAACCACTCTATGTGATGAGAAATAGATGAATGAGTGGATGTACAAATGTAAAAAACATATTCAGATGTATGGGCAGAAATCTGAATATACATGAGATGTGTGACCTTATAGGTTATAGAAGAGCGAATATGAGTGACTGAAAGACAAAGGATCAGTGTGAAACTGATTATCAACAAACCCTCATCTAACCTTAGGCTATGGAAGACCCTAAGTCAGATACGTGTGTGAAAAGATCACATACTTAAAAAGTAGCAATGAATGCTAACAAGTTTGCTGCCAGAAATCCTCAAACTCATGTGAACACACCTTCTCAAACACCTAATCAAAATATGCATAAAGCATATACGTACTGATTCTCTTGTACTTATGCCGAATAGGACTCCTCCTAATATGGATGCTACGGCCTCCATAAACTGCAAGTAGTACATGTGTGCATAAAGAGAACATGTACCTGAATTCTTAACATAAGATGTAAATCTTATGTTAAACACCATCCAATGTCTTTGACGTAGCCCGAAATCTTCATGTAGAAGACAATCTTCTAACTACAACATGTTGATGGCCGATCCTCACCATCAGGCTGCTAATGACCAAGTCTTCTTGCCATGAACAAGAGATAACCTCCTCTCCATGAGCTAGAGTGTGAGCACACCCTTCATCTTCTCCAAGAAGAATCATTAAGAAGAACTCCATAGCTGCTCCTCAACATGCTTCAAGTTAGCACCATGGCTGCCCCATGTGCTAGAAGAAACACCACCTCTATTGAGGTCCAAGCTCCAAGCTTGTGTTGAATACTAGGTGAAGGATGAAAGATAATGAACCCAATGGCTTCTTTTATAGTAATTGTTTACACTTGAAAAGCTTAACCAAAAGCTAATAAAGCACCTCCGATCCTACGATCGCTTGAATCGTATTTCGTAACTCAAAACGTCGAATGAGTCCGCTGCTGCGTTAATTAAAAGCGAAAGCAATATCAAAAGTAATATTTCGGAGTTGCGGGATGCATCTTCCAGGAATCGAACCGTGACGGATTGCATGAAAGTCATTTTGCCTAGCCACGTTGCCCATCGTCGATCTCTTGAAGAGAATTAAAGAGAACAGCTATACATTCCATTACTTCTTGAGTAAAATTGGACCACCTTTTGACCAATAGGAACATTGTTTTCCAACAAAAAAGGTACCGATCGATTTGGTACGCGAACCGGGGCAACATTGTTGCCCTCTCTGACCCACTCTCTTCGGTCTCTACATCGACGAGATCACGGAGTATATACAGCGAGCAGGAGGGCGAGGAGGAGACCTCGGAGGTACGCCAGTACACATCCTATTATATGCTGATGACATTGTCTTGCTTTTAGAGTCACAGGAGGGGTTGCAGTCACATTTACAAGCGCTCGACACCTTTTGCATGGAGAGAGGACTCACAGTGAACCTTGGCAAGACTAAGGTCATGATCTTCCATACCTCCAAGACAGTACGCCATCGCGCCTCTTTTACTGCAGCTAGAGGACAGGTAGAGGTAGTGGACTCCTACGTCTACCTAGGTGTCACCTTCTCGGGCAGCACAGGGGTATTCTCCATGGCACAGGTAGCGAGAGATAGATTGACGCGAGGCTATGCGGCACTTGCAGGATTGGAGAGACGCTGCTTTAAGACACATTTTCAGGAGCCCCGGACTAAGGGGTGGCTCTTTGACACTCTAGTGACACCCGCATTGATGTACGCAGAAGCAGTATGGGCACCAGGGATCACGGAGGCGATGTGGACGCGGATTGAGAGGCCCCAGGTCACCATGATCTCACGCTTGCTTCGAAGCAAGCCCTCCGTTCCACATGACATTACACGAGCTGAGCTTGGCACACCACCGATGCTAGTGGAGGCCCTCTTCCAGTTGGTGACCTTTATTCTGAGAGTCAGAGAGCTCCCCACGAACCGACTCACCAGGCTTGCATTTGAGAGCTCTAGACATTTGGAAGAGACAGGGCATGAGAGAGTATGGTATGCACAGACTTACTGATGGTTAGCAGACCATGGCATGAGCATTACGGATCTCCCTCCTTTTCAGTATGACCTCTCTTCCCCCCACATTACCCTCTCTCGTTCGGAGAGGAATAGGATCATCTGTCACGACCTACTACAGATACACGTCAGGGAGACATGGATAGCACCACGGGAGCCTCTTCCCACAAAGAGGCAACACTACATAGAGCACTTCCTGACGGTGACAGTGGATGGTTTCATTCAGAGACCACGATACATGGATACATACATGGGACCAGCTGAGAGAGTGGCCATTGGGCAGCTCAAAGTATCATTACACCAGCTCGAGATTGAGGTTGGGAGAGCTACACATACCCCGAGAGATTCACAGCCGGCGGTGGGCAGATTGAGGTGGTCACTTCCTATGTCTACCTCGGAGTCACATTCACGAGCTTACCTGGCCCCTTCAACATGCGACAGGAAGCCACCAATAGACTCACACGAGGATATGCAGCTTTAGCCATGTTAGAGCGGAGATGTCACCAGGCACACTTCCAAGAGCCCCACAGGAAGGAATGGCTATTTGATACACTAGTCAGGCCAGCTATGATGTATGCTTCGACAGTTTGGGCCCCAGGCCTCACAGTCACCCAATGGAGTGCGATCGAGAGGCCCAAGGTACGTATGATCTCGCGATTATTTCGCAGGAAACAGTCGGTACCACATGATATCATCAGGGCAGAGCTAGTTGCACCACCCATGGTAGTAGATGCACTATTCCAGACTATGCTTTATTCAGAGGATGAGGGAGCTCCCTACAGACAGACTCACACGCAGAGCTTTTGAGGCCTCTATACAGATATCAGAGTCAGGATATGAGAGAGCTTGGTACACTCAGGTTAGAGTCTGGTTTCATAGTCATGGGCTTGATATGGACAGATTGCCGCCTTTTCACTATGACCGAGACTCACCTCACATCCACCTCTCTCGTCATGAGAGGAATGTTGTGCTCAGGCTGGATCTGTCGAAGCTCTACATTAGTCAGACATGGCACACACCACACATGGGATCGAGACTATCGCACTATCGAGACCAGTTCTTAGACATACTAGCATACGGTTTCATCCGACGGCCACGTTACATGGATATCTACATGCCTCATAGCTCGAGGGTAGCGATTGGCCAGTTGAGAGTCCCATCACATAGACTAGAGATTGAGACGGGCAGAGCCGCAGACAATCCCAGAGAGGAGCGGATATGCAGGGTTTGCAGAGTAGAGATGGAGGATGAGGATCACTTTGTATGCAGATGTAGCGCATATGATGGCATCAGAGGCAGATACGAGAGTCTATTTACAGGGCAGCCCACCCTCCGAGAGATCATGGACTCTAGAGACCAGCGACAGCTCGAGCGATTCCTACTAGAGATACAGAGCCACAGAGATTCCCTACTCCAGCTTACTGTAGGAGCCCATACAGGAGGGAGACAGAGTCAGCTCACTGAGTTCTTTATTCCACGACGTGTTGCAGTCCTCCCCCCCTCATCCCACACACCGAGAGGGGTGACTCTTCAGCAGGCTCAGACTTCTCGAGCTAGGAGACGACCCCGTGCTAGAGGATATCGGGCCCCGAGACTTCACCGACATCAGATTGCGGAGATCCAGGCTCGTCACCATCGCACCATGGAGGAGAGACGATTCCAGATCATGGCTGATCCCGCTGCAGCCATCAAGATGGCCCTGACTCCACCTCCACCTATGTATCACATCTTACACACGCCCACTAGCACAGGATGGAGCTAGTTAGTCGTTTCAGAACATTCTCATGCTTGTTGTACTACCCTTTTGCATATAGACTATCGTAGATATCGCACTCCATACCCCCCCCCCCAAACTTTCATGGGTATCTCCACATGCATACCACGGAGATATGTTTCAGCTTTACCAGTTTCTTTTTCGGCACTTTTATCTTCTCTGATAGATAGAAGATACACCCATGTACATCGTTTTGTCTCATAGGCCGAGTTCGGCCTCCTAATAGACGTAAAAACACTTTCTTTCTTCTCTCTCTCTCTCTCTCTCTCTCTCTCTCTCTCTCTCTCTCTCTCTCTCTCTCTCTCTCTCTCTCTCTCTCTCTCTCTCTCTCTCTCTCTCTCTCTCTCTCTCTCTCTCTCTCTCTCTCTCTCTCCATGGCTCCCAAGTTGGAGGAACAGCTGGCCACCTTAGAGCATATCCTTCAAGAGTTAATAGGAAAACAGAAGAAAGAAGGCGATTCTGCACTGAACGGGGTTACCCGCAAAGTTGCCACCCTCGAAGCCAAGGTGGCAACCCTGGAGAAGGAAAACGAGTCCCTTCGGGAAGAGCTTCTTGCTACCCGCAAGCAGCACTCACAGGACCAGGAGGAGTTGCACACTGAGCTTACTAAGATGAGAACGAAACTAGACAGCATACGCAAGGAGGGGGAGATCGCCCCTCAGCTAAAGGACATTCAGGTGACTATCAAAAAAGAGTGCATGGAGGTGGTTCAGAGCGAGCTTGAGACTAAGAAAGATAGATGGGTCGAGGTTGTAAAAAAGAACCTTCGACAGGAAGCAAAGAAGAACAACCACCATGAGGAGATCCACATAGTACACACCACCATTGAGGAGGAGCGGATGCGACAGGCTCGCACGCTCAATGTTCGCGTCTCCGGCCTCGCAGAGACAGACGGATCACCAGAGCAAGACGGGCGTCGCTTGTGCACATTACTTGGATTCCGTGCGGATGAACCTCTCCCTTTCACCAGAGCCTAGAGAGCAGGATGGGACACCACACGGAGTAGAGCACTTATCCTTCAGTTCTCAGATGAGGCCGGGAGGAGAGCCTTCCTCAAACGACGGGCGGTACTACGCACTACACCGGGCACCCCCATCTATTTGGATGACGACCTCACACGGATGCAAGTAGAGCACAGACGGGCATGCATGCCGCGTGTCCTCCAGGCCAGACGAGAGGGACATCGTGCCATATACAGAGACGGTCAGGTCATCATTGATGAACAGCCCATTGACTAGGGATTCGCGGCCTATGAGAGAGCACAGCAGGAGGTGCACATTGCAGTCTGGAACTGCAATGGATCTTTATGGACACATCAAGGGCGCTTGGAGGAGGTGATGGAGGGCAGAGACATTATCTTCTTGACAGAGACACACGAGAGCCCGGGGAGGAGCCTACCGAGGATTGAGGGCTATATGTGGGAGTCAGCTCACCGCAGACAGATGAGACAGCACACCACACGAGGATCAGGAGGAGTTGCCGTGCTCTACAGACAGTCGCTAAAGCACAGGGTACAGGTGGTAGCCAGAGACCCAGAGGCACGTTTCATGTGGATACGCCTCCAGCTATCAGAGGAGAGAGCAGCGTATTTTGCCGTATGCTATATTGCACCCATAGGCTCGCGCTTCACACATTCCCCCGAGCAGCCCTTAGGGGGGGAGGGGACAGACACCACATCGCCATATGACTTCCTCAGTGACACCATTATGGAGTATACCGGGATGGGCGAAGTCTTCCTTGTAGGAGACTTCAATGCCCGGACTCAGAGCCACCAGTGTGATATCTATGACTTTGACGACCCTGAGATGCTTCGTACCATAGAGGATATGTCTACACTCAGAGCCTCAGCCGACACCGCCACACCCACCTCATACGGCAGATACCTACTCCAGATAGGAGCAGCACACCGTCTCATTATATATATTGGGATGGCGACCTGGCCCACATCGGGTGGCCTCACCTGCATTCCACCCACGATACCACAAGGGGGTAGTGTGGTAGACTATGTTATCGAACCCCGGGAGGCGACGCATCTCATCACCTCATTCACTATCCCACCCATACCGATTCGAGCTGACCATGCATATCTTGCGCTATCCATACGCGGCTCACCATGCATATCACACCCCGTCACCATACAGCCACATGCCCATACCACCATTCACTTTAGACATGAGCTAGCACATATCTATAGTTCCCATGTTCGAGAGCGCATCTACTCCCTTGATCCCTCTTCCTCATTGGACACCCTCACCGCCCACTTCTCCTCGATCCTCCATACATCCGCTACTCTCAGCTTCCCATACACCACCCACAACACCGCACATTCGACACGACTGGGACATACACCCCAGAATAGATGGTACGATGAGGAGTGTAGGCAACTATACCGACATCTCAGAGCACAGAGTATCTTGGGATCCATCATCGAGAGGGAGGCACGACGACAAATGCGAGCCCTCACACGCCGGAAGCAACGAGCTTTCGAGGAGAGACAGGAGGCAGAGTTGTTCGACCTTCTCATGAGTAGGGATTGTGCCACCGCGTGGAGGGCACTACGGGAGCCATGCCCACCTACACCCATAACAGATCCTCAGACTTGGCACACCTACGCCCGGAGGTTATATGACATCCGAGGGCAGCCACCATTGCCGATCCCTCCCACACTGCGTCATGTGATATCCACCCTCTTCATGGCAGGCATGATACGACAGGCCATCCATAGGCTACAGCATGGCCGTTCAGCAGACCACACGGGGCTATAGGGTGAGCACTTTATATACGCAGCAGATGTAGTCTCCCACCTGATCGCCCATCTCTTCAACCGTGCTTTGGTTGAGGGATTACCTGACTCGTGGACTATGCATACTATTACGCCTATCCATAAGTCCGGCGATATGATGGATCCAGGGAACTACAAGACTATTATGATAGGCCATATCCTCGCCAAGATCTATGGGGCAGTACTAGAGGCAGAGCTCAGTACACACGCTGAGGCAGCTGGGATCAGAGCACCCGGCCAGGCAGGCTTCCGCCGCACTTTCTCCACCATCGACCACATCTTCGTGCTTCGTTGCTTGATTGAGAGCGCAAAGCGAGGAAGCAGAGACTATATTGTTGCTTTGTGGATTTCCGCAAAGCCCTCGACATGGTTCCTCGAGAGAGACTACTACGGAGGCTCCAGGAGTTACAGATACCATCAGACATGCTATAGGCCATCCATGCTCTGTATGCACGAGTCACACGTAGGGTACGTTGCCTCGGCGGCCTATCAGACAGCCTTATTAGCACCATTGGTGTGAAATAAGGTTGCCCTCTCTCACCCACTCTCTTCGGTCTCTACATCGACGAGATCACTGAGTATATACAGCGAGCAGGAGGGCTAGGAGGAGACCTCGGAGGTACGCAAGTACACATCCTATTATATGCTGATGACATTGTCTTGCTTTCAGAGTCACAGGAGGGGTTGCAGTCACATTTACAGGCACTCGATACCTTCTGCACGGAGAGAGGACTCACAGTGAACCTTGGCAAGACCAAGGTCATGATTTTCCATACCTCCAGGACAGTACGCCATCGCACCTCTTTCACTGCAGCTGGAGGACAGATAGAGGTAGTGGACTCCTACGTCTACCTAGGTGTCACCTTCTCAGGCAACACAGGGGTATTCTCCATGGCACAGGTAGCGAGAGATAGATTGACGCGAGGCTATGCGGCACTTGCAGGATTGGAGAGACGTTGCTTTCAGACACATTTTCAGGAGCCCCGGACTAAGGGGTGGCTCTTTGACACTCTCGTGACACCCGCATTGATGTATGCAGCAGCAGTTTGGGCACCTGGGATCACGGAGGAGATGTGGACGCAGATTGAGAGACCCCAGGTCATCATGATCTCACGCTTGCTGCGCAGCAAGCCCTCCGTTCCACATGACATTATACGAGCTGAGCTTGGCACACCACCGATGCTAGTGGAGGCCCTCTTCCAGTTGGTGACCTTTATTCTGAGGGTCAGAGAGCTCCCCACCAACCGACTCACCAGGCTTGCATTTGAGAGCTCCAGACTTTTAGCAGAGACAGGGCATGAGAGAGTATGGTATGCACAGACTTACCGATGGTTCGCAGACCATGGCATGAGCATTACCGATCTTCCTCCCTTTCAGTATGACCTCTCTTCCCCACACATTACCCTCTCTCGTTCGGAGAGGAATAGGATCATCCGTCAGGATCTACTACAGATACACGTCAGGGAGACATGGATAGCACCACAAGAGCCTCTTCCCACAGAGAGGCAACACTACAGAGAGCACTTCCTGACTGTGACAGCGGATGGTTTCATTCAGAGACCCGGATACATGGATACATACATGGCACCAGCTGAGAGAGTGGCCATTGGGCAGCTCAGAGTATCATCACACCAGCTTGAGATTGAGGTTGGGTGAGCGACACATACCCCGAGGGACGAGAGATTATGCAGGATATGTAGAGAGGAGGTGGAGGACGAGGAGCACTACACATGTAGATGCCATGCATATGAGGACATCAGAGACCGCTACCCACAGCTCTTCAGGGGGGGCAGAGAGATCAGGGCTTTATTGGGGACAGAGGACAAGCGCCCTCTAGGTCGTTTCCTAGTAGAGCTCCAGCACCGTCGTACATCACTCCTCCAGCAGCAGATGGAGATACACCTGGCCCCCATCCCTCAGACTCATGTTACAGATTTTTTCAGACCCACAGCCACTCGAGGACCAAGCTCGATGCGGGGTGTCACATTACACAGAGCAGAGGAGCTTAGACGATAGCGTCGACGACCGAGACCCCCACTCCGGAGAGTCCGTCCACACCAGAGAGAGATTCAGGCGATTCACGCACGCCATGACATGGAGATATGGAGACGTCAGCAGCGCACCCCTATCGATCTGGACATTCAGAGCATTTTGAGGATCGCCATGATGCCTTACCCACCGATGCATTATATTCTACACCCACTCTAGGCATTTAGAGGGTTGTGATACCATCGAGCCTCCCATCCCTATGCATATGATATTTGTATCACATCCATTGAGCATATAGAGTGCATACCCATAGCACCCCACACCCTTGATGCCAGTTATTGTCCACTCCTTTTATACCCGTTTTTTGTACTCACATTTTATTTTCCTTTGGGACCACAGTGGATTGGATCATACTGATGTATATGTTTTGTCTCATAGGCCGATTTTGGCCTCTAATAGACGTTAAAAAGTCTTCTTTCTCTCTCTCTCTCTCTCTCTCTCTCTCTCTCTCTCTCTCTCTCTCTCTCTCTCTCTCTCTCTCTCTCTCTCTCTCTCTCTCTCTCTCTCTCTCTCTCTCTCTCTCTCTCTCTCTCTCTCTCTCTCTCTCTCTCTCTCTCTCTCTCTCTCTCTCTCTCTCTAGAGAGAGAGAGAGAGACCAGCGACAGCTCGGGGGATTCCTACTAGAGATACAGAGCCACAGAGATTCCCTACTCCAACTTACTGTAGCAGCCCATACAGGAGGGAGACAGAGTCAGCTCACTGAGTTCTTTATTCCACGACGTGTTGCAGTCCTCCCCCCCTCATCCCACACACCGAGAGGGGTGACTCTTCAGCAGGCTCAGACTTCTCGAGCTTGGAGACGACCCCGTGCTAGAGGATATCGGGCCCCGAGACTTCACCGACATCAGATTGCGGAGATCCAGGCTCGTCACCATCGCGCCATGGAGGAGAGACGATTCCAGATCATGGCTGATCCCGCTGCAGCCATCAAGATGGCCCTGACTCCACCTCCACGTATGTATCACATCTTACACCCGCCCACTAGCACAGGATGGAGCTAGTTAGTCGTTTCAGAACATTCTCATGCTTGTTGTACTACCCTTTTGCATATAGACTATCGTAGATATCGCACTCCATACCCGCCCCCGCCACTTTCATGGGTATCTCCACATGCATACCATGGAGATATGTTTCAGCTTTACCAGTTTCTTTTTCAGCACTTTTATCTTCTCTGATAGATAGAAGATACACCCATGTACATCGTTTTGTCTCATAGGCCGAGTTCGGCCTCCTAATAGAGGTAAAAACTCTCTCTCTCTCTCTCTCTCTCTCTCTCTCTCTCTCTCTCTCTCTCTCTCTCTCTCTCTCTCTCTCTCTCTCTCTCTCTCTCTCTCTCTCTCTCTCTCTCTCTCTCTCTCTCTCTCTCTCTCTCTCTCTCTCTCTCTCTCTCTCTCTCTCTCTCTCTCTAGAGAGAGAGAGAGAGTCCAGCGACAGCTCGGGCGATTCCTACTAGAGATACAGAGCCACAGAGATTCCCTACTCCAGCTTACTGTAGCAGCCCATACAGGAGGGAGACAGAGTCAGCTCACTGAGTTCTTTATTCCACGACGTGTTGCAGCCCTCCCCCCCTCATCCCACACACCGAGAGGGGTGACTCTTCAGCAGGCTCAGACTTCTCGAGCTAGGAGACGACCCCGTGCTAGAGGATATCGGGCCCCGAGACTTCACCGACATCAGACTGCGGAGATCCAGGCTCGTCACCATTGCGCCATGGAGGAGAGACGATTCCAGATCATGGCTGATTCCGCTGCAGCCATCAAGATGGCCCTGACTCCACCTCCACCTATGTATCACATCTTACACCCGCCCACTAGCACAGGATGGAGCTAGTTAGTCGTTTCAGATGCATTCTCATGCTTGTTGTACTACCCTTTTGCATATAGACTATCGTAGATATCGCACTCCATACACCACCCCCCCCCCCCCCCACAAAAACTTTCATGGGTATCTCCACATGCATACCACGGAGATATGTTTCAGCTTTACCAGTTTCTTTTTCAGCACTTTTATCTTCTCTGATAGATAGAAGATACACCCATGTACATCGTTTTGTCTCATAGGCCGAGTTCGGCCTCCTAATAGACGTAAAAACACTTTCTTTCTTCTTTCGAGAGAGAGAGAGAGAGACCAGCGACAGCTCGGGGATTCCTACTAGAGATACAGAGCCACAAAGATTCCCTACTCCAGCTTACTGTAGCAGTGCATAGAGGAGGGAGACAGAGTCAGCTCACTGAGTTCTTTATTCCACGACGTGTTGCAGCCCTCCCCCCCTCATCCCACACACCGAGAGGGGTGACTCTTGAGAAGGCTCAGACTTCTCGAGCTACGAGACGACCCCGTGCTAGAGGATATCGGGCCCCGAGACTTCACCGACATCAGATTGCCGAGATCCAGGCCCGTCACCATCGCGCCATGGAGGAGAGACGATTCGAGATGATGGCTGATCCCGCTGCAGCCATCAAGATGGCGCTAACTCCACCTCCACCTACGTATCACATCTTACACCCACCCACTAGCACATGATGGAGCTAGTTAGTCGTTTCAGATGCATTCTCATGCTTATTGTACTACCCTTTTGCATATAGACTATCGTAGATATCGCACTCCATACCCCCCCCCCCCCCAAAAAAACTTTCATGGGTATCTCCACATGCATACCACGGAGATATATTTCAGCTTTACCAGTTTCTTTTTCAGCGCTTTTATCTTCTCTGATAGATAGAAGATACACCCATGCACATCGTTTTTGTCTCATAGGCCGAGTTCGGCCTCCTAATAGACGTAAAAACACTTTCTCTCTCTCTCTCTCTCTCTCTCTCTCTCTCTCTCTCTCTCTCTCTCTCTCTCTCTCTCTCTCTCTCTCTCTCTCTCTCTCTCTCTCTCTCTCTCTCTCTCTCTCTCTCTCTCTCTCTCTCTCTCTCTCTCTCTCTCTCTCTCTCTCTCTCTCTCTCTCTCTCTCTCTCTCTCTCTCTCTCTCTCTCTCTCTCAACGGGGCACTTTGGACGCGACCAGACAGAGTCGAGGAGATCCTGGCATCACATGACTTTGTGTGCATCACAGAGACACACGAGAGCCCAGAGAGAGGTCTACCACGCATTGCAGGTTTTCATTGGGAATCTGCATTGAGGACCACGACGCGACAGAGTACAGCGCGAGGATCGGGAGGAGTGGCCATCGTATTCCGACAGGAGATACAGAGCCGGATCCATATTATATGTAGAGATGAGGAGGCACGATACATGTGGGTTCGCATGGAGATAGCACAGGGGAGCTCGATTTACATTGCTATATGCTACTTCCCACCAGGCGGATCTCGATACGCAGGACAGGATCTTGGGGGACCGATCCGAGATAGAGACTCACCATACACAGCGCTTTCAGATGAGATACTACATTACAGCACACTAGGTGAAGTCTTCCTTATGGGGGACTTCAATGGCCGCACTCAGTCGCATCAGTGCGAGGCATACGACATGGATCACCCACATCTCATGAGGGCCAGAGACCCGGTTGAGATTAGCACCAGCAGAGTATCAGCAGATACGGGTCAGGACACCACCGGCTATGGCAGACATCTACTCGAGCTAGGCAGCAGCCATCATCTCGTTATATACAACGGGATGAATCGTTGGCCAGGTTCAGGCGGATTTACTTGCTTCCCTCACAGGGGAGGTGAGAGCACAGTCGACTACATTTTGGGTACTACCTCTGGAGCTTCACTCATCCCTTCACTTAGTATTGGACGACGCCCACTCGGTGCAGACCACACATTTATCACATTCACACTCTCATCTCCGATTCCCTTAGACCCTCCCTCACCCACTGAGATACATACCACGATACACTTCACACACGAGCTCTCACATGTTTATGCACACCATTTACACACCCGCTTACTCTCCCTCGATCCATGCTCACCTTTGGACACACTCACATCACATATCACCACCATCCTACAGGACTCAGCTCTCCGCAGCTTCCCACACCACACACATATGCACCCTCCACGCACAGGATCCATGCCCCAGAACCGTTGGTATGATGCAGAGTGTCGCGAGCCGCGGAAGCACCTACGGATTTTAGAGCATAGAGGAGATATTACACACACACAGGCACAGCGTCGCATGCAGAGCCTTACTCGCCGCAAACGGCGGGATTGGGAGGAGAGACAGTATTGGGATATTTACCATTTGCTCATGAGTAGAGACAGTGTAGTGGCATGGCGACATTTGAGAGAGAGGAGCCAGCAGACACCTATCCGAGACCCGAGCACTTGGCATAGCTATGCACGGAGCCTATACGAGATCCCAGACAGGCCTCCCATTCCCAGACCGCAAAGCTCACGTCCTACTACCTCTCACTTCTTCACACCCACTATGGTGGGACGCGCTATTGCCCGGCTGCAGCATGGCAGGGCCCATGATCATTTCGGTTTACAGGCAGAGCACCTCATTTATGGAGGCACGACTCTTGCACCGCTCATTGCCCATCTCTTCAACCGTGCATTGGTTGAAGGGTTCCCAGACTCATGGATTGAGCACACCATAGTGCCCATTCATAAGTCAGGTGACACTATGGATCCAGCTACATACCGGACGATCATGATTGGCCCTATATTGGCCAAGTTATATGGGGCCGTACTAGAGACAGAGTTGAGTACTCTCGCCGAGAGGAAGGGCATCAGGGCTCTAGGACAGGCAGGGTTCAGACGAGATTACTCTACCATTGACCACATCTTCACTCTGAGATGCCTGATCGACCAGGCCAGGGTGAGGAAGAGGAGATTATATTGTTGCTTTGTGGACTTCCGCAAAGCATTTGACACTGTTCCTAGGGATCGACTCTTCAGACGACTACTTGACATCGGAGCTCCGGAGGAGATGATATGGGGGATCTACGCCTTATACGAGAGAGTATCTGGTAGAGTCAGATGTCCAGGGGGCTTATCTGATCCACTTGCTAGCACTATCGGGGTGAAGCAAGGATGCCCTCTCTCGCCCACCCTCTTTGGTCTCTACATTGATGAGATAGTGGACTTCATACAGCAGCAGGGGGGAGATGGCATTGAGGTACACGGGTCCACTGTTCATATTCTTTTATACGCTGATGATATTGTATTGGTTTCAGAGTCTGCAGAAGGCCTACAGCATCATCTACACGGCCTAGATGACTTTTGCAGACACAGAGGGTTATCTGTGAACCTTGGTAAAACCAAGGTCTTGATCTTTCATACATCAGCACAGGTACGCAGACATAGTTTGTTCACAGCTGCAGGTGGACCGATCGAGGTGGTCGGATCATATGTTTACTTGGGGGTGACATTTACAGCAGCATCAGGAGTCTTCTCTATGGCTCAGGCAGCCCGTGACCGCATCACACGTGGGTACGCAGCACTAGCTTTGATGGAGAGACAGTGCCACCAGGCATATTTTCAGGAGCCCCGCACAAAGGGGTGGCTCTTTGACACTTTGGTTACGCCAGCGCTCATGTATGGGGCAGCCATATGGGGACCAGGATTAGCTACATCAGTATGGACAGCATTAGAGAGGCCACAGATCCTCATGATTGCCAGACTTATCCGCAGTAAGCCTTCAGTACCACATGACATCATTAGAGAAGAGCTCGCTGCACCACCGATGCTAGTTGAGGCACTATTCCAGACAATATGCCTATTACACATACTTCGGAGCATGGATACAGAGCGTATTGCTTATCGTGCTTTCGAGGCATCACGTGATATGGCATTAGCAGGCGACACCTACTCATGGTATGCACAGACACGAGACTGGCTTGCCCACCATGGCTTTGACATAGACAGGCTACCACCACTACAGTACGACTCTCATGCACCCACCTACTCGCTCTCTCATCAAGAGAGGAATAGGATCATTCGTCAGGAGATATGGCATACATACATACTAAGGACATGGGTGAGCCCTAGGGGTACATTGCCACCGAAAATGCTCTACTACCGCGAGCATTTTCTACATATATCAGGCACGGGCTTCATCGAGATTCCGAGATACATGCAGACCTACCTTCCCCACCACCTACGAGTCGTCATTGGGCAGCTCCGGGTTTCATCACATCAGCTCGAGATTGAGAGGGGTCGGTCCAGGGGAGTCCCCCGTGAGGAGAGGTGGTGCCCAGTATGCCAGACAGAGGTAGAGAGTGAGGAGCATTTTATTATCAGATGTCCAGCATACTTAGACGTACGAGCACAGTTCCAGATCGAGGAGTCATTCCAGCTGTGCATGACTATGGGAGACCAGAGACGCTTGGGATGCTTTCTCACAGCAGCATACGAGAGGCGAGAGCGGTCACTACAGTACATACATCAGCCACGGGTGAGTACCCAGCAGACCATTACCCAGTTCTTTCAGCAAGTTGAGCTACATCAGAGAGGTCCATCTATAGGGCTCACGCTCCACCAGGCAGAAGCACAGAGAGCACGGCGCCGACCACGCATGGGCGGATATCGTCGACCACGACTATATCAGGAGGATGTCTCACGCATCAGGATTGCCTACGACCACATGATGGAGCATAGGCGTACCACCACCCCCTGGGTGGTCTTCCTTCAGGAGGCACTCAGACCACCACCGATGTACCACATACTACACCCACCTCCACCCATCACTTGTCGCTAGGGCGTTTTACTCACATTTTGGATCCCCCCATGTATTAGGTGGCCACTATCTGCAGAGTCAGAGCCACATCTCCCCAGCCTTTTCCAGCCCTATATAGCTTTGTGTAGCGATATACCTTTTATTTCATTTTATCTTCCACACAGGGTTACTACACTTGTACATGGTTTTTGTCTCATAGGCCAAGTTTGGCCTCCAGAAGACGTTAATATGACTTTCTTTCTTTCTTTCTTTCTCTCTCTCTCTCTCTCTCTCTCTCTCTCTCTCTCTCTCTCTCTCTCTCTCTCTCTCTCTCTCTCTCTCTCTCTCTCTCTCTCTCTCTCTCTCTCTCTCTCTCATACCCATACCACATAGGAAGAAACAGCTATCTCCCTCATTTGTAATATATATTGATGTAATTTTGAAACTCTTATGAGTCATAAGAGTGCTTTGGAAGCCACATCCCCCCCTTTTATTTTGATTTTTCCCTTTTATTATAGCCCCTTGAGGGCTTCCCCCCCAAGTGGAATGTAATGTTTTGATGTACCTGATCGGTCCCATAGGTCGATTTCGGCCTCCCGTGGACGTTAATATATCTTTCTTTCTTTCTCTCTCTCTCTCTCTCTCTCTCTCTCTCTCTCTCTCTCTCTCTCTCTCTCTCTCTCTCTCTCTCTCTCTCTCTCTCTCTCTCTCTCTCTCTCTCTCTCTCTCTCTCTCTCTCTCTCTCTCTCTCTCTCTCTCTCTCTCTCTCTCTCTCTCTCTCTCTCTCTCTCTCTCTCTCTCTCCCCCCCCCCTCCCTCCCCACACCAGGCAGCAGCACAGAGAGCACGGCACCGACCACGCATGGGTGGATATCGTCGACCACGACTATATCAGGAGGATATCTCACGCATCAGGACAGCCTACGAGCACATGATGGAGCATAAGCGTACCACCACCCCATGGGTTGTCTTCCTTCAGGAGGCACTCAGACCACGTTAAAATGTCTTTCTTTCTTTCTCTCTGTGTGTGTGTGTGTGTGTGTGTGTGTGCGTGTGTGTGTGTGTGTTCACACGCATGCTGGTGCTCCCCATTGGAAAAAAGCGGTGGGGGAAAATTGATGATTTTAACCTTTGATACAAGGGTTGTTTTCTTATCATCCTTTATAGCAGCAGCAACACTTTTTATGTCCATTCCTGCATTAGTAGTAAAATATGCATTAAGAATGATGATTAGAATTTTATTATGAAATGATTTTAGAAATAACATAAAAAATTAGAAATAATCTGCTCTTGTAATAGTCTTTATAGAAAAAGATCCAAAATGAATAGCAAATACCTGCTGAAAATGCTCGAGGGGAGCTGCTTTGCACCAAGATAGCCTTCACCTTTTCACTCTTCCCCCAACCTTCCAGATAGCTTTTATACAAAGAGTCCATCTCTGCAAGTGCAGAGGTAAAATTAGCACACAAGAAAATCGGTGAAGGAGCCACTTGAGTTAGTATTTCCTCCTCGTTCCTCAAAGCATGTCAAAATTTGGCACTAATTTGATGCTATTTACAGAACTAAATTTTCTTGCTTCAATAGAAGTCCCAGATCATTTGCATCTTTTGAGTTCTTCAGCAGAATCCTTTCTTCACTTTTTCAATCAATGGAGGTGGTTTTTCAAAAATAATTATCAGACCTGAACAAATTTAAGCCATTCAAGAGTGGTCACATTGTGGATCTTTCTATCAGAAGTTTAACAGATCCCAAAAAACATAGATAGCACAAGAAGTGACATGTCAAATAATATGTCTAGACTCTAGAGACGTGATTAGATGAAGGAATCAAAGAATTTGAGCAAGGCTGACAGACAAAAACCAACAAACCTTCATCTGAATGCATCCAGTCTTCTCTTCTTATCTGAATAGACGAAGACAATGAGATTGAAAAGCTCTAGAAGTCCAGATATGTCGAATGCTTAACCCAAGCATCATCCTCACAGGCCATGAGTTACAAACCATTTCTGAATAAATTGTTGTGCACACAAACAATTTATTCACAAGGAAAAATTTTCACTATAAATACATACATACACACAAACACACACACACATACATACAAGCAAACACACATGTACATAAGGGTATGTAGGACATTTGCGTGTTTTGTCTGTTTTGATGTGAGTCTGCTATGTATATTTATGTGTGTTATATGTTTATTATTTGTATTTTTATATATTTTGTTTGTCAAACCTTCACTAGTATTATGTGTCATATATATTTTTGTTATTTTTATATCTATCTTTATTTTATATTTTCGTTTTATTTTTGTGTATATTTTTCTTTATTGTGTAATCATTTTGATAATACTTCATGATTTTATTCCTATTTTTCTTTATTTTTCTTTTTTTTTTTATTAAATACTTATTTTATTATATGAATTTGTAATTTTTCATTTTTACGTGTTTTTATAAATATTAATGTTTTAAATATGAGAAGGGTTTAGGAAGAGCTTTTGTTTTTTCTTTATATGCGTACATAATAGCTACCTATATATATGTATATTGTTTGTATGATTCATCTATCTGTATTTGTGTGTATATCTCTATCTGTGTGCACGTATGTTATATATATGTGTGTTTTTGTATCACCGGTTCTGTTTGGTTTCTATTTTATCTGTTCATATGTGTGTATTCATTGATTAATTTGCCAGTTACTCTGTAAAAACATGTAGTCGATATATTGCTTGTATAATCTATCTGTATTTGTGTGTATATCTCTGTCTGTGTGCACTTATATTTATATTATGTGTGTTTTTGTATCATCTGTTCTGTTTGTTTTCTATTTTTTCTGTTCGTATGTGTGTATTCATTGATTAATTTGCCAGTTACTCTGTACTAACATATAATCAATTTATTCTTTTTGTTTGTCCATGATTCTCTGCGTACACACTCTCTGATAACATCTCTGATGTAACGACAATACTCTCACAAATTGGTATCAGAGCGAAGATTCTACACGTCAGTCTGCAGGTACAGTTGTGACACATCATCTCAGAAGGTCAGTTCGTTTATCAGTATGTCGGGTACTTTCGTCAGCTCAGAGCAACATCCTTGGTTAGCGGCCAATTGTAGCCTTTGTCAGCATCTCATATCCATCTCGTAAGCCACGTCAGCAACATCAAGTCACCAGGCGTTCAAGCGTTAGAATTCAGACGCAGCTTAAAGATTTTCACTCAATTTGTCAGTGTGTCAGAAAGCGTCATCACGTAAGTCTCAGGTGCACCTTCAGTCCTTCAATTCAACTCATCATCAGAGTTGTCGTGACATTAGCAAGTTCGCATGGTCAGTACGTCGTCAGTCAGGACTCAGCTGTTACGTCTTCAGATCAGAGTGCGCACGCAGAGGTGCACAAATTTCAGCGTTTGTCTTAAGATAGTCAGAGACGAGCGGGGCCATCTCATCTTCAGCTCAGGTAAGATTCTCAGTTTGTTTTTATCATCAGGTAGATCGTCTGGTTTTTCATGGTTTTGTCACCCCAGGTCAGTAATTTCTCAGGTATATCAATTATAACTATAATTCAAGAGCAGGGGGTAAATTTCAGAGGGCACGATAGGACATCAGACAGAGAGTAGCGGAAGACATACAACATGAGGGACCAGGGTGGGTCATAGAAACACATTACCACTTACAAACCAGTTAACGTAGGAACTGCTTGCTTTGGACATGATATACTATGAGCATTATGAGATTATATTAGTCACTCCTCCAAGTAACTATATAAATCTGAGGAATACTAAAACATGGAAAAGGAAATTGTTATCAGATTCAAGAGGTGATAGATAAGGGAAGCTATGGAGTTGTGTGCTCTGCTATTGACACACATACAGGAGAGAAAGTTGCCATAAAGAAGATCAATGATATTCTTGAATATGTTTCTGATGCAACCCGCATTCTTTGTAAAATCAAATTGCTCTAAAAGATGCTTTATATTCAGAATGGCTCCAAAAAAAAAAAAATCAACCATATCAGAAACAGTGCATAAAATTAACAGGTCCCCATACAAACTGTAGTGAAAGCTCATGTTGCAAAAAGACGGAATTGGCAAATGCAGTTGAAGAAGATTCTCTACAACAACATGATTCTCTAGTGGACAATAATTTTGTTCGAAAAGAAAACTCAGATTATGTTTTCTAGACAAGCTTAACTTCATGTATAGGTCATACATACGATACTCGTACCTGTAAATCCAACTATAAGTCCAGGCTTGTTAGACTTGTTGATATATGCAAATCTTTCCATTATCCTTTTGTCTCTATCCTTTCAGAATAGTATTTGATTGAGAAGAGGAAGGATTATTATTGTGTATCAATGCTTCCTATCCTAGTTTTAGATTAGGCGGTGAATTATAGGATATTTGTGTGTTTTGTCGTCATTTTTTATGTGTGTTTGTTATGTAAATTTGTATGTGTTGTGTGTTTATTTTGTTTTATATCTTTTTGTTTATTAAACCTTCAATAGGATGCGTGTATTATGTATTATATATTTTTTGTTATTTTATATTTTCTATTTATTTTTATGTATATTTTTCTTATTTGTGTAATCATTTTTATAATTTGTGGTTTTATTCTTATTTTTCTTTATTTTTCGTTTATAAATATTAATGCTTTTGGTATAAGAAAGTTTAGGGAAGAACTTTTGTTTTTGCTTTTTATACTTAAGAATGCATATGCATATTGTTTGTATAATCTATCTATATGTATGCATGTATATTTATGTATATATGTGTTTTCATATTAACTACTCTGTTTAGTTTCTATGTTATCTGTTGTATGTGTGTATTCATTGATCAAGTTGTCACTTACTCTGTACAAACATATAATCAATATATTTTGTTTGTCTTCGTCCATGATTCTCTGCATACATTGTCTCTGATAACATTTCTGATATAACAACAATACTCCTCCACATGGAAGCATACGTGCATACATACATACATAGTCAAGTGTAAGTAGCCTGGGGGAAGTACTTTCAATCTCGTCCCCAAGGACTTACGGTGCACCGCAGAGAATCAGGCAACATGCAGCTGGCCATGTATGAGCTAAATGCTAATTTGGAGGATAGCCCTCCTGCGGGAGACCACTAACATTCATGTCCTTCTTGATCGAACAATTGGGAAAGGAAAATCTCTTGAGCAGCTGCACAGCTTGATGATAAATATCATTAAGATTGAGAGGAGTGCAGGTCTTTTATTTAGAGAGCACATGTTTGAACTTTGAATCAAGGAAAATATCTGCCCACTCCGAAGTTGATGGCAGGTCAAAAAGATTGGAGGTTCATTGCTCCCAATAAATGTATGCATGCATGTATGTATGCATACATGTATGTCTGTATGTGTGATGTATGTACGTTGTAAAACTAAGTGCAAAATGAAACCATTTGTGAGAGGATATTTATGCACCAGGAGATCACTGTAACCACCAGAAGCCATGCAGTCAATCCAAGCGGATCTTTTTTCTGCAAACATACAGGCAGAGCCAATAGAAGACTCCTGGGATCTTTCCACCATATTAAAATCCCCCATCATCCATACATGACCATAGCATAGATGACAAAGCTGAGTACACAAAGTGCGTCATAAATGAAGAATGTTTGTTCTGTCCAAAATTAGTCATGCTAATGTTGCTAGTTCTACTTTACCTAAGGAGAACATGAAGTTATGGCATTCTAGATTGGTCTGTCTCAATTACACAGCTCTCAAGCACATCAGAGATCGAAGTATGGTTGAGAATCCTCCACTCTTTCTTTACTAGATGATGCAGAATCATGTGAAGGATGTCTTGAAGGAAAGCTTCACAAGCTACCATTCAAGAAGCGTGGATACACAACTACCAGAAAATTACAGATCATACATTCAGATGTTAATGGACCCATGCATAGTATGAAGGAGAGAATTAATTCATGAGAATTAATTCAAGAATTTTTCGTTTAATACGTTCAACCCAAAAATAAAATTCGGGAATTTTATCCATATGGAGAGAATTTTATACTTTTATATATGAAGTGTATATATATATCTCTCAATCCCATGTAAGATTCATGGATTTTATTGAGCTATAGCCTATAGCTAAAAGAATACTTTCACAACAAGTTACAACATCAAACATCTTAATCTTGTGTGGACAAAAAAATCGCATAAAATTCATTCGCGATGCAAATTTTACAAATTTTACTATGGGGCAATAATTCGCGAATTATTATACTATGGACCCATGGGAGCAGATTCCATTGAAGGATTCAGATATTTCGTAATATATTATTGATGATTTTTCCAAATATTCTTGGGTTTATGGTCTAAAAGCAGAATCAAAAGCTCTTCCTACTTTCAAAAAGTTCTTAGCTATGGTTGAAAATGAAAGTCAGTCTAAAATTCAGATTTGAGAAGTGATAGATGAGGAGAGTATTTGTCTAAAGGCTTTAAGTCTTTTCTTGAAGACAAAGGAATCTCTCATCAACTCACTATTCCTTATATGCTAGAATAGAATGGTGTTGCACAGAGAAAGCATAGGAAACTTCTTGAAATGATGCATGATATAATGTCCTCTAAGAGACTTTCACCTAAATTTTGGTTTGATGCAGCACATACAGCCATGCTTGACACAACTCGTGAACCTAACCCCTAAAAGGTTCCATTTGGCTCTGTTCGAACCGAACCTTATGAGTAGATGGAGTTCTTTGGCAATTTTCGGTACGATGGAACTGAATCGGTTCAGTTTGGTTGGGTTCAGTTCAGTTAGTCCGTATGGTTCAATTTGGTGTGTTTAGGCTTTTTGTTTGTTGGCAAATTGCATGTTTAACCTTTAGGGTACTTTGGTACTCGTGCGTCCGCCGTCTTGTATTGTCATCATATGCTAGCACCTTTCCCACGAGGAAAGCATTTTCAGAGCATGTTTCACCACACATACATGTCAAGAGTCATACACACACTTGTCACATACTACAGTGCACACACACATATTTTACATGTCACATACAGACACAAACACATGTCGTGGACACATGTGACATGATTGATGTCTCACACATAAAGTCAATGATCACACATGTCACACACAAAGAGTCAACGATCACACATGTCACGTACGTGACACATGTCACGTACCCATGTCACTTGTCATTGGTCACATACACACTGACAAATGATGTCAACAATCGCCAATCAGACACATACGCATGCATCATACATCACACACATTTGGCAAACATGTCTAACACACACAGTGACATGTGTTATCAATAATCGTCGATCACACATAGCAAGTACCATATGAGCATGTCTAACACGCATACAGTGATAAATGTTATCAATAGTTGTAGATCACACATTGCAGGTACCATATCAGCATGATTTGAATTCTTTACCACAAGTGACAGCTTGCATATACTATATACTAGTATATATTATGATTTTATAATGGAGTACACCTTCCAGCCTTTCCCCAATGGAAAGGTAAGGTCTTGGCACATTAAATGCACCTAACGAACCCTAAAGAAACCCTATGCACCTTACCTGGGATGTAAGGTTCGATCCTTGCACCGAACACAGCGAACCTAACACACCTCACCACCTTGCATACAGCTATTACTAATCACATTCTTAATAGGTCTTCCACAAAAGCTTTAAAGGTTCTCACTCCTTATGAATCTTATTAATGCAAGAAGCCCAATGTGAGATACTTCAAAGTTTTTGGATCTCCAACTTATGTTCACATTGAAAAGAAAGATCATGGTAAGTTCGATGTCAAAGCCATCGAAGCAGTATTTATTGGTTATGCGATTGAAAGTAAAGGATACAAATTCTATGCAACATGTGATATCTTACTCTCCCACAATGCTTATGTTGCAGAAAGTCGGATTAAACATGCAGAAATTCCAGACTTTATTAAGGCAGGTGATTATGCATTTTCCAAGTCAAATTTAGATGCTTACATTCAGCCATACAAGGGGGGGTGATCAATCTTCTCAAGCCCCAAAGATTTCACTTGATAGAGGTAAAGAGAAAGTTATTCTCCTACACCACCACTATCTACTTCATCATCTTCATCTTTTCTTACACCATCTCTTGACATTTATAAAGTTAGAGAACTCTCAAGAGCTAAAGAAGAAAGAGAAGAAGATGTTGCACCAGTATTCAAGAACCTCCCAATATGGTTCTATCAAACTCTCAAAGATAGTGGGATAGAAAACTTCAAATCAGGTAAGATGTTGCACCAGTATTCAAGAACCTCCCAATATGGTTCTATCAAACTCTCAAAGATTAATCAGATTATTGCACTAACTTCAATCGAAGATAAACCTACTAGTGTGAAGAAAAGCAGTGAAGGAGGAGATCGATTTTATGTACAAGAATCAAACATGGAAGTTTTGTGAGTTACTAAAAGGTAAGAAAGCAATTGGTGCAAAGTGGATCTTCAAGATCAAGAAGGTTGTCTTGAAGGTAAGATGCATAAACTACCTTTCAAGAAACATGGTCATATTACAGCTACCAGGAAATTGCAGATTATTCATTCAGATGTGAATGGACCTATGGGAGCAGACTCTATTCAGGGTTTTAAGTATTTTGTTTTATTTGTTGATGATTTTACGAGATACTCATGGATCTATGGTCTTAAGTTGAAGTCAGAAGTCCTTCTCACGTTCAAGAAATTTGTAGCTATGGTTGAAAATGAAAGTCAGACAACTATCCGGATTCTCAGAAGTGATAGAGGTGGAGAATACTTGTCAAATGAGTTCCAGACATTTCTTGAGGAGAAAGGTATTACTCGACACCTTACTATTGCTTATACTCCTCAGCAAAATGGTGTTGCAGAAAGAAGGAATAGAGTACTTGTTGAGATGATGCGGAGCATGATGGCGTCCAAGAGGCTTTCACCGAAATTCTGGTTTGATGCAGTACATACAGCTAATCACATTTTGAACAGGTCTTCTACAAAAGGCTTAAAGGTAATCACACCTTATGAAGCATATTATGGTAGAAAACCTAATGTGAGTTATTTCAGAGTAGTCTGATCACTTTCGTATGTACATATTGAGAAAAAGAATCGTGGCAAACTAGATGTAAAAGCAAGGAAAGCTGTTTTTATTGGATATCCTGTTGAAAGCAAAGGATACAGGTTTTATGTTCCAGAGACAGGTGAAGTTATCCTTTCACGCAATGCATATATTGATGAAAATAAGATTTATGATAAAGAAGCAAAAATTCCAGAGTTCATTAGTGAAAATGACTATGGATTTTTTAGAAGGAATTTGGATGTACATGTTGATCCATATCAGGAGGGAGTTAAAATTCCTAGGATTGAAGAAAGGATTGAAGAAAGAGGAATTTCACAACCTTCTATAGAATCAGTTCCACACGAGACTTTAGTTCCACAAATGGAAGAAAGTACTAAAATTCTAGAAAGTCCTAGTACCTCAGAAGGACAAGTTCCAGAACCTGTGGAAGCCAGGGCAGATCCAGTGCTACGCACCTAAACTTTTTTGCGTTCATTCGGTGCGGTGCTTCCGGTGCCATCCGGTGCCAAAAATTCGTCGTTACATATTTTTAAAAAATATTACGAAAAAAGACGATGTCTACTGCGACGGATATTCGTCCTCCACTTTGTGACCTTAGTGAACTTGAACCCATCAGCAGATGAGCATAACCTTGATCAATCCTTAACGATAACTAGTCGTGAGCCTTAACCTTTGATTTGGACTTGATTCTTGAATCTTGTGATAGAGCAAGAGATTCCCCACACACACAAAAAGATTATTAGCCAATTGCCAATATCCACACATACATTCAGCAAGGAGGGGGGAGAGAGAGAGAGAGGGAGGGAGGGAGGGAGAGGGGGAGAGAGAGAGAGAGAGGGGGAGAGAGTGAGTGAGAGACACATACATTGAGAGAGAGTTTATTAGTTAATAGTGAACTATAATATGTGTTTTCTTTATTTGTGGTATAAATGTCATAATATATGCATATACTACATCCTTTGGGTATTAGTGTATTTGTAACGACGCACCTTACGCACCTTACCTTGGGATACCATTCGGTCCTCGCACCGAATTGAACGCACCGAACGCACTGGACTGCCTTGGTGGAAGGTGAAAGGTCATAAAGAGTTTCATCACTATTTAAGGATACATCTACTTGGTTATATCAGACTTGGAAAGATAGTAGTACAAAGACTTTTACAGGAAGAACAAGGAGTCAGACTAGACAACAACAACAAAAAGATCATGTAAGTTTTGTTGAAGACTTTGAGATTCATGATATTTTAGCACTCACAACATTTGAAAATGAACCTGCATGTGTTAAAGATGCGCTTAACATTCCTATTTGGAGAAAAGCTATGCAAGAAGAGATTGATTCTATTCATAAGAATCAAACTTGGAAGCTATGTGAGTTACCAGAAGGAAAGAAAGCTATAGGTGTAAAATGGATCTTCAAAATCGAACGGAAAGCAGATGGTACTATTGACAGATACAAGGCAAGATTAGTTGTCAAAGGATATGCACAACAAAAAGGTATTGATTATGATGAGACATTCGCTCCTACGTCTAGGATGACAGTTATTAGGTCAATACTTGCTTTAGCAGCACATGTTGGTTGGCATATATATCAAGTTGACATAAAGACTTCTTTTCTAAATGGTGATTTACAAATTACATGAAGATGTATATATTCAGAAGCCAGAAGGTTTTGAAGAGAAAGGTAAAGAACACTTAGTGTGTAAGCTTATAAAAGCATTGTATGGATTGAAACAGGCACCTAGAGCATGCTATGAAAAGATACACACATATCTTTTATCCATTGGTTTCCATAACTTAGATGAAGCTCCAACTCTTTATGTCAAAGCTGAAACAAGTATGATGATTATAGCAATCATTTATGTGGATGATATTATAGTCGCAGGTCCCAGAGATGAGGATTTGCAGATGTTCAAAGAACAATTGAAGCAAACATTTGATGTGAATGATTTAGGAATCTTGTATTATTATCTTGGGATTCAGGTTCTCTTTAAGGATGAGTGTATCTATATGACACAGCAAAAGTACATTGAGAAACTATTGGAAAGGTTTCATATGACTGATTCTAAACCTATGCAAACACCTATGG
>CM035410.1:100755462-100885462 GCA_020310875.1 Ceratopteris richardii
ATGGAAGAACAGGTCACTCATGGAGATGGCAAGGTGTATAGTCAAAAGTCAGGCTTTACTACATAGCTTCTAGCTTGAAGCTATTATGTGTGCAGCATATTTACTTGACAGGTTCCCCACCAAAGCATTGAAGTCTATCACTCCATATGAGGCTTGGCATGGTCACAAGCCATTTGCTCATCTCCCTGTCTTTGGTTGACTTGCATATGCATTATTGCCTAAACACCAACGCAAAAAATTGGATGATGTGGAAGTAAAATTTATTTTTGTTGGGTATTGTTCTGAAAGCAAAGGCTATCGTCAATATCATCCACAAACTAAATGCATTTTGGTTAGCCGTGATGTTGTTTATGTGGAAGATGCAATTCAGCCATTACTTTCATGTACTACGGAGACATCAATTAGATCCGAAGACGTGTATGACACTTTGCTTCCTCTTTTTACAGGTGGACAATCAAGTGCGGCTCAAAATGAGACAATTTCTCAGCCTTTAGAGGTTTAGCATGATGATGCAAATCATTCCATTCCTCATGAAGATTTACATGATGCACTTGTTGATGAGAGGGCTGATATAGAGGAGGCAAAAACTATGCCTAAATGGTTGGTGAAGACTTTGCGAGATAGCAAATTAGATGCAGTTCTGTCATATCATACTCGTTCAGGCTCTCATAGTGCTTCTTTTGCATTAGATTGCTATGCAATGGCTGCCTCTAATCTTTGTGACAAGAACGAGCCTGTTTCTTTTGATGGAGCTGAAAATTCAGAAAATTGGATGGTTGTTATAATCAAAATATGATGCTATTATGAAGAATGGTATTTGGTCTTTATGTGATTAGTCTCTAAGCAAAAAGGCCATTGGCACTGAATGGGTATACAAGTTGAAACGTAAGCCTGATGAAACAATTGACAGGTATAAGGCTAGGCTTGTTGCAAAAGGTTATGCTCAGGAAAGAGGCATTGATTTTGATGAGACCTTTGCACCCACATGCCAAATGACTACCTTTCGTAGCATTTGTGCACTTTCATCTCATCATGGTTGGAATGTACATCGGTTGGACATGAAAACTACATTTTTAAATGGTGATTTACATGAAGAAGTGTATGTATTTCAGCCCCGTGTTTTGAGCAAAAAGGGCATGAAAATAAAGTGTGTAGGTTGAAAAAGGCATTGTATGGTTTGAAGCAAAGTGTGCCAATGACATGCTTCTGATCATTGTTGTCTATGTTGATGACATGCTTCTCACTTGTCCTAATGAGAAGCATATTGCTGATTTTAAGGCTGATTTGCATGCCTCTTTTGAGATGTCAAATTTGGGCATTTGTATCATTATTTGGGCATTCAGTTTATGCAAGTTTATGGTGGAATAGCTTTGTATCAAACAAAATATAATGACACATTATTGCAATGTTTTGGCCTTGAAGACTACAAACATATTGCCACTCTTATGGAAACAAGTTTACGATTGAGTCTTCAGGATGCTAAAGATGCATTCGATGTTTTTCTCTATCAACAAGCTATTGGATGCTAAATTTACTTATGCGAACCCGACCTAATATTCAGTTTGTTGTCTCTCAGATGTGCAGGTTTATGCATTGCCCAGGTGTCAAACATTGGCAGGCAGTTAAGCGCATCTTTCTCTCCTTGAGTGGTACCCGACTACTTGGATTGTTTTATCCCAAGGGGGGATCACTACTTCCAGATTTACATGCTTTTTTGACTCTGATGTGGCTGGATGCTATGACACTCATATACCAGTGGTTTTTGTTTCATGCTTGGTAGAGCAAGTAGCAGCCTACTATGGCCACTTCCAATTGTGAGGTTAAGTACAAGGGAGCTTTCGCAGCAACTGTTGAATGTGTGTGGCTCAAATGCCTTTTGGCTTATTTGGGTGTTGGTCAATCTTCTTCCACCACCATCTTCTTTGATGGTCATAGCATATTGGCACTTGCAAGAAACCCTGTGTTCCATGCTCTCACTAAGCACATTGAGGTGCACTATCATTGTGTCAGGGAGAGGTTCTCTGCTGAAGAGATCAGTTTGGCGTATCTGCACACAAAAGAACGTTGCATACCTTTTCACAAAGGCTCTACCTAGGGAGAAGTTTGAAACTTTCCGCAAAGCTTTGGGCTTACTCCCTTTTGTGGATTGATTCCACATAGCTTGACACTTCTTTATACATGAGTGCAAGCTCCTTGTTCAACGCATCACTCGCAAGGGGGATTTGTTGATATATTTCAGTAGTGATGTGTGTGAACACACTTAGGATGGTCGGGGCACTTTTTTCCCTCTTTAGGAGGTTTTTTTTTCCCGGCTTAAATATACCCCTATAACCCTAAAAGGTTACTTATCTTTGTACATTCACTTGGTAAGACGTTCAATATTATGTGTTGTGCTCCAAGCTTCTTCTTCTTCTTCCTTGTGTTGTTCATGTGCTTCGCAGCCTCAAACTCCAACAGTAATTAGATCTTTGAAGTTTAGATCCCCATATCTATTATGCCCACTAGTTGCATCGCAACACGTTGTGAATGGTTCGCAACTTCGCGCGTTGGTAATGTGTTGCTTTGCATGCTTTTTTTTGTAATGCAAAAATACACAAAAGTATATTTTCCTTAAGAGTGATAAGAAATTATTTAAAATCTTGTCCAAAATGTTAAATACATGCAATAGAAAAAAACATGGAGCATGTGGACAAAATTAAAAGCTATGAAAGTGTAGAGATTCATGTATGATTTTCTTTACGGGCCTTATCATCTTCACATATATTTTGGATTTCCCATGTTCTCCTTGTAATGCACTAACACAGCTTGGACAAAAGCTTCATCCTTGGCCTTGGTCCTTCAAAGCAAAGGGTACTCTTTTGTGATGATTGATTTGACTATTGACATCACCGCAAATGTTGAATTGTGTAGGGACTAATATAGACTCAATAATCTACATATATATGTCTGATTCTATCGTATACATACTATGCATGTATGTATTCACAAATATGCGTGTGTGTTTATGTATGTATGTAATATGCATGTATATATGTGTCTGCTTACATACGTATCTAATTACATGTATGTATATGCATGTAATAATGTACGTATGTATGTATGTATGTATGTATGTATGTATGTAAGTAATTATGTATGCATATATATATGTATGTATGTATGTATGTATATCTTCTAAAAACATCGGTCCTCCGTATGGTTTGGCCTATTGCAAAAGGTGCAAAACATTCTAGGTGGAGGTCTATCAGTGACTAATCTTGACACCGTGGGGCACTCTGTGGCTACATGACCAAAGTCGTGGCATTTCTCACACCATGTGTTGGACCTAAATACGCCCTGATTGGGGTTCGAGGCTGCCTCATGCTTCACAATGTATGTCTCTTGGGTCATCGTGGCAGCTTCCACCACTTGCATCACTAGCTCTAGAATCCATTCCTCGGTCAACGCAGGCTTAACCTCGCCTGACGTACCGGTGGCAGCTACAAAGGCTTGAGTTGTCAACGTAGGGCTTCCATGGACAGGATCTCTTACGGGTACGCTCTCAATGTGTATATGTATGTATGTATGTATGTATGTATGTATGTATGTATGTATGTATGTATGTATGTATGTATGTATGTATGTATGTACATATGTATGTATGCATGCGTGTGATATGTATGTATATATATGCATATCACACGCATACATACATATATATATATATATATATATATATATATATATATATATATATATATATATATATATATATATATATATATATATATATACATACATATCACACGCATGCATACATACGAGTCACAACATGTCACAGATCTACTTTTAATTCATAATATAATATATATATATATATATATATATATATATATATATATATATATATATATATATATATATATATATATATATATATATATATATATATATATATATATGTGTGTGTGTAGATTTATTTATGTGTAAAAGTCTTCACTTCATCATATATTAGCTATAGGAAGCCTAGGTAGGGAGCAAGATTATTACAAAAAATCCACACAAAAAAAAAATGTTCACGACATTCTAGCAACGTCTAGGCCGAAATGTTTCTATGTTGCTAATACATTGGATGTTGCTAAACATTACTAACAACTATATTTGTGCCAAAGCTCCATGTTCTTCAAGTTCATGCTATCATGAACTTCAAGGACATTCGATTGGTCTAAATTTGTCAATTTCTTTGAAACAGTACTAAAAAAACAAAAAATCTTCAAATATCTTATCTTTCACAATGGCAGTTGGTATCTTCAAATGTCACTTTCAAACCATCTTTCAAAAGTTCAAAGATAGAGATCACATTTTGAGCAATGTCATGTATATACAGAACATCACAAAGTACCTAGTACCACTCTTAGTCTCTAATGGACCAATTCCGATGCCTTTAACAAGAAGAGATTAACTATTTGCACAAGTGACCAACTTGTTTGGATTAGATAAGTCATGCAAAAGAACAGGTACTTATGGGGAGTGATTTGCTTGGAACCACCACTATCCAATAAGCAAATGTTAGAAAAAGAGATTTGCGTTAAGGTCCCTTCATCTAAGCTACTGATTGTGGCAAAGATGAAGTCTTGTCCACGTTTACTTATCACATTGGCATCCTTATACTTATTCTCCTAATCACTATGATTATCTTCTTTGTTTAATCCATTTCCTAAATCTCTCTTCATTTTGGCTAGTCCAAGTCTACATTCCTCAATATAGTAACTAGGCTTCTTGCAATAGAAGCATTTGCCTTTCATAAAGCTTTTTTTTAAAACAAATGTAGAGCTTTTTGATTTTTTAGAATCTTTAGTAGAGTTGAAACTACTACCTTTCTGACTACTAGAGCTCTACTAGAATAGAATTTGAGGAATTACTCTTACCTTTACCCTCCCCTTTTCTACTTTTTCATTTAGCTTTAGCAACTATGGCTAAGTCTTGCATATAGACTCAAGCAAATCTAGATTAATAGCACATCTAGATTAATTCAAGATTGTTCTTCCTATAGAAACACATTTTGCAATTTACTAAAAGTCACTAATGTGTCAATTATGGAAAACGTTATGAGAAAAGACACGTGAGATCTAGGTAATGAGTTTAGAGTTATGGTCACAAGTTCCTCGTCATCAATTGTAACATCTATGTTAATCAATTAATCTACTAGGTCTTGGATTCTAGTTACATGTTCCTAGACATAACTACCTTCATTCCTACTAAGGTCAAGTACTTGTCTAGTCTCTTCAAGTATTGCTTTCTAGCGATGCTTGTTGAGTAAAGAGATCGTCAAGCCTATTCCAAACTTCTAAATGAGAACTGATCTCTTTACACAGAGTTCTATGATTGCAAGGGCTTATGCATCCCTTGAATCCCATCTATATTCATCATGTGAAGCTTGACCACCACTAGCTTCAATCGTCCTAGTGGAAGTTTGTGCCTCATCTCGTCTCTCTCTTCTTCTTCCCCTAGATGGTATTGGTCTAGGTCCCTCATGTCGTGGAACCACTCACATAATCCCATACCTTTTCCTATCAAAATTTTTTTAGCATGAAGCTCCAAAGGGGATAATTAGAGCTTCTCGACACAATTCCTAATACATTGCCTATCACGATCTCCCATTAGATCTTTTGAAATAGACTATAACTAAGTTCTAACAAGATAGAGTTTATGTGCACCTCACATGAAACTAGAAACCCTTGAGCAAACTAACCTTGCAATGAGCAAGTACTAGGGAATTCAAGAATAGCTCTAAAATCTGAAATTTATCAAGTAAATGAATAGAATATAAAAATTGTAACAAGAGTTGAACTAATTCTTGTCATGGACACAAAGGAAACCATCTTGAACCTTAGATTCCATGTCACTTTCTATATCTCATGATTGTTTCAGATTTTGGAGAAAATAATGCGTTCGTTGCGTCCAAAATGTGCCAAAACCCCTAGATCGACTGTCTATTTGCTGAATTCTGACACCCGAAGGTCTTGTTTCGAGTTGATGACATCATCGATGACATCAACAACTCGTAACCACCCTTGAACCACCCTTGGAAAACCTATATAAGGAGGGATTGGCCACATTCATTCTCAGTCTTTCCAATGCTAGTCTTTGGAGCTCAAGGGGTCGTGATCACCAAGTAAGTACTTTCAAGTTCCAGTTCAAGTTCTAGTCTTCTCTCTTGCTTTAGTCTTGTCTAGTCTTGTATCGTGGCCATCCTTTCTTGTCCTGTTGTAATCTCGTAGTACGAGATCCTTTCTAGTTATTTCTTGTATCTAGTTCATATGCCTAAAGGGAATTCCTGTAATCGAGATATCTTGTTCCATATCTACAGTCCCAAGTTGTGGGATCTCCTGTATCATCTTTAGTCCAGTTATCCATACCTATCAATCTCGGGTTGTGGGACATCTTGTATCAGTTACATATCCTTGTATTATTTTCCCTACGTGGGTGTTCTTGTAATCACAAGTATATTTCCGAAATCTTGTCTAATGTAGTCAGCGAGCACAATCTAGTGCTCCCCTGACATTTTGGCAAGACTACCTTCATCAAGACCAGGCACCATGGATTCCCTATGCAAGGAGATCCAATCTACCATAAAGGACTTCATCGAACATGTCCAAGAGATGAAAAGGTTGCTACGACAAGATGATCGATCAGTTTCAAGCTATGCCTTGAATATCAAGATGTTGTTTCATGGAACTACATATCAAGAAGACTACATGGTTAATCAGTTTCGAACTGGCCTCAATCCTGAAGTCAAATATCTCTTGCTATCCATGCCTCAAGCAAATACCTTGGAGGATGTTATCAATCAGGCAATTCAATACATCAATTATTCAAAGAATGCCAAGTCCAAGAGCTAGAAGTGTTGAATAATCAAGACACTATTCCTCAAAAATTCAAATCAAGAACTTTTGAAGACCAAGAAGTCATTATGAATGATATGGAGCATAAAAATTATGAAGATAAAAAGAAGATAAAGGACAAAAAGGAGTTCATGTTCAATCAAGGAGGTGTGCTTACTCAAGGCACTCCATCAAAGTTCTTGGAAACACTACAACACACCACTAAAAGCTCAAAAGACCTATCTTGTGACGAACCTAAGGAAGCTCAAGGGAAACCCAGTCCTTCACCACCTTTCAAGATTAAGGATCATGAAGAATTCGAGGTTGATCATGTCTCAGATTCAAGAATCTCTCGAGGAGGATTGGAATACTTTAGTCATTGGAAAGGATATGATGTCAGTGATCATGCTTGGGAGCCTACAAAAAATCTTCAGAGAACGAAATTCAAGGTTCATGAGTTCCATAGGAAGAATCCAATGAAACCCAAGCTAGAGAACATGGCCGCTCCTCGTGGAACTCGTCGCTTGAGGGGGAGGTGATGTCATGGACACAAGGGAAACCATCTTGAACCTTGAATTCCATGTCACTTTCTATATCTCATGATTGGTTCAAATTTTGGAGAAAATAATGCTTTCGTTGCGTTCAGAATGTGCCAAAACCCCAAGATCGACGGTCTATTTGCTGAATTCTGACACCCGAAGATCTTGTTTCCAGTTGATGACATCATTGATGACATCAGCAACTCGTAACCACCCTTGAACCGCCCTTGGAAAACCTATATAAGGAGGGGTTGGCCATTCATTCTCAGTCTTGCCAATGCTAGTCTTTGGAGCTCAAGGGGTCGTGATCACCAAGTAAGTACTTTCAAGTTCCCGTTCAAGTTCTAGTCTTCTATCTTGCTATAGTCTTGTCTAGTCTTGTATCGTGGCCATCCTTTCTTGTCCTGTTGTAATCTCGTAGTATGAGATCCTTTCTAGTTATTTCTTGTATCTAGTTCATATCCCTAAAGGGAATTCTTGTAATCGAGATATCTTATTCCATACCTACGGTCTCTGGTTGTGGGATCTCCTCTATCATCTTTAGTCCATTTATCCATACCTATCAGTCCCGGGTTGTCGGATGTCTTGTATCAGTTACATATCCTTGTACTATTTTCCCTACGTGGATGTTCTTGTAATCAAAAGCATATTTCCAAAATCTTGTCTAGTGTAGTTAGAGAGCACAATCTAGTGCTCCCCTGACAATTCTCCTCAAGGATAGATCACAAGAAGTGAGCATAGATTGAAACCTTAAGAGCAGCCAAACATGGGTTTATATAGCCAAGGAACAGCAACCCGTTTTTAGTTAAAAGTACCTTTACTAGCTCTGTAATTTTCGAGATTCAGCCACAATTCGCCACGTGTGAGTCCGATGAGCTTTAAGCATTAGTGCATATGCCAAACAATCAAAAGGATGCAAATGAGAAACAAATTACTTACGACAATGCCAAGTCTCATAAAGATTGATAGACTATAATGCTTTAGTGGAACACCTATTAAGTACACATGCAACATGCATCATGGCCTCAAGCCAAAAAGAAAAAAATAAATAATGTCTTAGCTTTGACCATAGATCTTGAAATTTCCACGAGAGACCTATTTTGCCTCCCAACAACACCATTCTATTTTTGTGTATACAGTATAGTACACTGGTGTTTTATCCCAAGCTCAACCAAGAATGGATCAAACTCAGAAGACATGTACCTCTCCTCGATTAAAACAAAGAATGTTTATTTCAAATTTTTGCAAGCATACCAAACGAACAAAATCCATATGACCAAAACATGCATGCCAAAGTTTTGCATAAGAGATCGTATCCCAATTGTGAATTGCACATGCATAGTTGTTTACAAATTTGTCATAGTTTGTGAGCTTATTGAGCCCACAACATAGCATACCACATGCAACAATTATGTCACCTTCAAAGAGATTATGAACTATACATCCATCACTAACAACCTTGACTATCAGGTCAATCTTAGGTAGTGCTTACCTTGGCATATTTAAAGCATCAAATAATATAAATGTATTGCAATTAGTAGAAGTATTGACAATCTTTCAAACTTTCATAACAAGATGAGAGAAATTACTCCAACGTGACAATATATTCCCATTAGGGATAAGCCTAAGTGAAGTGAAAAAATTGTGTCAGGGGGTGATATGTTCGGTTGTACCAGTCACTAGTGTCAGAGTACTGGATCTTTGAGTCCAGAACCCATACAATGATCATGAGATGATGGATCAAAACTATATTGTGTAGTGAATGCTCATTCTTCGTTTTGCACAACACCAGCGACTCAGCCTTAGAGGAAGAATTCTCTATAATAACCATTCCGACAGTTTGCACAAGTGAATTGTCTCGCGGAATTTCATCTCCACAATGAGCTTCTCCTTACAATCTTTCATCTTTGAAAAAAAAAAAAAAAAAGTCCATAGAATCACCTTCTTCCATGTGCTCACTCAATACACAACACAAGTCTCATTTATTGCGTGATACAATGTAGAAAGAGTATTGAATATTTTTAGTTGCTTAATATGAATAAATATAAGGGAAAATTGCACGCTCGATTCATGTGGTGATGGAGGGCATGAAAGATCCCCCAGGCAGCTTGATTGCGGCAATGGATTATGATATCACGGATATGGCAGACTCACGCCCGGATTGATCGCAGATCATGAGGATAAAAGATGGGAGGTTCATTACCCCAAAATGTATGAACGTACATAAATGATCATAACCCAACAGAAATATCAATAAGAAACGAGAGCTTGCTGTCAAACTCCCCTTCTCAGGCCATGTGCAGAATGTGAGTTACACAGTCGCCCCGTGAAAAAAAGTCTCAGATGAAGAATCGAGTTAACATAAGTTAGAAAAATGAGGGAAAAAGAGACACCCAAGTTCATAGCGTTGAGAGCCTTCGGCCTATCCAAAGTTATAATGCCCAATCCGTTGTCTGATACCAGCGCTTGCACCACCTCCAGTGCCATAGTTGCTCGGCACGACAAGGATCGAGCTGCTACGTAGACACTGTTGCACGAGAACATCCAAAAAAAATTCTAAGGAATTTAATCTTCCGATCTACTCTTCGTGATATAGCTTGAATTAATTAAGTGTAAGTACAATTTGAAAGAATGTGAAAGGCATAGTACCATGGGATCCCCAATTCCACACAAGGAGGGATAGAACACTCACCATTTACTAGGAACACTCAGCATCTACTAGGAATGAACAGAGCCCAAAGACTTGCTAAGGGTAAAACCCGAGTAGGGATGGCATTAAGGTCATATGAAGAGACTAGTTTGAGCTAAAGTCGACCTTGCTAGAATGAGCATGGCCCTTGCCACTATCGATATACACCAGTGGGAGTGCCCCAAGGAGAATGATTCCTTGAAAACAAGTGATCTAACATCTCATTATAGTGTATAGTGAGGAATGTCTTGCCAATATAGTCAACAAGGTGCGAAATCATGCCCCCCTCCAAGAGAAGCTAATGATTCATCCATTTGAGCTAGCATTCCACATCATCGTGTGGAACATGTAAAGGCTCAGAAATTACCTCATTTGGACTTGCACTTGACTGTCCACCTGTAAAAAGAGACATCAAAGTGTCATACACATCCGTGGAGCTAACTGATGTCTCTTTAATACATGAAAGTAATGGTTGAATTGCATCTTCCACAAAAACAACATCACAACTAACCAAAATGTGTTTAATATGTGGATGATACATATGATAGCCTTTTCTTTCAAAACTGCCTCATAAAAGATACATTTCACTGATTTATGATCCAATTTCCTATGTTGTTGTTCAGGCATTGATGCATATCCCAGACAACCAAAGACACGTAGATGAGAAACAAATGGCTTGCGGCCATGCCAAGTCTCATATGGAGTGATAGATTGCAGTCATTTGGCAGGACACCTATTCAGTACATATACTACACACACAATAGCCTCAAGCTAGAAGTTATGTGGTAAAGCCTAACGTTTGACAAGACACCTTGCCATCTCCATGAGAGAACTATTCTTTCTTTCAACAACTCCATTCTGTTGAGGTGTATACAGAGCTGTACACTAATTATTATCCCATGTTTACACATAAATGCATTAAAGTCAGAAGACATGTATTCCCCTCCTCAATGAGAAAGGAAGGTGTCCAATTTACATGTTGATAGATTTTTAGCCAAAACGAGAAACTGTTTGAAGCACATAAACAATTCTGACTTTGTTTTTAACGGATACACCCACTCATGCCTAGAAAAATCATCAATAAAAGTCACAAAGTTAAGGTAGTTCCCAAAATAAAGTGTCTACATTGGACCACAAACATCACTATGAACAAGATGCAATTTATGAGGAGCTCAAATTGAACCACCTTTATGGAAGGAATATTGCTGCATTTTGCCCAAAATATAGCCTTCACAAACATGTTTACAAGGTGCTTCTAGTTTGGGTAGAGAGGAAACCATTTCAAATTTTTGTAGGCATAGTAAACTAGCATATTTTAGATGATCAATGCATGCATGCCAAAGCTTTGCATCAGAGATAGTTTGAGAATCTTGTACTACACATGTTGAATCATTCACAAATTTTGCATAGGCTATGAGCTTATATAGCCCATGACATAAAATGCCACAAGCAATAATAATATCACCATTTGATAAATCATGAATTGTACATATGTCGTCAACAAATTTGACAACCAAGCCAATCTTGGCTAATGTTAAAATTGACAACACATTTTTCTTAATCCTTGGCACAAACAAAGCATCTGACAATGTGAAAGAAATACCATCAATAGTAGTTAGAATGATCTTACCAACTACCATTATAGGATAAGAGGAGTTCTTAGTGCATGTGATAGTATTCCCTATAGGGGAAGGCTCAAGTGAACTAAAGAAACTATGTTACGAGGTAATATGTTTGGTTGCCCCATTATCAAAGTACCAAACATCTAAGTTTACTATAGACATTCATTGCTCATGAGAAGATGGGTCATAGTTGTAAACACTAGTAAAGGCCCATCCTTCATTCTGCACAAGATTAGTAGACTCTGTTTTAGGTGTAGAGGCCTTTGCAACAACCATTCTAGTCTCTTTTTTCTTTGCCTCTTTTGCAACCAGTGTTGGACCACTCTTTATGACATGATCATTTCCTTTATAGTATTTGCAAAACTATTTTTGTGTTTTCTTCTCATCTTTGTCTTCGTTCTTCACCTCTGCAGCATTAGGAGATTTTTGCTTACTAATAGATGAGCTCCATTTACCTTTGCCCTTCTAACTAGCTAAGAAATCTTGATGTGCAACACACATAATAAACATATTCTATCTGGATTGATCTTCCTACTACAAAACAGAGACTAACTCCTCAAATGTTAAGGCATTTGGATTGCCTTTCATTATCAATCAAAGAGTAGAGGCAAAACTTTGATATGAATCTAGAAGAACATTAAGAACAATCAGTGAACTCTCTGGTAAAACTTCATTAGCAGAAATCAACTACTCCTTCATATCTTTGATCTTTGTCAAAAAGCTTTCCATAGAATCTCCTTCATTTATAGGCTCACTCTCCAACTATTTTCAGAGTTAAGCAACACAAGCCTCATTTCTTGTATGGTATAAAATGTTAAGTGTATCCCAAGAATCCTTTGTTGTTTTGCAAGAGAAAATGTGAGGGATAATGGCACATTTGACTCTCAAAGCTATCAATGGATGCGTGTGAGAATCTTTGCCATCCCAACACGTTGCTCTACAATAGGTGAAGCAAGAAGCATAGCATGAATAGGAATCCAAAGATCATCATCTTCAATGCCATCTGCATCACCTTCAATGATGGTATTTGCAGGTGTAGTTGGTGCATTTTTCAATACCCTACACAATATTACACAACCCTTTTGCTACCAATACATGACACATCATATATGCCCATAATCGGTAATAAGTACCATCTGACTTATCCTCAATAGCCAACTTATGGAATACATCATTGCTTTCATCCATGGCCAATGACTAAATACCTTGATGCAAAAAAATGACTGTGTCTCAAAAAGTTGAACGGAACCACCCTATCAAGCTTTGCTAAAATTGTACCAGACTTCAAGATGATTGTATTAGTGAACCAAAACCTGTATATATGTTTGGCATAAAAGGATAGAATTGTCTGCATAAGTGCTATGATAGTGTTTTCGGAGGTCAAAACAAGCTCAAATCAAAATTTTGATGCCATAAAGTGAAGTTGTTTTGAACTGCTATATCATCTTGAGTATGCTTGCCAATTTTCATGCAAGTTTGAGACTATGGTCGGAGGGGTGTTGATGACACCCTAGACAAAGTGACAACATGCTTTGATACCGATTGCTGGAGTTTGAGGTCTATGAAAGCACGTGAACAACACAAGGAAGAAGAAGAAGCTTGGAGCACAACACAACTAAATAAATTACCAAGTGAATGTACAAGAATGAGTAACCCATTAGGGTTATAGGTGTATATACACATCAGGCAAAAAAACTCCTAAAGAGGGAAAAAAGTGCCTTGGCATTCCTAAGTGTGTTCACACACATCACTACTAAAAATATATCAATAAACATGTTGTCCTTTACCTTTAGCATTCTTTAATGTATAGTAGCCTTTCTTCATATGTCCTTTCTTATGACAATAATGGCACTCGATATCCCTCTTACTTGATTTACTTCTCTTCCTATTCCATTGACCATTCTTTTCCTTGTTCTTGCTCCTTCCACATTGTTGATTATTTCCTTGGTAAGAATCACAAACAATATATGCATCTCCACTCTGAGTGCCAACCATAGACTTTCTATGGATTTGTTCACTTAGTGCTCCACATATGTCATTGTGGACTAGTTTACCACTAGGTACATTAATGCAAATAGCTATGCAAAATGTATCCTATGATGATGGAAAGGTGCACATCAAAAAGACTTCTTTCATTTCATTATCCACTCCATTTTTTGAGCGTGTAACTCAAAAGATATAGAATCAAATTCATTTATATGAGACACAATATTATTTGTGTCCTTCATGCAAAGTTCATATAATTTTCTCATTAGATACACTTTTTTTATGTTGTTTATTTTTTTAATAAGTGTTGCATAACTTCTTCCAAAGCTCCTTTGCACTTTTATAATCCAATATTGTAAAGTAACATTATGTGCCAAGTGAAATCAAATGGTAGACCTAGCCATTTTTTCCAATTAATCACAATCATCATCATCCATATCGGTAGGTTTCTTTGAGATTCCATTTACTGGCTTCCATTGCCTCCTCTGAAAAGCACATCTTTAATTTGATTCTTCAATGGAGAAAAGTTTATGCCATCAAATATCTAATAAAATGTTATTTGCCTTGCGAGTTTTAATGCCTCTTGGGAACACTAGCACTAGAACTTGATCCACCAGATGTGCCCAAGACCTCTGATGCATGATTATAGAGAATTCACTAGAATGTTAATGGAGCTAGAATAGTCCAAACACCACAAAGGCTAAAAAAACAATGGCCATTGCTCTCACTTCTTTGCATTTGTAGCATAGATGCCTCTGTGCATTGAGACACATCTCTTGCAATTGTTCTAATTCATCAACTAGTAGGGTGAGTTCATGGCCATTCCATTATTAATCTTGTGTGACCCTTGAACTTGGAACAAGGAAGTCGATGAGAAGTATGAAATTCTCTCCATAGACAAGATTGAAGGGTGTGACATCTATAGTTGTCTTGTATACCACATGCTATGCCCAAAGAGCATAATTGAGTTACCCAATTAGATCTTTTGCTATTAACTATCTTCGTCAACACTATGCACAAGAATTTGTTGGAACTCTTTGCTTGTCCATTTGCTTGGGGATGATATGGTTGAGAGTTATTGTGAGTAATGAAACAATTTGCTAATAAGCACTCAATTACTTTGTTAATATAATGTGTTATGGGATCACTCATAATTTCTATTGGTAGAACAAACTGAGTGAAAACATTTTCAAACACAAGTTTGGATATTTTCCCACTGATCTTCCGAGAGGGCTACCACTAGACAGAGGGGACATTGACCATGCCATTGAGGTAGTTACTAAAACTAATCCTATTTTCAAGTAACCTTATAGGATTATTTTATATCAACATCGAGATGTAGATAAGCAAATTTAGGATTATTTATATAAAGGCTTCATTAGACCTAGTAACTCACCTTGGTAGTTGCCTTAGCCTTGCCCCACTTTGTGAGATAATTGGTAGCAATGATGATGTATTTTGCATAAGATCTATGTGGACATGGACTAATTGGACCTAGAAAGTCTATGCCCCACCTAAAAAAGTCTCTACTACTGATCATGGGTCTTAATGGTGTGTCATCTCTCCAAATGGGATACTTTGCTCTTTGATAGGTGTCACATCCCTTAACAAACTCTTTAGTGTCTTGATGCAAGGTGGGCCGTTGAGTCTTGCAAAAAGGATCATTTTTGCACATCCCTCAAGCGGGAAGTGGCTTTTGGCCACACGTGCATGTGTCGCCTCTAGAATAGGCAAATAATCATCTTCATGTACACATAGTTGTGAGAAATTACTTGACCTCTTCTATAAAAATGATTTCCTATTAGTGCATAGTCTCAACAAGTTTCTTCTAAGGTTTTCATTTGACTCTCTCAACTCCTTTTCAAAACTTACAATCATTTACATATTGCTTGCTCCAAGTAGGTACTATTGTAACTTGTTACAAAGTAACATGTTATGTTGGAGGCAAGATTTGGCATTAACACATTGTGACACATAAGCATGTATGTAATTTTCCATACCATGCCAATAGGAGCCTGATCTCTATAAATTCTAAAGGGTTATGGTCTTGAGGAAATGTTGTCCCAAAACACCTTCATGTGCTTGAGCTATCAAGTCGATTCTCTCATGCTCATCCAAACTGCACAAGAAGATGCGAGTAGGTTCTTTGTCTCACATGATTCTTACTAGGATATGAAATATTTGAGAAACAAGAATTCCTTCATAGTGCTTATGCAAATAATAATGATGAGTCCCATGTGCAAGAGGAGGAATAATCAGCTCCACCCACTTTGGAACTACTTCTAGATTGAACAAATATGAGTGAGGCAAGCTATCATACTCCAATAGGTGGTTCTCCAGTGGTCACTGTGACAAATTGTCGCTCTCAGGTGTGTATCTCCTTGATTTACAATGAATTCAAAGTCAAATTCTATGAGAAATAAAAATCATCTCACTATCTACCTATAACACAAGGCTTGTTGACCGAATATATTAGGGTCTGGTGATCAATAAAGAATTTGAATTTATTTTTTGAAAGATAATGAAAAAGATTCTTTATTGTATACATCATTCTAGGCCCTCATTCAGTGGTCATGTAGTTTTGTTCAGTGCTATTCAATTGCTCTGTAGCATAAGCAATCAGAAAGCCCATGTTTCCATCATCATTTGGTTGTGATAGAATGTAGTCATTGGCATATCTCAATGCATCTACATGAAGATGGGAAAATTTAGAACAATTTGAAGCTTTCAAGATTGATGTTGAGCTCAAATGGATTTTAATCTCATGGAATGCTTTTCCACAATCCTCAACCCATTCAATTTTTTTTCAATAACCTAAACAATGGTTTGGCAATAGCATATATATGAATGAACCTTTGGTACTAGCCATAATGGCCCATAAAGGCTTGAACCTCCTTCATATTCTTAGGCCTTGGCAAGTCAAACATGACTCTAATCTTATATTTATATGTGGAAATACCATTTTTGGAGATAATGTGTCCCAAAATTTCACCTTGTTGCACCATGAAGATGCATTTCTCTAGGTTTAGTCACACATGATATTGTCTGCATCTTGCAAAGATTTTTCTTAAGTCAGGAATACGCATGATGCATTGTTTTGCATATATAATATAGAGGCCATCTATGTACAATTCCAAGCACTTTCATATAAACACTTTGAATACATGACACATCAAGCGTCTAAATGTGGTTGGGGCATTGGTCAAGACAAATAACATAATGCAAAATGCAAAGATATCCAACTCTCATAGCAAATACCATTTTGTGATTGTCCTTAGGAGCAATTGCTACCTAATTATAGCTTAATAATCCATCCAAAAACCTATATACTTCTTGTCCTACCATCCTTTTGAGAAAATGATTAGTGATAGGTAAAGGATATCTATCACAGATCATAGTTGCATTGAGCTTCTAGAGATTTATTCAGAGTCGTAACTTGTCATTCTTCTTAGGCACTACCATGATGGGAGATACCCACTTTGTATGGTCAATTTGATAGATGTATCCAACTACCAAAATTTTATTGATATCTTCCTTGAATTTGGAAGTGTAAGCATCATTGTATGTGTAAGGATTTTTTCTTAATGGAGGTTGAATCAAAGCCTAATCCCTCGGGCTTTAACTTTGAAATTCAGTTGAAGTTGTACAAGGTGAATTTTTGGGCATAGTACCCATGGGACCCCCCTTATCCCACAAGAACACGGGTCACATTGGTTTCCACTGGGTTATACAGGTTTCAACTGGGTTACAGTGGTTTCATTAGGTTACACTAGTCTTAGGCCCACAAGCTGTACTCCCATAGGGGGGTTGAACCCTCACCCCCGCCTCAAGAGGCCAAAGGCCCAACCACCTAGCCTAACATGCATAGGCTACATAAGGCTTTTGTTATCCTATGCTTCCAAGGATGCAATGCTATACGATGCTTCAAACAAGGTTGAATCACCAAAATGCTCACAACTCCCTCATATTGATCTGTTTGATATGTGTCTTAACTCATTTTAAAGATCTTATATAACTTGAAATAAGAGAAAATGCAAGAAAGGTATGTATGTTTCCCTATATAGAGCTCAAAAACTTGCAATAATCCATCCTCTAAAGTGTAAAGCACCTAAAAAAGTGTTTAATCAAGTTTAATCACTTTAAAAAGATGCAATCAAGATAGATAATACTTACATAACTTTTAAGAGTGTCACAAACTCACAATAAAGCACTAGAATTTTCAAAATGCATAAACAAGCATAAACACAAGTTCATGCAACTTGATTGTGGCATGACAAACTATCAAAAAAGCTTTAAAGTACTTTGCTTGCTACCCTCTCCAAGAGACTATGTATGATAGGAAGTGGATAACTATCCATAATGATAGTAGAATTAACCTTTTTTAGATCAATGCAAACTCTTAGCTTGCCATTTTTCTTGGGCACCACAACTATGGAGGATACCTATTCAATGCACTCAATTTCATATATGAACACTTCTTCTAAAATTTTGTCCACATCAACTTTAATCTTGGTGAAAGATACATCATTGTAAGTCTAATGCCTTTGTTTACAGGTTTTTGCATCTTGTGCCATAGGTATTCTATGGGCACATATCTGATGTGCTCTTAGAGAATTGCAAGCTCGTTTGATTGCAAGAGCAATTGGACCACACAAATTTGTCATATAAAGCTTTAAGGAATTCTAAAAATACTCCACTTTCTTAGGTTCCAAGGTAGGTAGTGTGATAAATCTAAGAGGGACACCTAAACATGGTTTATGTGGATTTAGAAAATCAAGACTAAGTTGTTCCTACCACTTGACGTGGTGTTTTACACTATAGCCAATCTGTGAAATCTTTGAAGGTGTTGGACCTCGAGTTATAGGTGTTTACAATCATGTTGCCCAATTTTTCTTTGGTGGGTTTTCCTAATATGAAACATGCTTGTGAACTTTCCTTGTCCTTGAGTTTTGGCATAGTGAGGGTGAGGCTTAAGTCATTGTCCTTTTTTATGGATTTCCTCACGCGATCCATCGGTTAACTAGATTTCATCCAAAAGATCCATCGGTTAACTAGAAAGAGTGTTGTTAACTTTTCATTAAAAGGTAGTTGACAACAATGTTCTTTGAAAGAATTAAAATTTCTCACTCTTTCTCTTACTAACTCATTAGATTTTTGCTTGAAGTGTAGTGGCTCGTGGGGAGTATCATGCCTAATGTCAGTAGGTACGAATTCACTGATGAATGCTCACAAGAGTTCAAAAATATTTTCAAACTCTTCCCAACCCACCGTCTAAATTTCAACCAAAACAGTGTCTCTAACAAACCATAAGTTAACCATAAGTTAGGGATGCCAATTTTTGCCTGCACGTGAATTTTAGCTTTATCTTGTAATTTGCTTGAGTCTTAGCATGTCTTATGCTCTATGCCCTATTGTCAATATAAAATGTGTATCCACACATGCAATCACACCTATTCTAGAAAATTTTAAATTTATCTCATGTTTGTTCAACTAGTTCTACTCTATAATGAGTGGCTAGATGAGATCTTCATGCTCGCATACTAGGCATTTTTCCATATGATTTGACCATCAAAGTGTAAAGGAAATAAATTTATCCTATGCATGATATTTCCCTTTTTTCAACTCCTTTAATGCTAGCATATGTCCATAATATAAGATTTTTTCACTCTAATGCCATCATATGTCTCATTACATTATCTCGTACTCCCAAGTCTATTATGACCTTCTTTCAAGATGAATAATCTATTCTCATTCCAATCTCGATGTGGGGTTTCCACTTCTCTATTTGTTGTGCTCAAACTGGTAACTATTCATGAACACTTTGGTGCTGCACTAAGTTCCTTCAAATTCCACATGCCTTGTTCTTTGCTCCTTTGTATTCTTTCCCTAGGAAAGAAATCTCTAGAAAGGTCCTAAAAAGCAAAGCCAAAGTCGTCAAAGCTCAATCAAAGGGGAAACACTACCATCAAAGGGGAGCAACAACATGCAAGTGAAGGAGAAAAGGTTTTACCGATTTTTCTCAACTCAACACCCTCCTCAAAATAGGTTTTTTTCCCAATTTATGCTCAAAGTACTTGTAAGAATGCCTATTTTTTGTAGGAACCCTTATTTTAGCAATATTCGGGCCTAGAATGTAAATATCGAAGTACTATACATGCCTCATGGGCATTAGGAGTATCTCCACACTGATTTTTGTATTTTTTCAATATCATTTTGCCTCTAAATTACCTTTGAAACATAATTTTTTACTATGGCTAACATTATAATGTGCACAGTGCTTTTCTAAAAACTATAAGATGAAAGATTTGGTAGGGTTAGCTTTTTTTAGTCTAGATCTTGTATGAGCTTTGTACTCATATCTTGAGCAATACAACAACTTCTTGTAGCACATTTCCTCTTTTCTACTCATGAGTGTGTGTGAATGCATGAATGCATGTGATCTCTCTCTCTCTCTCTCTCTCTCTCTCTCTCTCTCTCTCTTCTTGTGGATGTGTGTACTTTTATCTTTTAGGTTTTGGTCTTCATATCACCGATTAGTCACCCAAGGATTGACAATTTATCATTTGCAAATAATCTTGCTCAATGCTAGTATGTCACTGCTTGAGCAAAAGTTCTAAAGCTTAGTACTAATTCCACATGGTATAGTAAGAGCAAAAGATTGAGACATATGGCCCTTGAGGTGAGCTCTTCACATTCGTAAGCTTGGATTTTTACAAAATGACCCTTGGTGTAGAGAAATGAACAAATGTAGGTATCATCATAGCCTTTTTTCTACTACAATCACAATTATAGAACATAATGAAAAAGAGGGCACAATGAGCTCCACAAATCTGTTAAACAATTTGAGTGTAAGAAAATCCAAGTATTGTATCATTTGGGTTGAGTCAAGTATCATGATACTTGACTCCCTAGGTATCATGACATTTGGTTACGTTTCATGACACTTATCAAGTGTCATTGGCACTTGCAAGTATCATGGATCACATATCACCAACATCTCATAGGTATCACCGACACTTCAGAGGTATCACCGACACCTAGAAGATATAATGAAACTTTTAAAGTAGTGCAACATTTGCTAGGTATCATGACATCTAGTGAGTATCATCGACATTTGATTGATATCACAACATTTGAGTTAATATCGTGGGGCCTAAATATCACCCATACTTTTCAAGCTCAACCTCATTCCAAGTATATCGATAATTCTCAAGTGTCATGACATCTGACAAGTATTGTGGCATGTAAACTAGTGCCCAAGTATTGCAAATTCGCAAGTATCATGACATCTCACAAGTATCATGAATTTTCAAGTATCATCGACACTTACCAAGATCAAATTTGATAGGGATCATGGGTCAAGCATTGCAACACTTCTTAGGTCTCCTTTTCTCTAGAAAAAAAAGGTGGTAAGTCACATTTGGTGCAAAAAACGACATCACTCATGTAGGGAAGTTATTAGTTGCTCCATAGGGGCTTTTGTGTTAAAGTTGAGACATAGGAGTGGTCAAGGGAAAAAAGATAAGAACCCTAACAAGAATTAATTAATTATTACTTATATGTAAGGATGAAAAATTACGATTGTTTTTGTTTATGTATACAAGTGTATGTAATTAAAAGTAGGAAGAGGAAGGCTTACACTATGTAAAGTGATCCTTAAGTGCGTTAAAATAAGGCAAGTATGTAAGCGCTTATATTTGTATATATGTATGTATACGCCTATACGTATTTGTCTATTCATCTATGTATATCTCTAAATGAAATAGATATATATCTATAATGAGCATCATAAAGAGAATGATACTTATTGTTATCATTTTCCTCGGTGTGAATGTATATGTGTAAGTTTACAAGTGAGTGAGCAATAATATATAAAGAGAATGATGCTTATCGTTATGATTCTTCTCGGTGTGAATGTATGTGTGTAAGTTTACAAGTGATTGAGCAAGTATGCATAGATGCATACTTGCATGCAAACAAGTTACGTATATATGTATTTATGGATGTACATATGTATGTATGTATGTAATTAAAATAATCAAGAGAGTTCAATCTTGAACTATAACACCTAGTTCATTTTAATGGTAATTAAATCGATATGTATATAAGTATGTATCTATACAAATGATATTCGGGACCACGGTTCTTAGCAGTCCTTCACTCAAGGGGGATTCTTCCTTAGAGAAGTATACCATGTAACATGTCTATGCATAGGAAGACAATTTGCAGGTGTAGAATACTGTGAGGAGAAAATCACAGGAAAACACAATTGAGAAAATCACAAGATCCTTAAGTTTCAAAATGATTCCAATAAGATCAAAATAAAGAATTGATCATTACAAGCAGCCTAGTAGCCAATCAAGAAACAAGACTTGATCATATGAGAACAACAACAATAGTGTCTGAAATAACAAGATGTTCTTTGCAACTAAAATACAACAAGCTCCTTATTGAAACACAACTAGCTAAGACTACCCTATTACATTGACAAGCTATCTGCCACATGGTTGAGTAGCCAAGACTCTGTATAATCAACATAGAGTCACCTCAATGCACAGTGATCATAATTGCCATAGAGTACAATGAGCAGCCAAGAAGTAGCTTAGACTGAGAGCATAACCATATGAAATAGGTAGCACAGAGTAGGCAATCAGAGTAGATCCTCTAGATAATAAACCTAGATCACACTAGAATAGAACAGGCTAGATAATGACAGAGAAAATGAGTGCCTAGCTTCTTCTTATATAAAATATAGAGGCCAAGTGGAGTGGCCTTGTTGATTCCAAACATTTAAGATTGTTTGCTTCAAACAGACTAGTGGCAGAGATGAGCCATTCTTCGAACTAGCCACCAACCACTTTTAGGCCCTCCATTGAGAGCTTCTAGCATCCATAGGGCCTTGCAGTGGCTTTTCCTGTAGTTACTGACCCTTTTACATCTTACTCACAAGTCTAGGAAGAATTACTTTTTATCCCGCACTGCATCAAATTGAGTGGTCTCATTTTGGCCTCATGGTGTTCATGCCAAAATTAGGTAGAGGAGATGCCCAGGTAGAGGAGGAACCCAGGTAGAGGAGGAACCCATGTAGAGGAGATGCTTAGGTAGAAGTGGCACCTAGGTAGAGATGGCACCCAAGTAGAGGCGACACCCATAGAGGTGGTGCCCAGGTAGAGGTATCACTTATCCATTCCCCTATAGAGTTTTCCAAATCATAGATTTTTCCTTGCTTAATGCCAATGAGAAGTCGCCTTTATAGGAGGGATTTTTCCATGAAGTAGCCCTCATCATAAAGGTATAGTACCACAACAATAAGTTGCCTTATCCAAGAGTGGGAGAGGAAGAAAAAGCACATTACTAAGTCGCCATAGTTGAGTTGCCTTGATGCATGATTGAATCATGTATACCTGAAGTCACCTCAAGAGAATTGCCATGATGAGAGAATAACCACAAAAACATGGGTCAACGTGGGCTTGGGGTTGCCCATGAAGGTTGAAAAGTTGCCTTTAATTAGTGTTGCACCTAGGACATTGGGTTGCCCTATGCTTGGGTCACCCCCTAGATAGAGTCGCCTTGTAAAAATTTGCCCAATATTATGATCAAAAGTTACCCAAGATGATGTATCAGAGTCTTCGTGGGCCAAGGATGGCCCATGATGAGGTTGGGTTCAACAATCACCATCTCCTTGAATTCATGCATCTTGGAAGGTTATTGCATTCCTTAAAATTACTAACTCTAGTTTGTGATGGACAAATAGCCACCTTCTATCTTGTGAATACTTGACTCCTTAAACTTAGTAACTTTATCTTTTGAGGAACAAATGACCCCCAAGGCAAGGGGACACCCCAAAGGAGGTCCAAGCCCCAATTGGGTGAGAATTTGCCCAAGGGAGACCACCAAGTCCTTATAGGGCAAGGGGTCACTCCAGGGAGACCACCAAGGCCAAATGGGCGAGGACTCACCCAAGGGTGGCCCCCATGCATTATATGGGTGAGTACTAGCATTCATAAGGCAAGAATTAGCCCTTCTCATGGATTATGCTAGCCTAGTGAGAGTGCTGCTTCACTTATTTATTGGGCAAGTGTGCCTCTGCATGGCCCAAGATGATGCATGCAAAATGATTTACAAGGGATAAGCCATCTTAAATAAGAATTGATTATGTGCCTTAGAATCTTAATGCTGTAGGCCCTCACATCAAGCCTTTGTAGCTTCCTAGTGCAAGCTTCTCTTTTATTTGCTTATTCCAACAAAATGAACCAAGGAAATGCAATGAAGTGATTTGATGGTATATATAGTGAGTGAATTCTATCTTGCTTGATTCAATTAAGCATGTCTTTCACCCTAGAAATGTTAACCAGGGGCATGTTCTCACCATGCAAGTCTTCCATTTGTATTGATCCTTGAGGTAATATCTTCATCACTTTATAAGGTCCTATCTATCTAGGTGCCAATTTAGTAGGTAATGGTGGGATGTGATGCACCAACACCAAGGACCCTTCCTTCACTTCATTAACCCTTAAATACCTATCATGAATTTGTTTATGATCCTCTTTCTTTACATGCAATCTCTTCATTATTGCTTCCCCGTATTCTTCCAATGTTACTAGCCTCCTAATGTGAGGGTCAATTCAGGTGGTTTTGGCTTCAACTTCTTTTCAAATGATGAATTCAAAGGGACCAAGTGCCTCCTTACCATAGACCAAGAGAAATGGACTCGCTAGTAGCACCTCTTCTTGTCGTATGAAAGGCCCAAATTGATCCAATAAGGGCCTGCGGCCACAAACTGTGATGGTCCAAAGCCAATTTGCACAGTAGGCCGATCAAAACCTTGTTGGAGCTTTTTGCCCACCCATTTGCTCTGGCATAATAAGCACATGACTTCTTGTGGAAAATAATGTACTTGTAAAAAATGAATTGCAGCAAATGTTTTACAAAATGTGTGCCCTATCATTGGTAACTTCCAATGAGCACCCAAATCATGAGAAAAATTATTTGTACATAAACTTGGCCACTATCATCACAGTGCAATCAAAAGCAGCCTTTGCTTCTACGCATTTGGTGGAATAGCATGTGCTCATAAAAATATCTTGACATATTAGACCGATGGGTCCAATCAAATCAAGAGCCCACCATTCAAAAGGTGGCCATGTTGAAATGACTAATGGTTGGAAATTTAGTCTTGTTTGTCTAGGAGTACATCTTTGGAAGATGACACATTCTTTGGCAAATCTGGAAGCATCCTTGTAAATATAAGGCCACCATAATCCCTTTGGAGAATTTTATGTGCCACATCTTCTCCCTTGAGATGCCCTTCACTATGCACTACTTGAAGCAAAAAATTTACTTCCTACAGATAAACGCATTTACCATATGGGCAATATTCATACAATTGAACACTTATGAGCAAAATTGTTTTTCCTTTTTCTAATGGAGTCATATGAATCAACTTGAGCCACCACAAGAAAGAGATTGCTATCTACGGGCTCATCATTAATATCTATTGACCTTTCATGTTACCATTAGTGTCCATGTGAAAGGCCAAATGGCCACCAGACACTTCTTTGTGTATGTTCTTTAATAAAACATATAGTGGCCTCATCAATCACAGACTATAAGTTCGACCACATTTGTAACACCTAAGAAGTCTGTGTTCGTGCTCCCTGTGTATTGTGTTTTTTTGCGTATTTTGTAGCCTCTATACGGAGTGCCATGTGTGGCCCTAGGAGCACAAATTTCTACTCCGAGGATATCATTGTGGAGATCTCGAGAAGGAGAGCACACCGTGGTGCATCACCATCAAAATACTTCACTAGTATCAGAGCATTTTGAAGCTCGCACTCGCCCACCCACCCAAGGCTTTCTCCAAGGCTTAGACTAAGGTGGAGACCAAGGCATAGACCTTGGCATACCTTGTGTTGGAACTCAAGGTCAAGAACAAGTACAAGAGCACATCAAAGAGGAGGACACACAAGAAGAAGGAGCAAGTAAGGAGCTCCAAGAAGTGTATGTCAAATCTTCAGAAGAATCCCCTACAAAAATAGTGATTTTGATCACTCAAACCATTGTAAATATCATTTCACCTTTTTGTAACTCCATTTTGTTCAAGCCGAGGAGTCCTTGAGCTTGAGGAGTATTAGAAGTACTATCGTATCAATTTTCATAATTTTTAGACTTCGTTTGAGCCCCCAAATAATCCCTGGAACCTAATTTTTAACTAGGCCAGACACTAGGTCTGGACACGGCCAAAACCTAGTCAAAAACTTTTGGGGCTAGCTTGTAATTGATCTAAAACTTGTATGAGCATTTTGGAAGTAATCTAAAGAACTCCATTGCTTCTCACTCTTTGTCTTACCGTGTGTGCGTGTGTGTGTATGTGTGTGCATGCTAGTGTGCTTCTCACTCACGCACTTGTGCCTTCACTTGCTCGAGGTCTTCATACCATTCTCACGTCTTCCCGGATTGACATTAAAGGAGGTGCTACTCATCACTGAGCTACATCAAATTTTGGCGCCGTTGCCGGGGATCGAGCTTTGAGGACGAGCGTTTGATGGTAAGACGTAGATTTGAGACGTTGGCGTTGTAGGTAATCTCTTTACTTTTCTTATTTTTCTCTTTCTTACCTCACCATCATCATCACCATCATCATCATCACCATCTCCCACCTCCATCTCCATCATCGCGAAAATTTTCAGTTTTGATCTTATCACCTTCTCCATTCCATTTCCCTCATTCCACTTGTGAGAGAGAGCGAGAGAGCAATATTGTGTGCATTGTTTTTGCATGGTTGTTGAGTTTTCTTGCAGGATCCAACTGTATCATCCCCTCCAGCACGTCACGCAGGTACGAAAATGTGCAGAACTGTCTCTGTGTTGCAAGCTTCTGTCGATCGCGATTGACAGAAAGTTTCATCTTTTGGTAAAACTAAGTGCACCACAGTAGACTATAGACCTTGGCTTTTTTTCAGTCCATCGCGATACCCATCAATCGCGATTGACATGTGTCAATCGCGACTGACAGGCCACGACGGACAGCCCTGTCCATCGCGATTGACAGCTCAGTCGATCGCGATTGACAGCCATTTTCGGCCAATTTTTTAGGGTTTTTAATTTGAGGATTTTGGCTAATTTTGGGCATAAATATTGGGCTATAGGGCATATACGGAGGCTATAAGCAAATAATTTGAGGAAACCCTGTTGGCCTGTTAGCCTGTTTGAACCCTGTTTTAGCCCTAGAACCCTGAACTGGCATAACTTTCTCATACAAAATCAGTTTGCTGTGATTCTTGTTTTGTTGGAAAGCTCGTGGGGATTACAACCAAAACTTTGACTGGTTACGATAAAATTAATATCAGGATTATTAGATAGGGTATTTTGAAGTTGACCATACCCCAAAGTAGGAAAATTGAGGGTCCCATTGGATAGTTTTCCATAAAGGCAAAATGCAATTTGGTTTGTGGATTACATGCATGAAAATGATCTATCTGTCATTTGAATTGAAGTCTTGAGCTAATCTTGGGACTCTTACAGGTCCATTGAGAGCACTTAAGGGCATCCAAAGCACGGGCTTTGTGCAAGCTTGAGAATCAGGTTCTTGGGCATCAGGGAGCACGGGATCAGCAAGTAAGGTTGGAATATTCTCAACTCCCTCTATCAATTCCTAGCTTAGGCTAAGTTTGGGTAGTGCTAGGAGTAAGTCAGGACACGATAGGCACGTGACAAGTCAAAGACTATCTAAGAAATCAAGTTCAAGAGATAACCTGTGTGTGACCGAGAACTTTAAAGGAAAAGACTTAACGTGGAACGATCAACTTCAAGTGCAGAAATTAACTCAAATGCTCCTGACGACGTGATATCAGACAAGAGTATATACAGGATAATCAACAAGAAGGAATCAAGTAATTGGTACAAAAGAACTCAGCAACGAGGTTGTACTTGGGCAAAATAGGGGCTACTTAAATAGGCATATGAACCTTAGATCAGGATGGCATCTAGTAAGGGATAGACAAAGTCTTAGGTCTTCAGAGGCTAGTGTTAATCATACTGCTAGGTCTTGGGCCCAGCAGTTGAGCCACCACTCGCATTACCCTAGCTCTGAGACTAGTGAATCAGAGATGTCTCAAGGGATGTACAGACCTACAGGAAGTTCAGGTGTGCCATATCTGTATAGGGTGGAAGGCCCCTACAAGACGCAGCTGGAATACCTTAGGACCAACCGACTAGGTGCTAGCATCTATGAGGACGGCCTAGGAAGATCAGTGGTCTAGATTAAAAACCCTGACCAATCCATAGGACTAGAGCACCCAGCTGTCAAGTTTGAAAACGGAGCATACCTAGACAAGGAAGGGACAATATATGTAGTCACCAGTCACCCAGATAGGACAAACGAATTTGGGAATGTGATCTCAGAAGCGGACATAGGTGACCTGGAGCAAGGAAACATGGGTATAGAGCCTAGGACCCCTCGAGGGAAATCTGTTCTTACTAGAATCCTCAATCCAGAGTGGATTCCCCAAGACAATAAGAGCATAGATCTACTCCTGAACCGGGAGACTAACGAAGCCTTCTGGAGGTATAAATCCGATAGGCCAAATGATGTAGGGTCAATCCTGATCTATGAGTTCAAAGATCGTGATAGCCCAGACAGAGTGACCTACTTAGATCACGCTTTAGAGAGGACCTTTGTGGTTACAGAACATGACAGGCATGCTTATACTTGGAAGGGTGAATTCGTTTTCCCCCAACTAAGATCAAACGTGTCCTATGGTCACCATGGAGCTGGAACATCCCAAGCTCATGGAACTCAAAGAGACAGAAGTAGAGATAGGCCAGAAGTAAGCTTTGCCAACCCAGGGGGCAGAGAAAGAACGAGGACGGAAACAAATAGAGTAGAACCTGAGGTACTTAGAGCTCCCAGGAATCAAAGAAATGCGGATGAGTTCCCTCTACCACGACCTAGAGAGCACACAAGGACTTTGAGACCAACTCAGCTAGTTAAGTCTATGAAGAACTACTTCGATGGCACTGGAGATCCATACGATCATGTGGCTGAGTTTAGGCAAGTCTTGAGAGCTGAACAAGTTGAAGATCTGTTCACGCAGTACAATGCCTTTGGTCTAACCCTTAGGAACACTACCCTGACATGGTTTCAACCACTAAACGATAGGCAGTTCAGGATCATAGACCAACTTCTAGAGGCATTCATTATCGAATTCTCTAAACGTGGCATAAGACATAACACTTCCTCGCTGATTCACAGCTTCAAGCAAACCCCTCAAGAAACCGTGAGACTTGCTGGAAGAAGATTTAGGCAATATTTAGAGAGATGCCCTGTCCCTGAGTTACCCACGCCAGCTAAGCAAGTGGCTTTGTTCTTGGATGGATTGCTAAGTACCAAATTGAGATCATATGTGTACTTGAAGGACCCTAGGACCATAGAAGAGTGTGTACGCATGTGCATTGACATCGAGGATAACCTAGGGGAAGAACTAGAGCTTTCCAAAATCTACAAAGACTCAGATAGTGCCTCTAACCTCTCTTCCTCGCAATCCACATCAATTGAGGAACTTGCAGAGAAAGTAGCTCAGAAATTAGGTGTCACAAGCAAACAGATCCCAAGATTTGCCCCAGTGAAAAGATGCTATACTTGTGGAGGTGACCATATGGCAAATGTATGTCCCATTATGGCTCAATCCCAAGTAAATCCTAGTAGCCAGTACTGCACCATAGAACGAAGATACACAAATCACTCCGCACAAGACTGCCCATACAATAAGCAAGCGTTAGGCAAACCTACCCTCAGCCATACCCTCAACAAGGCAGATATCAGAATCAATACCCACCACAACAGTATACTAGGCCTCAGCAAAATTACCAACCGCAATATCAGGCCCAACTAAGACCCCAGCCAGTGCTAGCACAACAACCACCTGCTCCTACTAATGTGATTCCGATAAAGTATGCTGCTGCAGAAGAAAACCTGAATAGAGCTATAGTCCTAGTAACACCATTGCTTTCAGAAAGTGATCCTAGTGACCATAGCTTTGATTCTACGCATGTTGATAGTCCCCAGGCTTACTACATGCAGTCTCCTGAACATGGTGAGTCCTACTACAGTGAGGAACCGAGTGAACCTAATTGGGAGCCCGAGTATACTAATGTCATGTATGCAAACCCCAACTCTAGACCTCAACCTAGGCAAGTAAGACCCCCATTTCCTAGAGGACCATGCTACAGATGTCAGGGAGATCATCTCATTCGTGATTGTCCCTTGCCTGCACCTACACAACCCCAATCAGTGACGATCTAGGGCTTTTGCCAAGAATGTGGAAAGGAGCATCTTTTACGAGACTGCCCAAAGAATCCTAATAATATGCCGAAAATCACTCCTATCAATGTCGTAGGGTTAATTGTAGACTCCACAGGAAGTGTGACGTCCACTACACCAGTGCAAGTGATCACTAGAGCCCAAGCCTTGCAAGAGAACCAAAGCGTAGGCCAGGAAAAGAGCCCAGATGTTAGTAAAACGGAGAGCATGACAAAGAAGAGGACTAGAGCTTGGAGAGATAGTCGTGAAAGAATGAAAAGACAATGGGCAAAGAAAATGAGTGAACTTGAGGAAAGCCTAAGAGAAACAAGAGCAAGGATAACCGAACTCACATCTCAAACTCCCTCTCACACTACCCCACCTCCACCATTCCCAACTCCATCCGACCCGCCACCTTCCAACCCGCCTCACCTAATCCCACCACCCCCTAGAGTAGGATCAGTCCTAGTAGATCCCACTCCTGAGGACTTAAACATGATGCTTAAAGCATATCAGGCCAGAATCCAAGAAGGGCCAAACGTAACTGATAATGAAAAGTGCTACCCTAGAGCAGAATTAGAGCTTGAACGAACTAAAATATGTGCTAAGATGGTGGAGTTGGCTCAAACCATGTTTGAAGCCAGCCGCCTTTTTAACATATCTAGCTCAACCAAGACGCAGCTGCACTTTGAAGGACTATTAGAAAGAATAGAGAGACTAATTGCACAATCAGAAAAGGAACCCGCCTCTCAACACAAGGACAAGGCAAGTAAAGGGGCAGGTCTTCCTGCCCAGGAAGCCTATGTGCCTAACTCTACGGAGCCAGACACATCATCTTCTATGAATCGGTTCACACCAGAATTCCTATGCGAGATTCAAGAAGACAAATGGGCTAAAGAGAGTGAAGTCCCCCCTCCCATTGAACTTGTGGATGATGCACACGACCAATTCCCACAAGACATCCCATCCATTTATGAGGAGCATGAGAGCACCCAATCTCAGGAAAGATTAGACTTCGAGTCTAACTCTCTGCAAGAATTACCCCACTTCACAGGCCCATGGGAAGCTAAGTCTACTTGTATGAGAGCACCCACAGTCATGGTACAAAATGAGGACTCAGTCATACCTAGGAACACAGAGGTAGTGAAAAACACTAACGTACAGTGCAACCTCACCTTAGAAGAACTACTCAAAGTGAGGCCAGATCTATGGAAACATGTAGCCAAACAAGTACCAGAAATGGCAAAACCTCGTTCCCAGGTAGGATCCCAGAGAATAGTGCCAGAAATACCATTGGACAAGATAGGAGACATGAGTGAGGGCAAAGAAGGAAACACATGTCTTCCTATCACCCATCAACGATACACCACCAAGGCCATTCTAGACTCAGGTGCAGGAGTTGCAATTGCTACCACTTCCCTATGGAAGCGTTGGGGCAAGCCAGCACTCAGGCCCATGAGGATGAAATTGCAAATGGCTGATGGTCACATAGAGAGACCCTTAGGGCTGTTAGAAGGAATAGCTCTCACCACATGTGGTGTTGAGTTCGAGCATACATTTGCTATATGTGATTTTAGCAAAAATCATGCCTATGAAATGATCTTGGGACGACCCTTTATGCGACAGTTGCAAGTGGTACAGGACTGGGGAACCAACTCCTTGTACCTGCAACACTTAGGTGTTACGACCAAAGTGAATCTCAAAGATTACTCTCATAGAGATGTCCCTCCTATCCAATGAAATCCCCTCCATAGAGCCAAAGATGATACGAAATCGGTGCATTCCATAGGATCAGGATCCTCATGGATGCATGAAGACACCCACTTATGGATGTGCAAAGTAGCAGTAGAAGAAGAGAAGAGAGAAAAAGCCAGAGAGGTAGGTGCAAAAGAAACACATAGATCAATTCAAGACCCAGCCTATGCACTTGTAGTCTTTCCTGACGAAGAATTTGAACCCCACGGCTGGGCAGAAATCCTAGCAACAATGGATGTAGCCATCAATGAAGAACAATGGACACCTCATTGTGATGAAGATGGCTATGACATTTCAATCTTCTCCATAGAGCCAATCATGGGAGAGGCAGTGTTAGAAGAGTGTGAACCTGGCCCTGATGCATTTGAGGATGCAAGTGACTCCGACTTAGAGTCAATCATTATGGACCCACCTTTTGCATCAGATGAAGAATACTTCTATGAAGTAGAATTTCAACCCCAGAGGTATGGAGAGCTTACAAATGATGTAAGGCTAGCCACACATGTGACCCCGAAGGAAGGAAAGAAAAGAAAGAAGAGAGAAGTCACACCAAAAGAGGAAGAATCTTTGTTTGAGGTCTCGGAAAATTTTAATAAGTATGAGATAGATGACAGGAGAGTCATGATCAGAATGCCTAAACGAGAGGCGCAAGCAGGAGAGGCCTATGATAGCAAGGAAACTACCAAGAAAATAGTTGCCATAGAAGAGGGAGAAGAAAGGTGCACCTACATAGGGCATGACCTGACGGAAGAAGAAGAGCAAGAGTTGGTAGCTTTGCTAAGAGAGTACAAAGATGTATTCGCTTGGAGCTACAAGGACCTGAAAGGTGTAGACCCTGGCATATGCTCACATACGATACCCATGACTTCAGAGGCTAGGCCCTCTAAGCAAAAGCCATACACATACAATGACAACTATGCGGCCAAGATCAAGGAAGAGATAGATCGCTTGGTTGAAGCTGGATTTATCTATGAAATTGAGCATACTGAGTGGGTATCCCCCATCGTAGTGGTGCCCAAGAAAAATGGAAAGTTGCGTGTATGCATTAACTTGAAGAAGGTCAATGCAGCCACAATTCGAGATAACTATCTGCTTCCTATCACAGAGCATCTCTTAGAAAGAGTAGCAGGCAAGGAAGTGTACAACTTCCTTGATGGATTCTCGGGCTACAATCAAGTAGCCATAGCTCTAGAAGATCAGCATAAGACGGCTTTTGCCACTGAATGGGGCATTTTTGCCTTTAGAGTAATGCCATTTGGGCTTACCAATGCATCCGCTACCTTCCAGAGACTAATGTGCCATGTATTTAAAGAGTTCCTGAGGAAGAACTTAGAAGTCTATGTTGATGATCTTTGTGCTCATTCCAACATTAGGCAAACCTATATTCCTGGACTCAAACAAATCTTTGACAAATGTAGAGAATATCAAGTCTGCCTGAACCCAGAAAAGTGTGTTTTCATGGTCAGGCAAGGCAAAATTCTAGGACACATAGTGTCTAAGAATGGCATATCCACTGATGAAGAGAAAGTGAGAGCCATAGCCGAGTTACCTAGGCCAAAGAATGTCAAGGAAGTACAAGCTTTCATGGGGCATTGTGGTTATTACCGACGGTTTATACACATGTATGCCATCATAGCAAAGCCTCTGTATGGACTTTTGACCAACTTTGAGTGGACTAATGAATGTGAGAATTCTTTCAATGAGCTTAAACGGCGATTATGTTCAGCACCGATCTTGACCACACCAGATTGGAATAAGCCTTTCCATGTTCATGTTGATGCATCCAATTATGCTATTGGGTGTGTACTCACGCAGCCTACCGGTGAAGGTAATATGGATCTTCCAATTGCCTATGCTAGTAGACAATTGAATGCAGTTGAACAAAACTATACCACCACCGAACGAGAAGGATTAGGCATGGTATATGCGGTTAAGAAGTTTAGACACTATTTGCTTGCAAATAAGTTTAAATTTTTTACCGATCATCAGGCATTATTGTACTTGGTAAACAAACCATGCAATACAGGCCGATTAGTAAGATGGTTTCTCTTACTAATGGAATATGACTTCGAGGTTGTGGTAAGGAAACGGAAGACTCACTTGAGAGCAGATCATCTCTCTAGGCTCACATCTAGAGAAGCCCCACAAGGAGTGTCAGATGACCTTCCTGATGCTTACCTGTTTAATTTGGAAGTGGTGCCACAGTGGGCTAAGCCATTAGTGCCAGTATTGACGTATGGACCTAACCACCCAGTAATAAACACACAGCATAAAGAGGTAGTAAAAGCCCAAAAGTATCACATCATGGCAGGAAGTATGTACAAGCACACATATCAAGGGATCTTGGCTTGTTGTGTGGAAGAGGATGAGCACGCTAAATGGTTGCAATTAGCACATGTAGGTGCATTAGAGCAACACTACTCAAAACAACGAACCCTACAGACACTAAGGAGACTCGGAGTGCATTGGCCTACTATGGAGGCTGATGTCCAAAAGTTGTGCAAGGAATGCCCAATCTGTTGCACTAAATTACCTATGGAACATGACACTCTTTATCAAGTGTCCATAGTGCCAGATTGGAGTGAACCACTAGTATCCTTCCTGAGGACGAAAACATTCCCTCCAGACATGACTCTGGCTAGGAAAAGGAGTTTAGAACAAGAAGCCCTGGATTACTCACTCATTGGTGACAATCTATACAAGCGTGGTAAAGATGGTTACCTGAGACTATGTGTCCATGAAAGTGAATATCTCAAGATCTTGGAAACTGCTCACCAAGGTGTAGCAGGAGGACACTTTGGACCAGATCGGGTGATCAAGGCAATACTATTTGCGGGCTTCTGGTGGCCGAACCTTCACATGGATGCACATACTTATGTGAAACGGTGTGATGTTTGTCAGAGAACTCAGTATCCTATACGCAAAGATGAGATGCCACTGAAACCTATGATGGGTGGACGTGCATTCTCTAAGTGGGGAATAGACTTTGTAGGTCCTATTAATCCCCCAGCCAAGGGTTCACATGCTGAATACATCATTGTTGCGACAGACTATCTAACAAAGTGGGTAGAGGTAGAAGCTACGACAAAGACTGCTAAGTTCCTATTTGAGAATGTGTTCACAAGATACGGGCTACCTATAGAGCTGGTAAGTGATAGAGGCACTCACTTCTTGAATGAAGTTATTGAAAATCTGCTCCAAGAGTTCTTGGTAGTACATAAGAAGTCTGCCCCCTATCACCCTCAAGCTAATGGCCAGGCTGAGAGCACCAATAAGATCCGATGCAATGTACTGACGAAATTAGTGAACAATAAACGCTCTGATTTGGACAAACAGCTACACCACGCTGTTTGGGCATACCGAGCCGCCTACAAAACGGTACTCCAAGCCACCCCCTTTCAGATGGTATTTGGCCAAAATGCAGTGCTACCATTGGACTTCTTAATACCTACATTGAAAGTGGCACAAGAGCATGAATGGACGGGTCATGAACTCTCCTCTAGACTTTTTGACCTTGAACGATTAGGAGAAACAAGATTGAGGGCGGCTGCAGGGATATATGCAGCTAAGAAACGTCAGAAGGCATACTTTGATGCCCACGTTAAGGATAAAGGTTTGAAGGCAGGCGACCTAGTACTAGTATATACTTTGAAACAACATGCGAGGAAACTAGAGAAGAGAGGCTATGGACCCATGATCATTAATAGGATCTCAACTAGTGGAGCAGTTCAACTCGCTACACTAGAAGGTGATGTTCTCTCGAGCTACATTAGCGGATGCAGAGTCAAGTTATATTAGGAACCCCTCACAGAAGAAATGCTGAGTCGACTCAACATTGCTAAGAAATGGAAAGAAGAAGAAAAACGAATTCGAGAAGAAGCGCAAGCAGATGCATTGGAACGTATCCGAAGAATGAAGCTGAGAAGACAGGGTAGAGAGCAACCTAGGACAGATGCATATGCAGATCAAGGATATCATGTGGCTATGTGTGAAGTTTCGGGTATCAGCTCTCATAGGATAATTGATCGACGTCCTTTTGTAACTTTAGAGATAGGACAAGGAAAGGGTGCAAGGACTATAAGAGCCCTGATTGACTCAGGTGCAGCAACTAGTGCGGTGAGACTCTCTTACTGTCAAGAATTGAAATTAAAAGTCAATCCTATAGAAGCATATCTCATAGGATTGGGAGGCGTGGAAACCCCTTGCATGGGCGAGGTGGAACTCCCCCTCTACATTCAAGATGTTTTACTGACAGTTAAAGCACTAGTGTGTCAAGACGAGGATCTCACTGAACCTCTTGTCTTGGGTCAAGACTGGATCTATGATCATGCAATCAACCTAAACCTAAGAAGTGGACATCTTCAGGTATGGGTAAATCAGAGTCGAATTACAGTTGAATTAGACAATGGAGCACCCAAGGAACTAGGAAAGGCACACACTCCTGGTCCTTCCAGGGGTACACATGATGATGACCATGCTATTTTTGTCAAGAACTATGTGATGCAGAGGGACGAATGTCTCACCAAAGAAGTTATGGATACGACGAAACTCCCTTCTTTTCCAAAGGCCACAGGGAGGCAACAACCAAAGGCGGATTAAAAGCAGAGGAAGCAGATGACCTATAATGGAAGCCAAAAGAAAGTACGAAGTAAGGCGATCCAGCCACCGAAACAAGTGTGGGTGCGAAAAGGCGAGCATCCTATCACGGTCGAGCCACAACAACTAGCTCAACTTCCTATTAGTGATCAACGACCAGACACTAATAAGAAGTCCTCCAAGAACTCTTCTGTAAAGATAAAGTCTATCTGGGTGCCCAAGAAGTCACTGAAGGTTGACCCACAATCCAGACAAATTTGGGTGCCTAAGGCTTGCTTGCGGGCTCAAATAGCTACACACAGGTCACACCATGCACAACATGGTTCATTCACTCGAACAGCCGATGCCCACTCTTACTCGATATCCGCAAACACATGTCTGCCCAAGAGCACGAGCAGAATCACTTGTAAATGGATCCCTAAAAAGCCTCATTTCCAAGTTACTCTTATAAAGCCCTCACGAGTCTCCACAAAATCAAAACCAAAGAGCCAACCACGAAGGATCAAACCCTCCAGAAACCATCCGAACATGACGCAGCCAATCGAGACCACCAAGCAGTCGAGGACCATTCTCAAATGGATCCCCACAAAGAGGAAGGATGAGTTGTCATTCAAACATCACATGCTTACATCATTTCAAGATGTGATGGAAGCAACATTGATAGCCTCGACTTGCGATAACCATGTGCTCCTTGCACAACCCTGTCTTTTACACCATCCAGGTCATGCACTTCCAAAAAGTATGCATTAATATAGGGCCACATTACATGGCCGTGCATAGACACATTTGAGAGTCCCATGCACAAGAGCACATTGACATATGTCAACTATTTTTTCTGATACTAACATCTGTCTTCTTGTTTGGTGACATTGCTTCTCAAAAAAAAAAAAAAAAAAAGGGAAAGAAGAGGAAGTACTTGTTCCCAGGTTTGGCTCATGAAACATGAAAGAGTCATGCTTAGTTGAAGGTGGAACTCTTGATTACTGGGCATTTATCAGTTTGGATAGAAGTATGTCTCGGCTAGCAGATGATATAATTGCTGCCTTATCTGGTAGATGTCAAGAACTTGGCATGAACATGGCATCCACAACTATGGGTTTCTCTTACCATGGTAGGAGTGAGAGCTTTAAGGTTCGCAACTTGAGTGATGCTTAACTACTGCATGTACGAGAGCATCCAGGGAGATATGTGCAAGGGATAGTTGCAAATCTTTGTATGTATATTGGATGAGAAGACTCCTGATTATGTATTTGGCAAATGATGCCTTGAAAAGAGGAGACAGGATCAGCCACTCAAAAGATCTCATCAGTGGACCATCAATATGGACATTCATCAACAATGTTCCATCCCAAAGACCGAGTGTACAACACGAAGAGATGCACATCGGTCGACCTTCTCCATGGTAAGTACCTTCTCTTTGGAAACATCATAACCATGATAGCTTAGGAAACCTCTTCGCCGGCATACCCTTGAGCACTTAGCTCAACACCCCAATTTTTGCACCATACGTCTTCCAGTGCATTATCCAAGTAAGCATGCATAGGGCTACATTACAAGGCCGTGCACAAGGCACATATTTTCCTCAACCCATGCACGCACACACTTACCCATCATCCATTATGGGTTATGCGTACTTGGCGTGACTACTATGAACATCAACTTTGGAAGAATTAGAGGACATCAACGGAGCCTCACAAGGAAGAAAGCACATACCAAGGGACTACAACTTGCAAAGGATTAGAGTGACAAATGAGGAACCGGACAACCCACCTTGCCACATCTGGAAGCTAGACGACTTTTGTTCATACAGAAGGGACACTCCCTCTCAAAGCACTACTTGGAACAACCACTACAATAAGGGTCTGTCAAGGACGACAGACTCAAAAGAGGGGGGAGTGTTGGAACTCAAGGTCAAGAACAAGTACAAGAGCACATCAAAGAGGATGACACACAAGAAGAAGGAGCAAGTAGGGAGCTCCAAGAAGTGTATGTCAAATCTTCAGAAGAATCCCCTACAAAAATAGTGATTTTGATCACTCAAACCATTGTAAATATCATTTCACCTTTTTGTAACTCCATTTTGTTCAAGCCGAGGAGTCCTTGAGCTTGAGGAGTATTAGAAGTACCATCGTATCAATTTTCATAATTTTTAGACTTCGTTTGAGCCCCCAAATAATCCCTGGAACCTAATTTTTAACTAAGCCGGACACTAGGTCTGGATGTTGGAGTTAGACGTCTGCGGAAGCACGCGAACAGCACAAGGAAGAAGAAGAAGCTTGGAGCACAACACACAAGACTGAATGTATTACTAGAGAATGTACAAAGATAAGTAGCCCATTAGGGCAATAGGCGTATATACAAGCCGGGGGAAAAAAACCTCCTAAAGAGGGAAAAAAGTGCCCCGGCGGTCCTAGAGTGTTCACACACATCACTACCTAAATATATCAACAAATCCCCCCTGGGAGTGATGCGGTGAACAAGGAGCTGGCACTCATGTATAAGGAAGTGCCGAGCTATGTGGAAATCACTCCACAAAAGGAAGTAAGCCCAAAGCTTTGCGGAAAGCTTCAAACTTCTCCCTAGGCAGAGGCTTCGTGAAAAGGTCTGCAATGTTTTCCTGCGTGGGCACATATGCCAAGTTGATCTCCCCAGTAGAGAACCTCTCCCTGACATAGTGATAATGCACCTCAATGTGCTTAGTGCGAGCATGGAACACAGGGTTCCTCGCAACTGCCAATGAGCTCTGACTGTCAGTGAAGATGGTGGTGGCAGAAGACTGGCCAACACCCAAATCAGCCATAAGGCGTCTGAGCCACACACACTCAACAGTCGCTGTGAAAGCTTCCCTATACTCAGCCTCACAACTGGAAGTGGCCACAGTAGGCTGCTTCTTGCTCAACCAAGATATACATGAGCTACCAAGCATGAAGCAAAAACCACTGGTGGACACACGAGTGTCATAGCAACCAGCCCAATCTGAGTCAGAAAAAGCATGCAAATCTGGCGGTAGTGATCCCCCCTTGGGATAAAACAACCCAAGTAGCCGAGTACCACTCAAGTAGCGAAAGATGCGCTTAACCGCTTTCCAATGCGTGACTCCTGGGCAATGCATAAACCTGCTCATCTGTGAGACAGCAAACTGAATATCTGGCCGAGTAATGCATAAGTAAATCAAGCATCCAACAGCCTGCTGATAGAGAACAGCATCAAATGCATCTCCAGCATCATGAAGACTCAATCGTAAACCTGTCTCCATAGGAGTGGCAATAGGCTTACAGTCTTCAAGGCCAAAACGCTGCAATAATGTGTCAATATATTTCGTTTGACACAAAGCCATTCCACCATCAACTTGCATAAACTGAATGCCCAAATAGTGATGCAAATGCCCCAAATCAGACATCTCAAATGAGGCATGCAAATCAGCCTTGAAATCAGCAATATGCTTCTCAAGAGGACTAGTGAGCAGCATGTCGTCTACATAGACAACAATGATCAAAAGCACATCATTAGCACGCTTAACATATAAGGTGCTTTCAGTTGGGCTGTTCTCAAAACCATGTGCAATCAGATAGGCATGTATTTTCTCATACCAAGCACGTGGTGCTTGCTTTAAACCATATAACGCCTTCTTTAACCTGCACACCTGGTTTTCATGCCCTTTCTGCACAAAGCCACGAGGCTGAAAAACATACACTTCTTCATGCAAGTCACCATTCAGAAATGCTGTTTTAATGTCCAACTGATGTACATTCCAAGCATGATGGGCTGCAAGTGCACAAATGCTCCGAACAGTAGTCATACGGCATGTAGGTGCAAAGGTCTCATCAAAATCAATGCCTCTTTCCTGCGCATAACCCTTTGCAACAAGCCTAGCCTTATACCTATCAACTGTACCATCAGGTTTACGCTTCAACTTGTATACCCACTTAGTGCCAATGGCCTTCTTGCCAGGAGGCAAGTCACATAAAGACCATGTACCATTCTTCATTATAGCATCATATTCAGATTGCATAGCAACCATCCAATTTTCTGAATTTTGTGCTTCATCAAAAGAAACAGGCTCATTCTCATCACAGAGACTAGATGCAGCCATAGCATAGCAATCTGATGCAAAGGAGGTACTATGAGAGCCTGAACGAGTACGATATGACAAAGGTGCATCTAATTTGCTGTCACGCAAAGTCTGCACCAGCCATTTTGGCATAGTTTTTGCCTGTTCAATATCAGCTCTCTCATCAACAAGTGCATCATGTAAATCTGCATCAGAAATGGAATGATCTGCATCATCATATGAAACCTGCAAAGGCTGAGAAGTTGCCTCATTAGGACCAGCGCTAGCCTATCCACCTGTAAAAAGAGGCATCAAAGTATCATACATGTCTTTGGAGCTAACAAATGTCTCCTTACTACATGAAAGCAATGGCTGAATAGCATCTTCCACAAAGACAACATCACGGCTAACCAGAATGCGTTTAGTCTGTGGATGATACAGACGATAGCCTTTACTTTCAGAACTGTACCCAACAAAAATACATTTTACTGCCTTATCATCCAATTTTCTGCGATGTTGTTCAGGCACTAATGCATATGCCAAACAACCAAAAACACGCAGATGAGCAACAGATGGCTTGCGGTCATGCCAAGCCTCATATGGAGTGATAGACTGCAACGCTTTCGTGGGAGACCTGTTCAGTACATATGCTGCACACATGACAGCCTCAAGCCAGAAACTATGTGGTAAAGCTTGACTTTTGACCATGCACCTTGCCATCTCCATGAGTGACATGTTCTTTCATTCAGCAACTCCATTCTATTGAGGTGTATACGGCACTGTACACTGGTGTTTTATCCCACGTTCAGCCAGAAATGCATTAAAATCTGAAGACATATATTCCCCCCCTCGATCAGAACGGAGGGTGCCCATTTTACATGCTGACAGATTTTCAGCCAAAACCAAAAACTGTTTGAAGCACGTGAACACTTCGGACTTTGCTTTGAGTGGATATACCCATGCATGCCTGGAAAAATCATCAATGAAAGTCACGAAGTAAAGGTAATTTCCAAAAGAGGGTGTCTGCATAGGACCACAGACATCACTATGTACAAGCTGCAATTTCTGCATAGCCCGAACTGAACCATCTTTTGGAAAGGAAGAACGTTGCATTTTGCCCAAAATACAGCCTTCACAAACATGTTTTCCAGGTGCCTCAAGTTTGGGCAAAGAGGACACCATTTCAGATTTCTGCAGGCGTAACAAACTAGCAAAATTCAGATGACCAAAGCGTGCATGCCAAAGCTTTGCATCTGACATAGCCTGAGAATCATGAACTGCACATGCCGAATCATTCACAGATTTTTCATAGTCTATGAGCTTATACAGCCCACGACATAAAATTCCAGAAGCAATAATCACATCGCCATTTGAGAGATCATGGACTGTACACCTGTCATCAACGAATTTCACAACCAAGCCAATCTTGGCTAATGCAGAAACTAATAACAGGTTCTTTTTGATCCCTGGCACAAATAAAGCATCTGACAAAGTGAAAGAACTACCATCAGCAGTAGTCAAAATGATCTTACCAACTCCCTTAACAGGATAAGAGGAGTTATTGGCGCATGTGACAGTATTCCCTGTAGGGGCAGGCTCGAGTGAAGAGAAGAAACTGCGCTGCGAGGTAATATGTTTGGTTGCCCCACTGTCAAAGTACCAAACATCTGAGTCTACTGCAGACATGCACTGATCATGAGAAGATGGGTCAAAACTGCAGACAGTAGTAAACGCCCATTCTTCTTCCTGCACAAGATTTGCAGACTCTGTTTTTGGTGTAGAGGCCTCTGCAACAACCATTCCAGCCTCTTTCTTCTTTGCCTCTTTAGCAGCCAGTTTTGGACAGTTCTTTATAATATGATCATTTCCTTTACAGTACTTGCAGAACAATTTCTGCTTTTCTGATTTCTTCTCATCTTTATCCTGGTTCTTCGATTGTGCAGCATTTGTAGATTTCTGCTTACTAGTAGAAGAGCTCCATTTTCCTTTGCCCTTCTGACTAGCCAGGAAAGCTTGATCTGCAACACACATAATGGACCTGTTCTGCCTGGACTGATCTTCCTGCAACAGAACAGAGACTAATTCCTCAAATGACAAGGCATTCGGATTGCCTTTCATCATCAATCGAAGAGTAGAGGCAAAACTCTGATATGAATCAGGAAGGCCATTCAGAACGGTCTGCACAAGTGAGCTATCTGGTATAACCTCATCAGCAGAAATCAATTGTTCCTTCAGGTCTTTGATCTTTGTAAGAAAACTGTCCATCGAATCACCTTCATTCATGTGCTCACTCTCCAACTGTTTTCGGAGGTAAGCAACACGAGCCTCATTCCTAGCCTGGTACAAAGTGGTAAGTGTATCCCAAGCATCCTTTGCTGTTCTGCAAGAGCGAATGTGAGGAATAATGGCACGTTTGACAGACAAAGCTATCAATGCATGTGCCTGGGCATCTCTGCCATCCCAACGAATCTGCTCTACAGTAGGTGCAACAGAAACAGCAGCACGAACAGGAATCTGCGGAATATCATCTTCGACACCATCTTCATCAGCTCCAACACCTGTATTTGCAGTACCTATCGTTACAGATGTAACAGGACGTCTTTCAACACCCTGCACAATGTTCCACAATCCTTTTGCAACCAGTACATGTCGCATCATATAAGCCCATAATGGGTAGTTGGTACCATCCAACTTATCCTCAACAGCCAACATATAGAATACATCACTGCTTTCAGCCATGGCCGGTGACTAAAATACCTTGATGCAGAAAATTGACTGTATCTCAAAAAGTTGAACAGACCTGCCCAGACGAGTTCTGCTAGACCTGTAGCAGACTTCGAGATGCTTAAACTGGCGAACAAAAACTGGTATATACCTTTGGCATAAAAGGACGAAATAGCCTGCACAAGCACTGCGATAGTGCGTTCGGAGGCCGAAACGAGCTCAGATCGCGATTTCGGCACCACAAAACGAAGCTGTTTTGATCTCGAAAACACCCTGAGTATGCTCACCAAATTTTGTGCGAATCTGAGACTGCAAACGGAGGAGTGTCGACGGTGCCCTAGAAGAAGCAACGACCTGCTCTGATACCAATTGTTGGAGTTAGACGTCTGCGGAAGCACGCGAACGACACAAGGAAGAAGAAGAAGCTTGGAGCACAACACACAAGACTGAATGTATTACTAGAGAATGTACAAAGATAAGTAGCCCATTAGGGCAATAGGCGTATATACAAGCCGGGGGAAAAAAACCTCCTAAAGAGGGAAAAAAGTGCCCCGGCGGTCCTAGAGTGTTCACCCAAACCAGGCCACGTGTTGTCCCTATTAGTCTTCTATATCTATTTCTATGCAATCACTTAATTTATATTTTTCCTTTGTGAACAAGTGCAAATTACCTATTTTTACCTCACTTTTGCCTCCCTGCATGTCTTCTACTAAAAATTCATTTTTGTGTACAAAGGCTAGGCATGGTTCACTTGGATCTAATTCCTCATTTATTTCACTTGAGATGTGCAACACTCTGTATTGCCCATCATCCAATTTAATAGATTATCATTTTCATGAGGTAGGGAAGGCATTACCTAAGTGTTCACTATATACTGAGTTTGTTAGATATACTCAATACTCCACACTCAAATGACCACAAATGATCCATGATGCTCTAAGTTGTAAGGCCCCCCACTATGAGGAGAAGCCATTATGAGAGCTTGGACATGTGTGGAACCCTAACTTCCAAGTTAGATGAGCTCTATGTGTGACCATTGATGGTTATAGATGATCTTTGTGAGCCTAGCCATTAGGTTAGGTAAGGCATAAACTTCGGAGCCATTCAGTTGCCATTCAAGGTGAAAATAAAGGCCTTGTGGCATCGCACAGTTTCCCCATAGAACCTTAATGGGGGGAGTGCAAAGGGGGGCTTGCCCCCTTCTGTGGGGTCTGGGAGGCCTATCCTACTGGCCCATAGGGCCAAGACAATATGACTTCTAGTCATGGAGATATTGTCGGATTATATATTTTACCGACTATTTTGTATCTCTCGACTACATTTATCTATACCGAATCACCTTGTAAAAGCCATATAAGGATGGCCCAGGTTGAGATTTACACAACATTGTGCACTAGTAAGCCCTTCATCTAGAGTCTGTCTAGATCGTCATCTAAGCTCCACATTGGGAGTGCACGAGTGGACAACACCATTGTTGTAGCTGCATTACTCTTGGAAATCTGAGAATCTGAGTTCTCTGTCTCTTAGTCTGCATCTATCTTCATCTACGTTCTTCTCTCAACTCTGTCTACTAGTATATTCTATTGTGCTATTATTTTCATGCATGGTATCAGAGTTGATGAGGCTCTAAGTGGTGCAGAAGCAAAAACATAGAGGTTGCTTTTTTTTCTTATGCTCATTTATTGTATTTTTTGAGAGATTTTTGATGGTTCATTTACCGTTGTGAAAGCCTTAAACTTTACGCATGTAAAGGTAGAAAGATAGAGCCCAAGTACCACGAATTTGTGGTGGTTTAAGTTGCATTCAATCAAGCAATCAACCACCTAAAAGTAGATCAAACTAGATCTTCACTTTTCCTAGATTGTAGGGAAGTGAATTGATTCCCTCCAACAACCATTCCCACCTTCATTTGAATTCAAATTTCACTTGTAGAAGTCATGGAACACTCCTAGGCTCTATATAAAGACTTGAAATCACTTGTACAATACATGGAACCAATATACATACACTTGTGACCATCATTGTCTTGCTCCTTCAATTCTCTGCATCATCTTCTTTGCCAACAGTAATTTTGTAGAGGCTGTTGCTCTCTCTAAAGAGCTTCAAATTGAGTGCAAGATGGCTCATTGGAAAGATATTTGTGTCTAGTTTATGCCTATAAATTTTCAAAGCACATGGTTCAGTAGATTGGGAGAAATCTGAGCTTTACTGTCTCGGGGTCAATCTCTGTGTATTCCTGAAAAATAGGAAGTACCATCGGTGAATGTCGCATTCATTCCTATAGCATATTTTTCTTATTCCTTATACTTTTGTGCATTCCATACACTCAACCCTATGTGTATCACTCCCATAAAAGGATGTTTTCTAATTGTAATCACGTTGGTCGCTATGGGCATTTGAAGTTCATTGTCTCTTCCATAGATAGTAAGTTTTTTGAGCTAGTCGACCCGCGAACCTATCTGTTTTGTATTGACTCATTCTTCTTGATGCTCCAAAGTACATAGTGTGTTTCTTTCCACTTATTGCATGCCTATAAGGTCTATTTTAGTTTCCATAAGCTCAAGGGCTGGTCTTGTGCCGGTTGGCTTGACCAAACTTCGTCGCTTCAAAACACAGTTTTCTACCTTCTACAGGCTTCTCCAAGTTCTCTCAAAAATGAGTGCCCAACTTCTTTTTATATAGATTCTAGCGGCCAATTGGAGTGACCTTGCCAATTCCAAGCATTTACTATTGCACGCTTCAAGCCGATTAGTGGAAAAAATGAGCTATCCTTGGCACTGGTCATAAATCACTTTTAGGCCCTCCATTGAGAGATTGTGATACCTACAAGGTCTTGCGATTACTTTTCCTAAAGTTATTACCTCTTACTAACAAGTTCAAGAAGAATTCAATTTCTATCCTATGCTGCATCAAACTGAGTGGTCTCAATGTCGTCTTATGGTGGTCATGCCAAAATTAGGTAGAGGAGATGCCCAGGTAGAGGAGACACCCGGGTAGAGGTGGCACCCAAGTAAAGGTGGCACCCAGGTAAAGATTGCACCTAGATAGAGATGGCACCCAGGCAGAGGTGGCACCTAGGTAGAGGTGGTGCCCAGGTAGAGGTGGTGCCCAGGTAGAGGTGGTGCCTAGGTAGAGGTGGTGCCCAGGTAGAGGTGGTGCCCAGGTAGAGGTGTCAGTTATCTATTCTTGTATTGAGTTTGCCAAATCATAACTTTTGCCTTGATTAATGCCAATGAGAAGTCGCCTTTATAGGAGGGAGAAGTAGCCCTCATCATAAAGGTATAGTGCCACAACAATAAGTCACCTTATCCAAGAGTGTGACGGGAAAAAAAGGCACAACAATAAGTTACCATGGATTATTTGCCTTGATGCATGATTGCATCATGTATGCTTGAAGTCGCCCTAGGAGAGTTGCCATGCTAAGAGAAGAACCACAAGAACATGCATCACCCTGGGCTTAGGGTCACCCATGAAGGTTGAAAAATTACCTTTAATGAGTGTTGCACATAGCAAGGGGGTCGCCCTATGCTTGGGTCACCCGCCTAGATAGATTTCCCTTGTAAAAAGTCTCCCAAGATGATGTATTGGGGTCGGCTTCGGCCAAGGATCACTTGTGATGAGGTTGGGGTCAACAATTGCCATCTCCTTGAATCCATGCATGGATTTAAGCCTTGGATGGTTATTGCATTCCTTGAAATTAGTAACTCTAGTTTGTGATGGACAACTAGCCACCTTCTATCTTGTGAATACATGACTCCTTGAAATTAGTAACTCTATATTTTGAGGAATTGATGCCCCCACAGGAAGGGATTGCCTCAAGGGAGGTCCCAAGCACCAATTGGGCGAGGAATCACCCAAGGGAGACCACCAAGGCCTTATGGGGTGAGGAGTCACCCAAGGGAGACCACCAAGCCCAAATGGGTGACGGGTCGCCCAAGGGTGGCCCCCATGCATTGTATGGGTGAGAACTAGCATTCATAAGGCTAGAACTAACCTTTATCATGAATTATGTTAGCTCGAGAAGAGTGCCACTTCACTTATTCATTGGGCGAGTGTGCCTCTGCATGGCCAAGGGGATGAATGCAAAATTGACTACAAGGGACAAGCCACCTTAAATAAGAAGTGACTATATGCCTTACAATCTCAATGCTACAATATCTATGTAACAATTTATATGAGAACTATATAACTATGTATGTATGGATGGATGTATGTGTATATGTATGTATGTATGTATATGTGTGTGTATATATATATATATATATATATGTGTGTGTGTGTGTGTGTGTGTGTACATACTTATGTATGTATGTATGTGTGTGTGTACATACTTATGTATGTATACAAGACTTCTTGTTTTGTTTCAAACACACAAAAATCCAAGAGGGATATGGACTCACGGGTTGATAATTCCATCATAGAGTGGGCGCTTGCACTACTAAGAAGTCTGTTTGTCCATGTACTTGCACTACTTTGTTTCACCTATCTCACATAGTTGCTTCCTCCACCTCACTTAACTCACCATTGAGAGACTCATATATAGTCTAGTAATGTGCACTAAATTTTTTTCTACATTATAATATACTATGCTAAGTTTTTTCTCGATGTTGGGCTAGTAAAATGTAACCCCAATTTTTTAAATAAATCTAACAATAGATTGCTTTGTATAGGTTCACCCATTTTTCAAAATGTTTCATAGCTCTAAACAACTTGATGGACATCTCCATGCACGGTTGGCCACTACAACTGAGATTGTAACATCTTTTTGAATGTTATCTCTATACTAAAATGGCATCTTGTACTTCTTGAATGAGCTTTTTCCATGACCAAGTGGAGTCCATGGTGTGGAACACATTATAACTAGGCACTTTTGATATCTTTGTAATATAGCTTAACCCAAAGAAGACTAAATCTTATTTTGTGAGCCACTAGCGTTTGCTTGGAAGCTTTGGATAATCCTACATGCATCACTCCATTGGCGAGGAAACTAAACATAATCTAATACCAAGCCATTAGTGTCTTTGGTGGGTTTGGTTTGACACTTTCAACAACACGCAAATCTATGTTAGGAAAATTAACATCAATCTCATCCAATGGCTCTCGAGAGTTGAGGTGAGATGAATAATCTACAACCACATGTGGGAGACCAAGATGTTGCACATCAAAATCAAATTCCACAACAACACCACCCAACATGCCAATCTGCTTACTAGAGTTTATTGTTTGAGCAAGTACATTAATGTCAATGATCTACATGGTAATCACACTTCTACCCAAGAAAATAATGATGGAACTTTTTAATAGAATCAATAAATAAGGCTAAACTTTTTTGTTCAAATTATTGAGTAATTTTTCTCAATAGGTGATAGTCTCTTAGTTGCATAGTCGATAGGTCGATACTAGGATTCTTTTTTTTAATTTGCATAAGGACACTTCCAAGCATCTATTAGACACATCCATGAGCACATGGAGCAGTTCTTTTGACTAGGATTTATACAATAGTAGAAGAATCTTTAATCATTGAAAAGCTATTCCTCATGCCAATGGAATTGCCAAGCTAGTATGTGGGTTGATAAATTTAGAGGTATGGAAATATTCACCAGAAAACTAAGATTTCATTCATGCCATCAAATTTTTCCTAAAACCCATTGAACCTCTTAAAATTATCTTGGAGATTCTAAGACCGTTTTGATTTTGTCAAAGTCCACAACTACACCATGTTGTCATATTATATGACCTAGCAATTTCACACAATGCACTAATCTAGCTAGATTCAAACATAACCAAACATCTTTGCACCACTAAAAAAAGAGGTGACGATTATTTGATTGCTTAATGGTGAATCTAGAGACTAAAAATTCATCCACACACGCATGTAAAACATCAATTATGTAAGGAGAAAAAAAAACCTTGTATGCATTGTGGGAAGGTATTGGGAGTGTTGAAAATACCAAAGCACATTACTTTATAGTTGAAAATCCCCCACTTAATGATGAATGTTGTCTTGGGCACATTGATATTAACTATTATCACCTGATTGTACCTACTAAAGCCATCCATGAATGAGTACATTTCTCATCCTATTATTTCATCCATGTTGTCTAGGAGGGGTGGTGGAAACATAACCAAGATATTCAAAGATTGAGTTTTCTATAATCCACACAAATGTGAAGCTACTCACTCATCTTAGAACATCACTACTAGGAGAACCCATTCTAGATTCTCTATTGGCACAATGAATCCAACCTTTAGCAACATGTCAATTTAGCATTGGAGTTAGACGTTTGCAGAAGCACGCGAACAACACAAGGAAGAAGAAGAAGCTTGGAGCACAACACACAATACTGAATGTATTACCACTAGAATGTACAAAAATAAGTAGCCCATTAGGGCAATAGGCGTATATACAAGCCGGGGGAAAAGAACCTCCTAAAGAGGGAAAAAAGTGCCTCGGTAGTCCTAGTGTGTTCACACACATCACTACCTAAATATATCAACAAATCCCCCCTGGGAGTGATGCAGTGAACAAGGAGCTGGCACTCATGTATAAGGAAGTTCCAAGCTATGTGGAAATCACTCCACAAAAGGAAGTAAGCCCAAAACTTTGTGGAAAGCTTCAAACTTCTCCCTAGGTAGAGCCTTCGTGAAAAGGTCTGCAATGTTCTCCTGCGTGGGCACATATGCCAAGCTGATCTCCCCAGCAGAGAACCTCTCCTTGACATAATGATAATGCACCTCAATGTGCTTAGTGCGAGCATGGAACACAGGGTTCCTCACAACTGCAAATGTGCTCTAACTGTCAGTGAAGATGGTGGTGGAAGAAGACTGACCAACACCCAAACCAGCCACAAGGCATCTGAGCCACACACATTCAACGATCGCTGTGAAAGCTGCCATATACTTAGCCTCACAATTGGAAGTGGCCACATTAGGCTACTTCTTGCTCAACCAAGATATACATGAGCTACCAAGCATGAAGCAAAAGCCACTAGTGGACACACGAGTGTCATAGCAACTAGTCCAATCAAAGTAAAAAAAAGCATGCAAATTTGGTGGTAGTGATCCCCCTTGGGATAAAACAACCCAAGTAGCCGAGTACCACTCAAGTAGTGAAAGATGTGCTTAACCACCTGCCAATGCTTGACTCCTTAGCAATGCATAAACTTGCTCATCTGTGAGATAGCAAACTGAATATTTGGCTGAGTTATGCATAAGTAAATCAAGCATCCAACAGCCTGCTGATAGAGAACAACATCAAATGCTCCACAAAAACAACATCACGACTAACCAGAATGCATTTAGTCTGTGGATGATACAAACGATAGCCTTTACTTTCAGAACTATACCCAACAAAAATACATTTTACTACTTTATCATCCAATTTTCTGTGATGTTGTTCAAGCACTAATGCATATACCAGACAACCAAAAACACGCAAATGAGCAACAGATGGCTTGCGATCATGCCAAGCCTCATATGGAGTGATAGACTAGAGTGATTCAGTGGGACACCTGTTAAGTACGTATGCTGCACACATGACAGCCTCAAGCCAGAAACTATGTGGTAAAGCCTGACTCTTGACCATACACCTCGCCATCTCCATGAGTGACATGTTCTTTCGTTCAGTAACTCCATTTTATTGAGGTGTACACAACACTGTACACTGGTGTTTTATCCCATGTTCAGCCAGAAATGCATTAAAATCAGAAGATATATATTCCCCCCCTCGATCAGAATGGAGGGTGCCCATTTTACATGCTGACAGATTTTTAGCCAAAAGCAAAAACTGTTTGAAGCACATGAATACTTCGGACTTTGCCTTCAATAGATATACTCATGCATGCTTGGAAAAATCATCAATGAAAGTCACGAAGTAAAGATAATTTCCAAAAGAAGGTGTCTGCATAGGACCACAAACATCACTATGTACAAGCTGTAATTTATGAGTAGCCCGAACTGAAGCATCTTTTGGAAATGAGGAATGTTGCATTTTGCCCAAAATACAGCCTTCACAAACATGTTTTCCAGGTGCCTCAAGTTTGGGCAAAGAGGACACCATTTCAGATTTCTGCAGGCATAGCAAACTAGCAAATTTCAGATGAACAAAGCATGCATGCCAAAGCTTTGCATTTGACATAGCCTGAGAATCATGTACTGCACATGCCGAATCATTCACAAATCTTTCATAGTCTATGAGCTTATACATCCCACGACATAAAATGCCAGAAGCAATAATCACATCGCCATTTGGCAGATCATGAACTATACACCTATCATCAACAAATTTCACAACCAAGCCAATCTTGGCTAATGCAGAAAACTCATAACATGTTCTGCTTGATCCCTGGCACAAATAAAGCATTTGACAAAGTGAAAGAACCACCATCTATAGTAGTCAAAATGATCTTACCAACTTCCATAATAGGATAAAAGGAGTTGTTGGTGCATGTAACAGTATTCCCTATAGGGGCAGGTTCGAGTGAAGAGAAGAAACTGCGCTGCGAGGTAATATGTTTGGTTGCCCCACTGTCAAAGTACTAAACATCCGAGTCTACTGAAGACATGCGCTGCTCATGAGAAGATGGGTCGAAACTGCAAACAGTAGTAAACACCCATTCTTCTTCCTGCACAAGATTAGCAGACTCTGTTTTTGGTGTAGAGGCCTCTGCAATAACCATTCCAACCTCTTTCTTCTTTGCCTCTTTAGTAGCCAGTTTTGGACAGTTCTTTATGATATGATCATTTCCTTTAGAGTAATTGCAGAATAATTTTTGCTTTTCTGATTTCTTTTCATCTTTGTCTTCCCTCTTCGATTGTGTAGAACTAGCAGATTTCTGCTTACTAGTTGAAGACCTCCATTTTCCTTTGCCCTTCTTACTAGCCAGGAATGCTTGATCTACAACTCGCATAATGGATGTGTTCTGCCTTGACTGATCTTCCTGCAACAGAGTAGAGACTAACTCCTCAAATGACAAGGCATTTGGATTGCCTTTCATCATCAACCAAAGAGTAGAAGCAAAACTTTGATATGAATCAAGAAGACCATTCAGAACGGTCTACACAAGTGAGCTATCTGGTATAACCTCATCAACAAAAATCAATTGTTTCTTCAAGTCTTTGATCTTTGTTAGAAAACTATCCATAGAATCACCTTCATTCATGTGCTCACTCTCCAATTGTTTTCGGAGGTAAGCAACACGAGCCTCATTCCTAGCTTGGTACAATGTGGCAAGTGTATCCCAAACATCCTTAGCTGTTTTCCAAGAGTGAATGTGAGGAATAATGGCACGTTTGACAGACAAAGCTATCAATGCATGCGCCTGGGCATCTCTGCCATCCCAACAAATTTGCTATGCAGTAAGTGCAACAGAAACCACAACGCAAACAGGAATATGCAGAATATCATCATCTTCGACACCTTCTACATCAGCTTGAGTACCTGCAGCTGTAACAGTTGCAGGTGTGATAGGACATTTTTCAACACCCTGCACAATGTTCCACATTCCTTTTGCAACCAATACATGTCACATCATATAAGCCCATAACGGGTAGTTGGTACCATCCAACTTATCCTCAACAGCCAACATATGGAATACATCACTGCTTTTAGCGATGGCCGATGACTAAAATACCTTGATGTAGAAAATTGACTATATCTCAAAAAGTTGAACAAAACTGCCCATACAAATTTTGCTAGACCTGTAGCAGATTTCGAGATGCTTATACTGGCGAACCGAAACTGGTATATACCTTTGGCACAAAAAGAAGAAATAGCCTGCACAAGTGCTGAGTATGCTCACCAAAATTTGTGCAATTTTGAGGCTGCAACCGGAGAGGTGTCGACGACACCCTAGATGAAGCGACAACCTGCTATGATAGCAATTGTTGGAGTTAGACATCTGCAGAAGCATAGGAATAATACAAGGAAGAAGAGGAAGCTTGGAGCACAACACACAATACTGAATGTAAGAATGGGTTTGGCAAAATATGGTACTGATAGAAGAAAGGATCAAGGCCCTACATATCTTGGTAATCCCATGTGAAAACATCCTCCAATTCTCTCAATAATCTCAATAGATTGGTCAGATAGTGTTGTAGTAAATTAGCATAAATCTTGATAGTTTGAAGTTGCTTCGCCACTACTAGATTATGTATTTTTGATTGGCCTTTTGCTACTATCACCTTTCAAGATGACTCCTCTCTTGAGCTTTCTATGAGTAATAGATCTTCCTCAGTTGAAACATGGGAGGCATCGATGGATGTTTTCATCGGAGTAGTTCATAGATAGTGTTTGATATTGAGACACACATTTATGATGAGATACATGTTCACGAATGTTGTCACTATAATCCCTTAATTTCTTTGAGGAATGATTTTTTTTCATCCTTAATCGATCTGCTCATCATGTGTATTGATTCTACAAGCTCTTGAGTCTAGCAATGTCAAGATTTTCCTATTGGATCAAACTAAACTACATACCAATTATGGTCTAAGCCTTGGAGAAAGCAGGGGGTGCTCGCTTTGCTCGCACAAAAGGAACAAATGTTTTGCATCGAATTGCTATGATACCAATGAAGTGATTCGATGGCGATGCACCACAGTGCACTCTCCTCCTCGAGAGCTACACGACGATATCCTCAGACTAGAAAACTGAGCTCTTAGGGCTGCACATGTTACTCCATACAGAGGCTGTAGAATACGCAAGAAAAACATAGTACATAGGGAGCACGAAGACAGACTTCTTAGGTTTTACAAATGCGGTCGAACTTATAGTCTGTGGCTGACCAAGCCACTATATGTTTTATAAAAGAACATATACAAAGAAGTGTCCAGTGGCCATTTTGCCTTTCTCATGGACATTAACGACAACACTCCTCTCTCCTCTCTCCTCTCTCCTCTCTCCTCTCTGCTCTTTGCTCTCTCCTCTCTCCTCTCTCCTCTCTCCTCTCTCCTCTCCTCTCTCCTCTCTCCTCTCTCCTCTCTCCTCTCCCCTCTCCCCTCTCTCCTCTCCCCTCTCCCCTCTCCCCTCTCCCCTCTCCCCTCTCCCCTCTCCCCTCTCCCCTCTCCCCTCTCCCCTCTCCCCTCTCCCCTCTCCCCTCTCCCCTCTCCCCTCTCCCCTCTCCTCTCTCCTCTCTCCTCTCTCCTCTCTCCTCTCTCCTATCTCCTATCTCCTATCTCCTATCTCCTATCTCCTCTCTCCTCTCTCCTCTCTCCTCTCTCCTCTCTCCTCTCTCCTCTCTCCTCTCTCCTCTCTCCTCTCTCCTCTCTCCTCTCTCCTCTCTCCTCTCTCCTCTCTCCTCTCTCCTCTCTCCTCTCTCCTCACTCCTCTCTCCTCTCTCCTCACTCCTCTTTGGTCTCTCCTCTCTCCCCTCTCCTCTCTCCTCTCTCCTCTCTCCTCTCTCCTCTCTCCTCTCTCCTCTCTCCTCCCTCCTCTCTCCTCCCTCCTCCCTCCTCTCTCCTCCCTCCTCCCTCCTCCCTCCTCCCTCCTCTCTTCTCTCTTCTCTCTTCTCTCTTCTCTCTTCTCTCTTCTCTCTTCTCTCTTCTCTCTTCTCTCTTCTCTCTTCTCTCTTCTCTCTTCTCTCTTCTCTCTTCTCTCTTCTCTCTTCTCTCTTCTCTCTTCTCTCTTCTCTCTTCTCTCTTCTCTCTTCTCTCTTCTCTCTTCTCTCTTCTCTCTTCTCTCTTCTCTCTCTTCCCTCCTCTCTCCTCCCTCCTCCCTCCTCCCTCCTCCCTCCTCCCTTCTCCCTCCTCTCTTCTCTCTTCTCTCTTCTCTCTTCTCTCTTCTCTCTTCTCTCTTCTCTCTTCTCTCTTCTCTCTTCTCTCTTCTCTCTTCTCTCTTCTCTCTTCTCTCTTCTCTCTTCTCTCTTCTCTCTTCTCTCTTCTCTCTTCTCTCTTCTCTCTTCTCTCTTCTCTCTTCTCTCTTCTCTCTTCTCTCTTCTCTCTTCTCTCTTCTCTCTTTCTCTCTTTCTCTCTTTCTCTCTTTCTCTCTTTCTCTCTTCTCTCTTCTCTCTTCCTCTCCTTCTCTCTTTCTCTCTTTCTCTCTTTCTCTCTTTCTCTCTTTCTCTCTTTCTCTCTCTTCACTCGCTCTCTTCACTCTCTCTCTTCTCACTTCTCTTCAACTCTCTCTTTCTTGCTCTTTCTTCTCTCTCTATTCTCTTTCTTCTCTCCTCTTACTCCTTTCACTCTCTTCTCTCTCTCTCTCTCGCTTTCACACTCTTTAATTCTCTCTAATCACTTTCTTTTCTTTCTCTCTCTTCTTTTCTCTCTTCTTTCTTATTTCTTCTCTCATCTCTTTTTCTCTCTTCCCTGTCTCTCTAACCTGCCTCTTCAATTATTACTCTCTCTCTTCAATCGTCTCTCTTCTCAAGGAGATTTACTTTTATAGCATGATGGAAAGATTATAATATTCTTTGAGGGCAGACCTTGGTTTGAACTGTCAAACTTCATAGTGATGTATCATGAGTCAGTGGTTTTCACATCCCAGATGGCTTAGTTGTTGCACTTGATCAGTTTTTTGCACTATAGTCATGTGGGTGATCCATCACTTTTCAAGGCGAAGTGTCAGAAGACATCTAGAGATACTTCACAAGTTTGGTTCTTCTTGCTAATTGTTGAGGAAAAAAATAATGGTAAGACTTTTTGTCTTTGTTACCATCCTAGGTCTAGCTTAGGAGACTTATCCAGCACTAATGACAATTCATGGGAACTCTGCCAAGCTCATCCATATCAGTGCTAGCAACCACTCGGGGTCCAATGATGGTCAAACAACTAGGAAGTATTTTAATAATCAAAATTCTTCCATTTGTTCCCAACACAATCCTTTCTCTCAACGTGTGCACCTTGTAGTATCTGCCTCCAACAAACTTTCCTTCTTGTTCTTATACTACCATTCCTCAGGTTGAGTTGAAAGCGGGTAGAGTTGTTTTCACACCCCTATTTGAAAGTGAAGGATAATATTTTCTCATCTCTCAAGATAAGACTAATGCATGGATACAAGTCTATGGGAAAATTCTTTGCTAGTCTTGCTTAGTGTGGTGCATGGGCTGGTTTTGATGAGTTCAACCGCATAGATATTGAGGTGTTATCTATGATTTCTCAATAACTACTTATAGTCCAAAATGCATTAAAACCAAATATTTATTGTTTCAACTTTGAGGGTTGAGAGATATAGCTCCTTCCAACGTGGGTGTTTTTATCACAGTGAATCCAAGATATGCTGGTCAGATAGAACTTCGTGATAATTTAGAAGTTTTATTTAGATCAGTTTCCATGATGATTCTTGACTATGTGCTTGTAGTTGAAGTCATTCTCTTTTTCTTAAGGTTTTGCCAATGGAAAGATATTATCATGCAAGATGGTGAAAAAAATATAAGCTGGCCAGTGAACAACTCAGCCAATCAAGATCACTATGACTTTGGAATGCAAGCAGTCAAGTATGTTCTTGAAATGGCTAGCTCTTTGAAGCGATCAAATCCTGATTTAAATGAAGATATTGTTTTGATAAGAGCTTTCAAAGATGTGTCATAATTGTGTTTGCATATTCTATCTCTGTTGAAAGAAAAAGTAAGCATGAATATCCTTGAGTCCTCATATGCACCATATTCTAATAGGTGGTTCACTGTACCAAAGAAGAATGGTAAACTAAAGTTCATTTAAGATTTGCAACCCTTGAATAAGGTTACAATTAGAAATGTTGATATTGATCCTGTTCTTGGTGTTTTTGCTGAGGTTTTCAAAAGACATTCCATATATTATATGGGTGATCTTTATTTGGGGTACAATCAGTTTCAACTTGCCTTGGAAAGTGGAGACATCACCACCTTGAAGTCTCCAATAGGGTTGGTAACAATGTGTACATTGCCTCAAGGGGCTGCTAATTCTGTAGCTCATATGATGAATGCCATGAACACTGTTTTGCATGATTTTATTCCTAAAACTACTCAACCTTTTCTTGATGACATTCCCATACAAGGATGCCTTGAGAGTGAAAAGAATGTTACACTATGTGATAATGAATGTGGAAAATTTGTGCTTGATCATATTAATTATTGGGTCTTAGTTTATGATAGTTCCTTAGACAATTAATATGATGCACATCAAAAGCTCATAAAAAGATGGTTCGGTCCCTATGTAGTCACTCAGGTGTACGTTTATGGAACTTACTCACTAAAAGAACTTGGTGGAAGTATGCGAAAAAATCCAATAGCGGGAAAAAGAGTAAAATGTTTTAAGAAACGTGAGTCTGAGGACTATATTATGGATGAGAGCATTAATGAGAATGCAAACAATAGTCAAAATGATGAGATTAATGAAAGCGAAGTGGATATTTGAAACATCAAAAGAGAAAGAAAAAAGTCCAATTTTGTTTTCTTTCTTAGTTCAATTTTTATCACAAAAAAAAACTTTTGTTCTATTTATTCTTTATTACAAAATCTCAAAGATGTGTTTTTTTTTTGTCTCAGGAAAAGCCAACAAGAAAGAGGGATCTCCAACATTCTGTTTCTTTCCTTTATAAATGATGATGAAAACATAATTTAAAATTTTAACATCATCAGAATTGTGCATTATCTAATTTTGAGAGTATGATCTTGTGTTATTTGATAGGAATCAAGTTTCTCTTATGTCTTATGAAAAAAAAAGCTAACTTCAAATGAGTGGAAATGCCTCTTCATCTAAATCTTTTGAATCTTGTCTATGAACCATGTATTTTTTTCTCATGCACCTAAGGTTTCATTACATAGAGCCATACACTATCAATGGCTTGCATATATACACTAAGGTTCAACCTATGCAAAATCATTCATTTGCACATGAGTGAATGTAAGGGAGTGTTTGAATCATTTCCATCCATTCAAGTATTGAAATGGCAAGACTATGCCTCATCATCAATGTGCCACTTGGAATTTCCAAGTATCTTTCTTTTGCGCCATGTGTGTATAATTTTGCACTTGAAGTATGCGTACCTAGGGCACCACTACAATTCCTTGCATAAAGACACATGTGTTGAAAGGAAAACCCATGCACTAATCCATTTGCACTCAAAAACTTAAGGGTCTAAAGAAATTGTGAGAACATTATGTGTTAATCCTCATCATCAAAGAACCACTTGAGAATCACTCAAGTACCTCATAATGCACCATAATTTCTCTCATGCATTTAAAGAGTATGCAAATGATAGGGCTTCATTCCATGGCCTTGCATGAAGGCACATAATTTGTTTCTACCCATGCACAATTTGATCTAGAATTGATGAAGAAATATCATCAACTATAATTTCTTACATGATAAAAGATTTTGATCATTGTTGCCGCTTCCAGAGGAAGCACATGTTTGGTAGGGGGAAGATGTGGTAGTGATTGTGGTCATGCACCCTCATCAACACATGAAGATGAAGTATTCAAAAGCTTAATATGGATTTCTCAACCATGAAGATGATCAACCATTGGTCTACATAAAGTGAAGAAAAGAAAAGATGAAGGTAGGAAACGAAGGTCTCAAAGGAAAGGAAGGCACATTGTTGGCAGTATACGGGAAGAGGCAAGTACGGACACACATGCAGATCTAGCACTAAGGCAACCCTTCATTTTTTTTCAAAACCCTTACATCATTTTTAAGTGATTCTCATCACTAAAAACCCTTGTAAATATCATTTCACCTTTTTGTAGCTCCATTTTGTACAAGCCGAGGAGTCCTCGAGCTTGGGGAGCCTTAGAAGTAGTTGCCTGCCAATTTTCATAATTTTTAGATCTCGTTTGAGCCCTCAAATAAGCCCTGGAACCTAACTTTTAACTAGGCCGGACACTAGGTCTGGATAGGGCCAAAGCTAGTCAAAAACTATAAATAGAGCTAGAGAGCTCATTTTTGGGGCTAGCCCCTTGTAGTTTGAGCTTGTATGAGAACTTTCTTGCAATAGAAGTGATTCCATTGTCTTACTCTCTTTGTTCTTACCGTGTGTGCGCGTGTGTGTGTATGTGTGTGCATGCTTGTGTGCTTCTCACTCACGCACTTGTGCTTCCACTTGCTCGTGGTCTCCATACCATCCTCATGTCTTCCCGGATTGACATTAAAGGAGGTGCTACTCATCACTGAGCTACACCAAATTTTGGCGCCGTTGCCGGGGATCAAGCTTTGAGGACGAGCGTGTGATGGTAAGACGTAGAGAGGACGCGTTGGAATGGTAAGTAGTAGGTAAATTTCTGATTTTTTTCCATCTCCATCTTCATCTTCACCTCATTCTCCATTTCCACCTCCACCTCCTTCTCCACTACATATTCCCTCTTCCCTATCATTCCCTCATTTGTTGTGTGCGAGTTTGAAAGAGAGCGATTGTGCGTGCTTGTCTTTGTGTGTTTTTTGCATGTTTCTTGCAGGTGGCAGCTCCATCATCATCTCCAGCAAGCTCAGTAGGTACAGAAATTGTCTGCATAGTCCCTGAGGCGTTGAGCTCGAGCTATCGCGACACTCCGAAAATTTCACCCAATCACGATTCTGAGTGCACCACGACACTGCGCAGGCCTAGAGCTCCCAAGAACACTAGATAGAACAGAAAAATTCACCATATCCCGAGCTATCGTGACACCTCGAGGTATCGCGACACCTCACGACCTATCGCAACACGCCGACCTGTCGCGACACTTCACGAGCTATCGCGACACCCCGACCTATCGCGACACCTCACGACCTATCGCGACACTTCACGAGCTATCGCGACACCCCGACCTATCGCGACACTTCACGAGCTATCGCGACACCTCACGAGCTATCGCGACACCCCGACCTATCGCGACACCTCACGACCTATCGCGACACCTCACGACCTATCGCGACACCTCACGACCTATCGTGACACTCGACCTATCGCGACACCTCACGAGCTATCGCGACACTTCGACCCGACCTATCGCGACACCTCACGAGCTATCGCGACACTTCGACCTATCGTGACACCTCACGAGCTAACGCGACACTTCACGAGCTATCGCGACACTTCAACCTATCGCGACACTTCACGAGCTATCGCGACACTTTGACCTATTGCGACACCTCGACCCGACCTATCGCGATACACGGCCTTTAACGCATGAAAATTTAGGGTTAATTTTTTGAGTGATTGGAAGGGTAGTTGAGCTTAATTTTAGGCACCTTGGTATAACTTTAGAACCTTGGAAGTGGGCAAAAGGCCTAGAAACCAGAGAGGGATCTCCTGAACCCTGAGTGCCTGTTTTGACCCTTTAGTGCCTGAATGGTCATAACTTGACCATACAAACTCCGATTGATGAGATTTTGGTCTCGTTGGAAAGCTCGTTGAGAATCCTACGTGGACCTTGACTGGTTTTTGTAAGAATCATACGCGGAGTTTTAGAACATGCATTTTTAAGTTGACCTTTAGGTGGAACTAAGTGGTTCTCAGATTCAGGGGGTACAGTGAGTTACTCCAGGGGGACTGAAAATATTGATGTGTGTCTTTCAATTACTTGTGGTAGTAGAGCTATACTAACTGGTGAGCTTTTGCAGGAACTTTGTGTGCGCTCAAGGCAATCCAAAGCAAGCTAGCAAGGGTGAGTACCAAGCTTGGGAGAAGGCTTCCTGGGCTTGTGTAGCAGTCTGGTCAACCAGCTAATTGAGGTTGGAAGATCTCTCAACCCTCCTTTGTCAATTCCTAGCCTAGGCTAAGTACGACTTAGGTGTGGTAATTAATTAGGGCACGTCAGGCACGAATCAAGTCCAAGAGTATTAATCAACCAAGTGCAAGAAGTAAATAGGTCTTAAGTGCGAAAACCCTAAGGGACAAAAGGTAAACGGAAATCGATCACTTATCAAGTGCGGTAATTCACTAAGTACTCCTGACGACGCAATTTCAGACAAGACCATAAACATAATATTCAATTGAAAAAGAACAAAGTGATTGGTGCAAAATTAACCTGCAACGAGAGTGTGCTTGGGTCCCAGGGGGTAGATAAATCAGGCATATGAACCTTAGATCAGGCAGACACTTAGGCCGAGACAGACAAAGCCTCAGATCTTCTGAAGCTAGTGTCAATCACACATCCAGGTCTTGGGCCCAGCAGTTGAGTGATTACCCATACACTCCCAGATCAGAAACCAGTGATTCTGAGATGTCCTATCACATGGAGAGACCAGTAGGTAGTTCAGGGTTGGCTTACCTAGAAAAGCCAGAAGGACCTTACAAGACTCAATTGGAATATATCAGGACGAATCGTCTAGGTGCTCGCATCCATGAAGACGGACTGAGAAGATCGGTGGTCCAGATTAAGAACCCCGATCAACCCCATGGATTAGACCACCCGGTAGTCAAGTTTGAGAATGGAGCATACCTAGATAAAGAGGGAACTATATATGTAGTCACCACTCTTCCTGATAGAACTGATGAGTTTGGAAATGTGATTGCGGAGACCGACATGGGTGATATAGAGCAAGGGAACTTAGAGAGAGAGCCAAGAACTCCCCGTGGTAAATCTGTCTTGACTAGAATCATGACTCCAGAGTGGGTTCCACAGGACAATAAAAGCATAGACCTGCTTTTAAACCGAGAAACCGATGAGGCTTTTTGGAGATACAAATCTGCTCAACCCCAGGAAGTGAGTGCCCTCACAATCTATGAGTTTAAAGACCCTGATAGCCCAGGCCAAGTAACCTACCTAGACAATGCATCAGAGAGAATCTTCGTGGTCACTAAGCATGGCAAGCATGCTTACACATGGAAGGGTGAATTTGTGTTTCCCCAACCAAGGTCTAATGTGTCCTTTGGTCACCAAGGAGCTGGGACCTCCCAAGCTCATGGAGCCCAAAGAGATAGAAGTAGAGACAAGCCTGAGGTAAGTTTTGCCAACTCCCTGGGAAGAGAAAGGACGGGAACAGAAAGGAATAGAGTGGAACCTGAGAGACATAGAACCCCTTGGAATCAAAGGGATATTGATGATTTTCCTTTGCCAAGGACGAGAGAACACACTAGGACCCTGCGACCAACTCAACTGGTGAAGTCCATGAAGAATTATTTCGATGGCACGGGAGACCCTTATGACCATGTGGCAGAATTTCGACAAGTATTGAAAGCTGAACAGGTAGAGGACCTATTCACACAATATAATGCTTTCGGTCTAACTCGTAGGAACACTGCCCTTACGTGGTTTCAACCACTAAATGAGAGGCATTTCAGAAACATAGACCAGCTCTTAGAGGCATTTATTGTTGAGTTTTCTAAGAGTGGAATCAGACATAACACCTCCTCACTAATTCACAGCTTCAAACAAACACCTCAAGAGACGGTCAGACTAGCTGGAAGAAGATTTAGACAATACCTGGAGAGATGCCCGATGCCGGAGTTACCCACACCAGCCAAACAAGTGGCCTTGTTCCTAGATGGATTGTTGAGCACTAAGCTCAGGTCATATGTGTACCTGAAGGATCCCAGAACGATAGAAGAGTGCGTGCGTATGTGCATAGACATTGAGGACAATCTAGGTGAGGAATTAGAACTATCAAAAATCTATAAGGATTCTGATAGCTCTAGTAACATGACATCTGGTCAATCCACATCCATCGAGGAACTTGCAGAGAAGGTAGCCCAAAAACTAGGTGTCTCTAGCAAGCAAATTCCGAGATTTGCCCCAGTTAAGCGGTGCTACAATTGTGGCGGTGACCATATGGCAAGTGTATGTCCCATTATGGCCCAACCCCAAGCGAATCCTAGTAGCCAGTACTGCACCATAGAGCGCAGGTACACCAACCACACTGCACAAGACTGCCCATATAACAAACAAACTGTTAGGCAAAATTACCCTCAGCCATACCCACAACATGGTAGATACCAGAATCAGTACCCATCACAACAATATAATAGACCACAGCAAACTTATCAGCCCCCTTATCAAGGGCAGCAGAGACCTCAACCAGTCCTAGTACAGCAACCCCCTGCTCCCACCAATGTGATCCCAGTGAAATATGCATCTACTGAAGAAAATCCGAACAGAGCCATAGTCCCAGTCACCCCATTGCTATCAGACAGTGATCCAAGTGACCACAGTTTTGACTCCACACATATTGATAGCCCACAGGCTTACTACATGCAGTCACCCGAGCATAACGAGTCATACTATTATGAGGACCCAAGTGAAAATAGTGGGGAACCTGAGTATTCTAATGTCATGTACACAAACCCCAACTCTAGACCTCAACCTAGGCAGGTACGACCCCCAATTCCTAGAGGACCATGCTTCAGATGTCAGGGAGATCACCTTATACGTGATTGTCCACTACCTGCCCCGACACAACCTCAACCAGTAACCATTCAGGGTTTCTGTCAAGACTGCGGGAAAGAACATCTCCTACGAGATTGCCCAAAGAACCCTAATAACATGCCTAAAATCACTCCTATCAATGTTGTTGGGTTAGTTGTAGACTCCACAGAGAGTGTGACTTCCACTGCACCTGTGCAGGTGATCACAAGAGCCCAGGCACTTCAACAACACCAAGGTGTTGTTCAGGAAAAGAGCCCCGAGGTGAGTGAAACAGAGAGCATAACCAAAAAGAGGACTAGAGCCTGGAAGGATAGTCGTGAAAGAATGAAGAGGCAATGGGCAAAAAAGATAAACGAACTTGAAGAAAGCCTGAGAGAAACCAAGGCAAAAATCACAGAGATCACATCTCAACCGCACTCACACACACTTCCACCACTACCATCCCCATCACCCTCCATTTCTCCACCCTCTAATACACCCCACGTAACCCACCCACCACCCCGAGTAGGATCAGTATTAGCTGACCCCACTCCTGAAGGCTTGGACATGATGTTCAAGGCCTACCAGGCTCGACTTCAAGAAGGGCCAACAGCTGCAAACCTAGACAAGAGTTACCCTAGAGCAGATTTAGAGATTGAACGGATGAAAATGTGCGTGAAAATGGTAGAACAAGCTCAAGCTATACTTGAGACTAGTCAAAAGTTCAATCGGACAAACTCTATCAAGCCGGATTTGCATTTCCAAGGCTTACTAGAAAGATTAGAGCAGTTGGTAAACAAACCACAAGTTTCTTTACCTCCACAGACTCAACCAGTTGTTGAAAGAGGAAGCTCGCCACCAAAGGGAGCTTATGTTCCTAATTCCACGGATGCTGGAATACCTCCTTCAATACAACAGTACTCTCAAGAGTTCTTGCGGGAAATACAAGAAGAGAAATGGGCCAAGGAGAAGGGTGATTCCCCTCCTATTCCTGAGATTGATGATCTTCGTGATCAATTTCCCCAAGACATTCCGTCTATCTATGGAGATCAAACATAGCAACAAGAGGATGAGAGATTAGATTTTGAATCTAATTCTTTACAAGAGTTGCCTCATTTCATAGGCCCATGGGAATCTGAATCTCTCCAGATCAGAGCTCCCACAATATTGGTGAGAAATGAAGACTCAGTGATTCCAAGAAACACTGATGTTGTGAAGAACACTAAGGTTCAATGTCATCTCACTGTAGAGGAGCTCCTCAAGGCAAAACCGGAGCTCTGGAATCATGTGAAGGATCAGGTTCCAGAACTTGAATCCAATACACCAAAAGTAGGCTCTAAACAAAAAGTACCCGAGGTACCTCTCGACAAGATAGGAGACATGAGCGAAGGTGAAGAAGGTAACACTTATCTTCCGATCACCTATCAAGGTTACACAACCAAAGCAATTGTGGATTCGGGTGCTGGCGTTGCTATTGTGACCACCTCCTTGTGGAAGCGATGGGGCAAACCCACCTTAAGACCAACGAGAATGAAACTTCAAATGGCAGATGGTCATTTTGAAAGACCTCTCGGATTGCTTGAAGGGATAACTCTAACCACTTGTGGTGTAGAGTTTGAACATACGTTTGCTATATGTGACTTTGAGAAGAATAATGTTTACGAGATGATCCTAGGAAGACCTTTCCTATGACAATTGCAAATAGTACAGGATTGGGGAACCAACTCCTTGTACTTACAGCACTTAGGGGTCACCACCAAGGTCAATCTGAAGGATTACATCTTCAGAGATGTACCACCCCTACAGTGGAATCCTATCCACAAAGCGAAAGAAGATTCTATCTCCGTGCATTCTGGAAGTTCACCTGAACCATCCTGGTTGCATGAAGATACTCACTTGTGGATGTGCAAGGTCGCTGAGGAAGAGGAAAAGCGCCTAAAAGCGAGAGAAGAAGGAACTTCCCCAGGAGATAGACCAATAAAAGACCCAGCCTATACACCAATGATATTTCCAGATGAGGAATTTGAGCCTCATGGTTGGGCAGAAATCTTAGCTACCATGGACATTGCAGTCAATGAGGAACAATGGACACGCCATTGTGATGAGGAGGGTTATGATATTTCAGTGTTCATGTGTCAGCCCTTGTTGGAAGAGTGTGATCCTAGTGAGTTCATAGAAGAAGAAGAGGATGACGATGATCTAGAATCCATTGTGATGGATACATACTTTGACTCAGAGGAACACTACTTAGAAGACCTAGGAGTGTTAACCCAAAAGGAAGAAGAACCCCTTGCGAGTATTAAAACAATAAGTTCAAAGAAAGGAAGTGAAGGAGGTCAAAAGAAAAAGAAAAGAAAAGCAGCGAGACAAGAAGAGGAAGAATCATTGTTTGAAGTACCAGAAAATTTCAAGAAATATGAAGTGGAAGACCGGAAAATTTTGGTACGAATGCCTAAGAGAGAGGCCATTATAGGAGAAGCATATGATAATAAAGAAAAGACCAAAAAAATTGTAGTGACCATTGAAGGGAACAAAGAGCGATGTACGTACATAGGAGACGACCTAAGTGCAGAGGAAGAAGCAGAGCTTGTAGCTCTATTAAGGGAATATATGGATGTGTTTGCATGGCACTACAGAGACTTGAAAGGAGTAGATCCAGAGATTTGCTCTCATACGATTCCGATGACCGCTGATGCCAAGCCCACCAAACAAAAGCCCTACACATATAATGACAATTATGCAGCCAAATTAAAAGAGGAAATTGATAGGCTGATTGAAGCCGGATTCATCTATGAGATTGAGCACACTGAATGGGTGTCCCCCATTGTAGTGGTGCCCAAGAAGAATGGGAAATTGCGAGTGTGCATTAACCTTAAAAAAGTCAATGCCGCTACGATCCGAGATAGTTATCCACTTCCAATCACCGAACATCTATTGGAGCGTGTTGCAGGCAAGGAAGTTTACAGCTTCCTTGATGGATTTTCAGGTTACAACCAAGTAGCCATTGCCCCCGAAGATCAACACAAAACGGCCTTTGCCACAGAATGGGGAATCTTTGCATTTCGTGTGATGCCATTTGGGCTCACCAATGCACCTGCAACATTCCAAAGACTCATGTGTCATGTCTTCAAAGAGTTCTTGCGAAAGAGCTTAGAAGTATATGTGGATGATTTGTGCGCTCATTCCCAAGAGAGAAGTTACCACATCCCTGAGCTCAGGTAAATCTTCAACAAGTGTAGAGATTATCGAGTGTGTCTGAATCCAGAGAAGTGTGTGTTTATGGTACGACAAGGCAAGATCTTAGGTCACATTGTTTCTAAGAATGGAATATCAACAGATGAAGACAAGGTAAGAGCAATAGCAGAATTGCCCAGACCAAGGAATGTTAAAGAGGTACAAGCCTTTATGGGCCATTGTGGATATTACCGTAGGTTTATCCACATGTATGCCATCATAGCTAAACCTCTTTATGGGTTATTAACAAATTTTGAGTGGAGTGAGGAATGCGAGACTTCCTTCAACGAGCTGAAGAGACGTTTGTGCACAACACCAATATTGACTACTCCGCATTGGAGCAAACCCTTTCATGTCCATGTAGATGCCTCAAATCACGCAATCGGATGTGTGCTAGCACAACCCACAGGTGAAGGAAACCTAGATTTGCCGATAGCATATGCTAGTAGGCAATTAAACGCAGCTGAACGAAATTATACCACAACGGAGAGGGAAGGCCTAGGTATGGTATATGCTGTGAAGAAGTTTAGACACTATCTATTGGCCAATAAGTTCAAGTTTTTCACTGATCATCAAGCTTTACTATATTTGGTCAATAAACCTTGCAATACAGGCCGCTTAGTAAGATGGTTCCTCTTACTAATGGAATACGACTTTGAAGTTGTTGTCAGGAAAGGTAGAACCCATCTTAGGGCTGACCATCTTTCTCGCATCACTTCAGGAGAGCCACCGCAAGGAGTGTCTGATGAATTGCCCGATGCTTATCTGTTCAATTTGGAAGTTGTTCCTAAATGGGCAAATAAGTTGGTACCAGTCCTAACCTTCGGGCCTGCAAATAAGAATGTGAAAACAAGCAAAGAGGAAATTGTAAAATCACTAAAGTATCAAATATTGGCCGGAAGTATGTACAAGCAAGATGCCGAGGGCGTATTAGCTTGTTGTGTCGAGGACGATGAACATACTAGTTGGTTGTAACAAGCCCATGAGGGATTGCTAGGGAATCACTACTCTAAACAACGAACATTGCAGAATCTAAAACGCTTAGGAGTGTATTGGCCTAGCATGGACAAAGAAATACAAGAGTGGATTCACAATTGTTCAGTATGCCAGAAGAGAACCCCAGTGGAACATGCCACTCTTTATCACGTGTCATTAATCCCAGATTGGAGTGCTCCATTGGTCGAGTTCATGAGATCGGGAACATTACCCAATCAGGCTAGTCTTGCACGAAAACGGAGCATGGAGCAAGAGGCTCAAGACTATGCCTTAGTAGGAGACAACCTATATCGAAGAGGCAAGGATGGTTACCTAAGACTGTGCATTCATGAATCAGACTATTTGAAAGTCTTAGAAGCGGCACATAGCGGTACTGCAGGTGGACACTTTGGGCCTGACAGGGTAATTAAGACCATTCTATTTTCAGGACTTTGGTGGCCCACTCTTCATATGGATGCACATACTTATGTGAAGAGTTGTGACACATGCCAACGTGCTCAATATCCGATAAGAAAAGATGAAATGCCTTTAAGGCCAATGATGGGAGGACGTGCATTTTCAAAGTGGGGTATAGACTTTGTAGGTCCCATCAACCCCCCAGCTAGAAACTCCCACGCAGAATATATTATTGTAGCCACAGATTACCTTACGAAGTGGGTGGAAGTAAAAGCCACGACAAAGAATGATGCTCAAACGACGGCTAAGTTCTTATTCGAAAATGTGTTCACTAGATATGGGTTACCAATAGAGTTGGTTAGTGATAGAGGTACGCACTTCTTGAATGAGGTCATTGAAAATCTCCTTCAAGAATTCATGGTGACACATAAGAAGTCTGCACCCTATCACCCACAAGCTAACGGACAAGCCGAGAGCACGAATAAGATCCTATGTAACGTATTGACGAAACTTGTAAATAATAAACGCTCGGATTGGGACAAACAACTTCATCATGCTGTTTGGGCATACCGAGTTGCTTACAAAACGGTACTCAATGCCACCCCATTTCAGATGGTCTTCGGACAAAATGCGGTGCTACCATTAGATTTCCTAATTCCAGCTTTAAGAGTAGCACAAGAGCATGAGTGGAATGGACACGAGTTGTCCTCTAGGATCTTTGATCTAGAACGTTTAGGTGAGACGAGGCTACGAGCAGCAGCAGGCATCCATGCTGCAAAGAAACGGCAAAAGGCATACTTTGATGCCCATGTAAAGGATAAGGGCTTGAAAGCAGGAGATCTAGTTTTAATTTACACATTGAAACAACACGCAAGAAAGCTAGAAAAGAGAGGCTACGGACCTATGATCATTAATAGGATCTCCACGAGTGGAGCAGTACAACTAGCCACTTTAGAGGGGGATGTCCTCCCAAACTATATTAGCGGATGTAGAGTCAAGCTCTATCAGGAACCCCTCACGGAGGAGATGCTAAGCCGACTCAATACTGCTAAGCAACGTAAAGAGGAGGAAAAACGAATTCGAGAAGAAGCACAGGCAGAGGCCTTAGAGCGTATCAGACGAATGAAGTTGAGGAGACAAGGAAGGGACCAGCCTATGACTGACACTCAAGAGTCTCCAGGCTATCACATGGCCATGTGTGAGGCTTCAGGTGAACGTACCCATAAGATAGTGGACCGACGACCTTTTGTGACCCTAGAAATAGGACAAAGAGACAGCACAACAAGCGTGAGGGCTTTAATTGATTCAGGAGCAGCCACAAGTGCAGTTCGGCTCTCTTATTGCCAGCAGCTGCAATTGGAGGTAAATCCCCTAGAAGCATATCTGATAGGATTAGGAGGTGTTGAAACCCCTTGCATGGGAGAGGTGGATCTTCCCCTCTACATACAAGAGGTCCTCATGCCAGTAAAAGTGCTAGTGTGTGAAGACGAGGATCTGACCGAACCTCTTGTCTTAGGCCAAGACTGGATCTATGATCACGCAGTCAACCTCAACCTAAGAAGTGGACTTCTTCAGGCTTGGGTAGGCCAAAGCCGTCTCACGATTGCATTAGAAAATCAAGCACTCAAACCAATAGAACAGGCACCAACTCCTGGTCCCTCCAGGAATCCACATGAAGATAACAATGTTGTGCTTGTCCAAACTTCTATGGTGCAGAGGAATATCAATCTTACCAAAGGTTCAGGAGCCAAGAAGGAGTTCCTAACTGATATAAAGAAGATTCTAAACGAGCAGACCGAACATCACTCTACACGAAGGAGGCCGCTGATCAAGAGGCAGGAGCGCCAACCCGTGCAACATAGAGGACCTCGGGGCGCGAAGCAGATCTGGATACGCAAGGATGGGAAACTGAAACCCACAACTCTAATAGCAGAATCTCAAGAAGACAAGAAACGAGCCTCACCATCAAGGAACGAAGTTAAGAAGCCCCCTAGGATAACCCCTAGGCATACCATCTCTATTTGGGTCCCTAAGCGGTCAATGAAGGCTACCCTAATGCTAGACAGATATGGGTGCCCAAGGCCTGCTTACAAGCCCAAATTACTTCACCTTCTGGCACTAGGATGAAGCAACTTTCACGAGCACTCTTGGCCAACAACTCAGAAAATGACAAGATATCTACACCTCTCACTGTTCCCACTCCCATCAACCCTAAAAATGTCTGGAAATGGGTACCCAGAAGGTCCCAAATACATCGCACTCTCATACAAAAATCTTCACCTGTCCTTAGCTCTAAGAGCTACGACTCCTCTATCAAAGTGTGGAGAATTAAACTGTGTACTAAACCCCCTGACCCTATTCTGTAAATCAGTCCACACTAACACAGGAGCATTCCGAGCCATTGCATAACCAAAGTATGCATCTAGGATGACACTGATCTTTAATCACCACTCACACCTATCATAAACACTTCACCACTAACCACTGACCTCCGGAATTGTCATGTTAGTATTGTGAAGGGAACACCATTACGTCTTGTTTCCTATGCAACACTAATGTGCCTTTCGTCTTCCAGCAGATAAGCAACCTATGCTCATGACAACCGCGGTAGGCACAAGCTCTCAGGCAGGTGCCCATGCTCCAATCAATTGGGATGCCATGCCAGTGGAAGCTCCACCAACAGCTCGGCCGAAAGAATTCTTGAATGTGCGAAGGATTCCTATTCCAGATCCACCCAGTGGACTAACCGAAAGAGTAAAAGGGCACTCCCATTGGTTCAATGAAATGCCAGGAGATTTGGGAGACACAGGTCACATCTGGGAGTCCAAGATGGAGTGTGGAGGGGTTTGGTGGACCTTCCAATTCTTTTCAAGAGAATTTGAGACCTTACAGAATGCAGCTCCACTTCAGGATATCTGGCAAAAGGCAGGACTACAAGCTTACTTCAGTGCAGCTCTACCTAAACCCGACTTCCTCAGGTGCTACTACTTGATTGCTACGCTGAAACCTACCGGGGATAAAGATCATTCAGGCACATTCTGGGTGCCCTCCTTATCCAATCTGGAGGAGATGAGGAAGTTTGAATTAAATGTAACGTTAATCAGGGAAGCCCTTCAAATGTATGGCACTCATGTGCCTTCAGATCGCGACCCCTTGATACCAGAATCAATGAAAAGCAATAGAGTCAAGAAGCTCAAAGAAATGTGCGCCCTAACCCCCAACATCGCCATACCTCTGCGGATGTGCCTCCAGCACTTCGCATTTCCCGCTCAGGACCGTTTCACTCAGCCTCACAAGAAGATATGGTACGGGTTGTATTTAGCAGAGACCGGAAGCTTGCCCATTAAGATGCCGGTATGGATCTTAGATCAAGTATATGAGGCTGGCAAGCGGGGGGCGAGGAAGCCCACTTTACATGGTTGTTGTGCACTGACAAGAATCATCTACAGATGTCTTGCATATGATGTGCCAGTTGCTCGAGCCCTAAAGTATGCACACCTGGAGCTGTTCAAAGGGCGAAAGTCAGGGAATCAACCGGCAAAAAGAATGCGTGGATCCCTTTCACAGGTCCTGATCCCTCCAGAAGCCACCGCCAAAGTCTCCACTAGAGAAGAAACCCAAGTGGCATCTTTCACGATCCATCTCCAAGAGTCTCAACCAAGAGAGGTGGTACAACCCGTTCCATCCGCCCCTCCACTACCTACCGATGCAGAGTTTGCATCTATGGCCACCTTCACAGAAGATCCAAATTTCGATTTTGAAAGATTCCTGCAGACGGTCCCCCTATCCGACAGTGAAGATTCCCTTGACAATGTGGGTCCGGGTGCATCAGCCCAAAGAGAACAGCCACGGGGCGAGACGAGCAGAGTACATGGGGAAGAAGTGGCACAACATCCTCATGACCAAAACACACAAGTGCAGGAAGGCGCACACAGAAATGACCCAGAAGACAGTGAAGAGGAGGCCCCTGCCTACACAGCACAACTCAGACGGCTGTACAAGACAATCAAGCAGGTACAGAGAAGACATAAGATGACAGAAGCGGCGAATAGAGCTCTAGTGAACCAGATGCTTCAAGCCGAGAATGTTGACTCCAACTTTGTGGAATCATTGAATTTATTGGCAGAGACATGTGGGATCGGGGAGGCATTGAGGACAATGGTCTATCAGGAAAACCCTGTCTATGATCAACGACGAATTGATACACGACCACGATGCGGGAAAATTCAAATGGAAACCTCTACCGCCTTGCCAACTATAATTTCAGAAGATGTTCACATGATGAGCCCGAGTCCCACCGACGAACATGAGGTAATTACACACGTACCATCTCCATAGCCACCTTCCACCTTCAGAACCCCTCTCCACTATTCCTCCTGAACAACCGAAATCCACCCATCACGAAACCATTGTACACACCTCCGTTTTTACATCCTTCCCTTTACCCACGTCCCACACTTCCACCCAAATTTTGGAACCTCACACCGGTCATCCGGCCACCGATCAAACCATAATAGGTCACCCTTCCTATCTTCCCGCCCTTGGACAACCACTTGCCAATAGCCAGACCTCATCCCATCCTCTTCCATTCACTCACACCCAAACCCTATCCACCACTCCCCTAGCAACTGCCTCACACTCAACCCAAGTCACACAACCCTCATTCTGGACAAACCTTGTAAATATACTCCAACAGGTGGATACTTATAATAAAAAGTCCTTTTCCCAACCCCAACCCCACTCCCCCACATTCACTGCCACCACTATCACACCACCCACCATTCCTGTATTCACAGTGCACGAATCACACACTCTCACGTCCGATCCCATGGACATCTCACCATCCACAGGATCACCCACCACCACTGTTATCCCAACATCTCCACATATCATTTCACTCACGTCGCCATTTCCAAGCACTGTAGGCACAACATCCACTTTTCCCATTCCCACCTCCCAACCCCCTGCATCTTCCATCCTTACCCCTGCATCCACCTCATTTAGTCTTGCACTCGACACCATGCTCAAAGCTGCCACTCAGCTTAAGCAGGAATATAAATTATTGGAAGAAAATAACAAAGAGCTTTGCACCCTCTCGGCAACACTCCAAGAGCGTGTCAATGCTTTGGAGTCCAGTCATACGAAGTCACAAAGCGAAATATCCGCCCTCGAACATGCAAATGCGCAACTGGAAGCGAGGCATATGGAAGCGAGCAAAGCCATGGAGGAACAGCTGCGAGATCAAATGGGCCGCAATGCAAGGCTTCAACGAAACATGGCCTTGCTACGACGACATCTTGCAGCAGCTCAAGAAGAGAACAGACGGCTTCAACAACAAAACCAAGAGAACCTCGAGGCTGCCATGGAGAACACCCCGGGAGCACCCATAGACCCGGCTAAATTTCAAGCTGTTCCCTCAGAAAGCATACAACAGATCTTGGAAACTTATGCCAATCTTTTAGAAGCACATGATCAGCTTGCCGACCACCTGAAGGATCTACAGAGATCTCAAGAGTCTACACCACACCAACGAGAACCTAAAGAGATGACCGACGCTGCCACTTCACCTGAACCTGAACATTCAACGACCGATGACGTACTGGAGTTACGGCAACAGATTGCAAAATTAAAATTGAAGTTGATGCAGTACGAGCGACCTCCTTCCCCACCAGAGCAACCGTTTTGAAGAAGAAGCAGTTATTATTCCAGTGGTGGAAGCATTCGACGACACCTATGAGCCTCAACCATTTCCAGGCGGACGCATCACAGAAGAAGGTCAAGATACCTATGAGGAACCCCCATCAGCATGGATGACACCATCCTTCACTCAGAGTACTTCAGGCACATTGCCTCTAGACGCCTTATCACTAGCTCAGAATTACAATACAAGCCCTATTTTGTATTGTTGGCCGACTACAACGCAGAAATCAAAAGAGTCACCAACAAGTGCCCAACATTTGCCACACAGTTCGAACCAGAAGATATACCAGAAGCAGCACGAAAAGGGGCCATATTCCAACCCACTTGGAGGCAGAAGTTACTCGAAACTTACCCAGAAATGCTTAGAACATGGGATCACGCCCCCATGCATTTGAAGTACAATCCGTGTTTTGGGCCAGTGCAAAGACGAAGATCATGGAAAGCTTTTGCAATCAAGGTTCAGAACAACGCGAACTGTAAAGAATGGCTCAATTACCCCGCCATCGCTCCCCCAACCGGTACTCCCACGGTGTCATACATGATGGCAACCATCAGACATTGGATACCACGTCTCCACCCCATGCCAGATGTCGCTGCCCAGATGATGCTCAAGATCTTCGATATGATGCAGGTCGTACTTAAAACTTTTCGCAATGTATGCTGTATTCAACCTCCTATTCCCGGGTTTATTAATGGTAACTACGACCTGCTATATGATATGAGCACAACCCCGAGCATACGAGTGGCTTACGCATGGCATGCACGCATAAGATATCTCCCTGCCTGCTACAAGCAAACATTCGACGATATGTTCACCACGGGGTTTTGGGAAGCACATTCAGAGGTATTCGCACCACGGCCTACACATTTACTCCATCTCTTTGCATGCGAGCAAACAATGCATTCTGAGCTTTACACAATGCCACAACCTGACATGCCTGGTACAGTTGATTGGGAGGCTTTGCAACGAGACCTGATCAGAGGTTTAAGAATCAAAGAACAAGAATTGGCAACCGACCTCCTGTAGAAGTACATTGATCAAACTATGGAACAGAGGTCTGTCAGAGGCGACAGACCCTAGGGGGGGGAGAGTGTTGGCAGTATACGGGAAGAGGCAAGTACGGACACACATGCATATCTAGCACTAAGGCAACCCTTCATTTTTTTTCAAAACCCTTACATCATTTTTAAGTGATTCTCATCACTAAAAACCCTTGTAAATATCATTTCACCTTTTTGTAGCTCCATTTTGTACAAGCCGAGGAGTCCTCGAGCTTGGGGAGCCTTAGAAGTAGTTGCCTACCAATTTTCATAATTTTTAGATCTCGTTTGAGCCCTCAAATAAGCCCTGGAACCTAACTTTTAACTAGGCCGGACACTAGGTCTGGACAGGGCCAAAGCTAGTCAAAAACTATAAATAGAGCTAGAGAGCTCATTTTTGGGGAGCTTCTTGTAGTTTGAGCTTGTATGAGAACTTTCTTGCAATAGAAGTGATTCCATTGTCTTACTCTCTTTGTTCTTACCGTGTGTGCGCGTGTGTGTGTATGTGTGTGCATGCTTGTGTGCTTCTCACTCACGCACTTGTGCTTCCACTTGCTCGTGGTCTCCATACCATCCTCATGTCTTCCCGGATTGACATTAAAGGAGGTGCTACTCATCACTGAGCTACACACATGAAGGTGATTCCAAGGATGCAACCATAATCAAATGATGGAGATGATGAAGAGGAGCAAGGAGCAAGAAATGCTTTCAAATTCGGACACTTTTTGATCCTCCAATGCCTATGTGAAAGATCATGTAGAAAACACACTTGTGTTTGTTTGTAAAAGAAAAGTACATGAATTTGATTCATCCATTTAAATCAAGCATGGATCAAAGGGTAAATTTTTCCTATAAAAGGACAAGTCCATTCATTTCTTTCTTTTTTTACTTTCCAAGGATTGAGAGCTTGAGTGCTTAGTGCAACTAGAGAACCTTTGAGTCTTAACATTTGAGCTGCCCTTCGAGTTTGCATTTGTGAGAGAAAGCATTATTGATCTTTAGGATTCATCAAACTTGTAATCTTTTCACATCTTGATTAGTAAGACTTCAAGTGTTCAAGGTAAGTTTCTTATTTCCAACTTCAAGAAGATTGTTTTGATTGAGTAACTTGTGTGTTTAATATTTTTTTGATCAATTGATGTTGCATCATTTACCATAAGATGAAGAAACTTTGCACTAGGGCTCTTTGTGAGCAAGCCATAACCCCATTAAAGTACCTCCACAACATGTCACAATAAAGGCTTGGATTCATAAGCCTACTCCTCTTGGCCTTTGAACCCTATATAAGAAAAGGCCTAGCACTCATTTTGGCTATCGTATCTTCTTGTATCTATTGTTGTTTGGTCTCAGTTCTAATCGTATTCTCTACCTAACTATCTCTTGAATACCCTCTGCACCTTTTTGCGACTCTACCGACAATGTCGAGGCCACTCTATGGTGAATATACAGAGCATTGGCTTCTCTGTGGCTGACTGCATGACAGGGTGATTGAATAGTCCTAGCTAGTGTATCTTAATTGTTGGAGTCAACTCTATCACATCTCATTTGTAGAGAATACTTACTGTTGATTTTAGTAGTCAAGTACTAGTCTCTCGATTGGCTATTAGCACTTTTAATGATCATTAGGATTATTTTGATTTACTATAATCATTCTAATTATTAAGGAGTTGGGCCTTTCTCATCTGGGTTCTTGTAAATTTCTCATTACTGTGATTTCATTGTTTCGCTATCAAGTTTTATATTTATAGATGGACGGGTCATAGGGTATACTTCCCTGTTACCATTAGTGTCCATGTGAAAGGCCAAATGGCCACTTCTTTGTATATGCTCTTTAATAAAACGATCAGTCATAGACTATAAGTTCGACTGCATTTGTAAGACCTAAGAAGTCTGTCTTCGTGCTCCCTGTGTACTACGTTTTTCTGCATATTCTACAGCTTCTGTACGGAGTACTGTGTGCGGCCTTAGGAGCTCAGTTTTCTACTCCGAAGATATCATCGTGGAGCTCTCGAGAAGGAGAGCACACTGTGGTGCAGCGCCATCGAAATACTTCACTGGTATCAGAACAGTTCGATGCAAAAGCTTTGTCCCTTTTGTGCGAGCGGAGCGAGCATCCCCCTCAGATTTCTCCAAGGTAGTGACTAAGGCGGCGACCAAGGCATAGACCTTGGCATACCTTGTCATTCAAGTCACCAAAGTCACCGTTGGTGTCATTGGCTGCACGCGAGGGAGGACCTCAATGATCGAGGAATATCGAGGTTCCCGATGTTGGTGCAATTCACAAGCCTAGACATTTGGCTTGTAGTTCATACACATATGAAGATGCATAGGAATCAATGCTAGTGGATAATTACCACTTTATCCTTTTGTAAAAGTCATATTTGACTTGGAATCTTTGTATTTGGCTTGTAGTTCATACACATATGAAGATGCATATGAATCAATGCTAGTGGATAATTACCACTTTATCCTTTTGTAAAAGTCATATTTGACTTGGAATCTTTGTATTTGACTTGTAGTTCGTACACATATGAAGATGCATAGGAATCAATGCTAGTGGATAATTACCACTTTATCCTTTTGTAAAAGTCATATTTGACTTGGAATCTTTGTATACACCTACCAAAGTGAACTCATGGAAAAGTTAGCTTTGATTGACGGAATATCTCCTATAATGGAGGATCACGTTTTAGAGAGAGCCAAAATTTGAATTCAAATTCAAATTGAATGCAAACACTTATATAAACCTCTAGGAAAAAGTCATGGGTAAGACTCATCGATCCCGAGCTCCTCATTCTCATTTTTGAGTGTGTGTGAGGCCTACACTCTAGCCCACACCTTTCTGCACCATTAGGCAATGATCATCATGCCAATGGTATTGTATAACATTGTTCATTAATAATATATCTACATTGTTCATTTCTGAGTTCTCTGTCATAGTCTTTGAAAGTCTGTCAACTTGTGGAGAGCATATCTCACTCATTTCTTCACCAAATTCAAATATCTATAGCTTGTTGGAACCAACTTAAAGTTTTCTACGTGCTGTCAAAATTTGAAGGATTTCTATTCAGCCATTTCAGAGAAAAGTTCATCGAGGTGATCACTGGTCGAAGTCTGCAACAGTCCTAAAATATCGGGGGTAAAGGTTTACTTGCTAAATTGATTTCTCTGAGCATAGTTAATCTTTTTAAGTCATTCCACTTGGAATAGTTAGCTTGCTAAGCTAATCAGATACCCCTAAAAGGAATTTTTCCAATTCCTACTGTGTTGGTCATATTGAGCAAAAGATATAAAAGGTGTCTAGCCAAGAATAGAAGGTTTTCTTGAAGACTTGAAGTTCAAAGTTGTCTGTTTTGATTCTATCTTTTCATACATCATTTCCAAAGTACATAGGCCATTTTATGGTAAGCTAAGAAGGTCCACTTATCAACTCTGAAGCACCAAAGGGCTGGTACAAAGGAGGATTTAGCAATACCTACTCATTCTCTTGAAGTGTCCATCCATCTTCCCAACGGTGGTATCAGAGCAAGTTAAGGTAAAATGGGAGATGTTTTTCCTTCATTTATTGATAAATTGGACAGGAACAACTATCAAGCATGGTCTCTAAGGAAGAAGACATTCCTACAAGGAAGAAGTCTTTATGGATACATCTCAGGAGATGAGGAATTGCCCTCATTCAAAACTAGAGGACTACCAACAAAGGAAGAACATGAAAAGCTCAACACATGGTGTGCCAAGGATGCATTAGCAAGGTCTTACTTACTCAAGTCCATCTCTGATTTTCTTTTGCCACATATTAGAAATTGTAAGACATCCCAAGAGACTTGGGAAACCTTGTCATCCTATTTTTCTTCCAATACAAGGGCCAGAAAAAACCAATTATGGATTGAATTCACCACACTAAGGAAACAACCTAAGCAGGCTATTTCAAAGTTTGTGACCAAGATTAAAGATGTAGCACATCAGTTAGCAAGCATAGGAGCAGAGATTGAAGAAGAGCAGATAGTAAGGCAAGTGATCAATGGGATCTAAGCGGATGACAAATGGGAAAGCTTCACCACTGCCATGGACCTATACATGGACATGCAAATTCCAGATCTTACAACTCTCATGGGACAATTGTTCACTCATGAAGCCAAGCTCAACAAGAATGGAGACACGTCCAAAGGTAATACCTCTTTTGCCCTATACACTGATAAAAGTAAGTCTAAAGATAAAGGCAAGAACAAGAAGATAGAAGATGAAGGCACTACCTCCCAAGCCAACTATGCAGGGAGAGGTAGATCATCAAGAGGAAGGGACAGAGGAGGTAAGCAAGGTAGGGGGAGATCTTATAACTCCTCACCATGCACGTTTGTGGTTTATCAAATCATACTACAGATGAGTGTTTCAGGAACTACAAGAATCAGAGAGGAAGAGGATATCAAAGAGGTGGATACTCACAGTCAAGAGGCAGATTCAACCATCATCAAGGGTACAACAACAACTACAATAACAACTACAACAACAACTACAATGGCAATTACCAAGGAGGATTCAAATCCAGAAAGGATTACAACAACTATACAGAAGAGCAAGATGATTCTCTTCTGATTATGAACATGACTTCAAAACCAGGTACAAATGATGACAATCTCTTCTACATTGACTCATGATGCTCAAATCATGTGGCTGGCAATGTAGCTCTACTCTCTGACCTTGAAGAACCAAAAGGTAAGCATCAAGTACAAGCAGGTGATGACACCAAGCACTCAGTAGTCAAAGTTGGAAATGTTAAGACTTGTGATGGAAATCAGAACTTGTTGAGTAGGGTACTGTATGTACCAACCATTACAAAAAACTTGATGAGTGTTGGACAGATTGCGGAGAAAGGTTTGCATGTCAGGTTCAACCAATATGGAGCATTTGTGGAGGATCCCAAGCATGGGTTCAAGAGAATAGCTAAAGGAGAAAAATCAGGTAGACTTTTTACTTTTGAGCTAGAAGATACAAAGAATATTGCACTATACAATTATAAAGATCAAACACTTTCAGAACTTGAGATTTGGCATAAGAGATTAGGGCATGTAGGAGAAAGAACCTTGAAGCAAATATGCAGGGATCAATGTGTAGTTGGAAAACCCAATGTTTCGAAACAACACATGATATATAAATGTGGTGCTTGTCAGTTTGGGAAGTCACACAGGTTACCCTTCTCAAGGAAAGGCTACATGCATGAGGACTACCTAGAACTTGTCCATACATATGTATGGGGACCAAGCAAAGACCCTTCAATTCAGGATCAAGGTACTATGTATCTTTTATTGATGACTATAGCAGGTGGACTGCATTGTACTTTATGAAGCACAAAGATGAAGTGTTCAATTGTTTTAAAAAGTATCTTGCACTTGTTGAGAATCAAACAGGGAAGAATCTAAAGAGGCTAAGGTTAGATGGAGGAGGTGAGTACTTCTCCAATGAGTTTGAAGCATTCTTGCAGGATAGAGGAATCAAGAGAGAAATCACCACAAGGTATACTCCTGAACAAAATGGGGCAGCTGAGAGAAGAAATAGGTTGATTGTTGAAATAGCTAGGTCAATGTTAAATGAAAAGAAATTACCTAAGTATCTGTGGGTAGAGAGTGTTTCTACTGCCACTTATCTTATAAACAGGTTGCCATCCAAATCACTTGATGGGATGACCCCTTATGAAGCATGGCATGGGAAGAGACCCTCACTTGATCATTGCAGGATATTCGGATTGTAGCATATGAACACATTCCTTCTCAGATAAGAGGTAAACTAGACCCTAAGGCTGAGAAGTGTATCTTTATTGGATATGATCTAAATCAAAAAGGGTACAGGTTCTACAACCCTTCAAATAAAGGATTCATGGTTAGTAGAGATGTTGTCTTTGATGAAAATGATTCTTGGTATGAGAATGAATGCAGGAAGTTTAAACTACCCTATGACTTGGAAGAGGAGTTTCCAAGTATTGCTAAGGAGGAACCTACTCAGAATGAAGACACCACTTCAGATGATAAAGACATTATTAATCTTGAAGAATTCAAGGCATGGAAGTTCAAAGGCAAACTCAAAGATGAAGAAACTTGAAGACATACCTGAGTCTTCAAATCAATCAATCAAAAGATCACAAAGGGAGAGCAAAAAACCTATCAGATATGGGTATGATACTTCTCTTGTTACTAAACACTCTGTTTATCTTGCCAAAGACTTGTCAATTGAAGAACCAAGATCATATGAAGAAGCAAAGACCAAGACAGAATGGAAAGAAGCTATGGATGAGGAGATTGAAGCACTTAAAGAAAGTGACACATGGGAACTAGTACCAAAGAAAGAGTCCATGAAGGTAATTGGATCCAGATGGATCTATAAACTCAAAAGAAATTCTGATGGGTCAATAAATAGGTATAAAGCCAGATTGGTGGCCAAGGGTTTTGCACAAACCCAAGGCATTGACTATGAAGAAACATTCTCACCTGTAGCCAAGATGCCAACCATGAGGGTATTGGTAAGTGTGGCTGCATCTAAGAATTGGAACATGTATCAACTAGATGTAAAAAATGCTTTTTTGAATGGATGGATTTCAGAGGAGGTATATATGTCACAACCTCTTGGCTATGAGGATCCAAACAAGGTAACATATGTGTGCAAATTGAATAAAGCTCTTTATGGATTAAAGCAGGCACCTAGGGCATGGAATCACAGATTGACCACATATCTTCAAGACCAAGGTTTTGTCATGAGCAAGGAAGACACTTCTCTATTCAATAAGAGAAGTAATTCAGAGGTAATATACCTATGTGTATATGTTGATGATATCATACTTACAGGTAATGATGTCAATGGAATCAGACAAATCAAGAACCAGATGATGAAGGAGTTCAAAATCAATGATCTTGGTCTACTAAAGTATTTTCTTGGACTTGAGTTAGTCTATACTAACTCTGGAATCTATATTACTTAGAAAAAATACATACAGGATATGTTGAAGAAGTTTCATTTGCAGGATGCAAAAGTTGCAAATACTCCAATGGAGGTAAAACTAAAACTAAGTGCCCAGGAAGGTGATGAAATTGATGATATTATAGGTTACCAAAGCATAGTGGGAAGCTTGAACTATGCTACCTTAACAAGGATAGATATTGCATATGGAGTTAGTGTGCTAAGTTAGTTTATGCACAAGCCAAGGGTACCTCACTTAGAAGCTGCCAAAAGAATTCTTAAATACCTCAAGTGTACTCAGCATCATGGTTTGTATTTTCCTTTCACATCAGACTTGGACATTAAGATCTATTCAGATGCAGATTGGGCCAGATGCAGGGATGATAGGAGAAGCACTTCAGGATAGATTTCATTTGCAGGTGATAAACCAATATCATGGTCTTCAAAGAAGCAACCTACTGTTGCTTTATCTTCTACAGAAGCAGAGTATAGAGGATTGGCAAATGCCACTCAAGAAGCCATATGGATCAAGTTATTGTATACAGAATTGGGTTTGTATACTACCTCACCAGTGATCTTTGGAGACAATACAAGCTCACTTCACCTTGGAGCTATTCCTATTTATCATGCCAGGACCAAGCATATAGAGGTCCATTACCATTATGTGAGAGAGAAGCTATTAAGCAAGGACATTCAATTAACATATGTATCAACCAACACGCAGTGTGCAGATTTGTTAACTAAAGCATTGGATGGAACCAAAGTTTGCAGGTTCAAAGCAATGATTGGATTGCAGGATATACATGAAGACTGAAGATGAAGACCAAGCCAAAATGTTTGGCTTGAGGGGGAGCTATTGGTGCAATTCACAAGCCTACACATTTGGCTTGTAGTTCATACACATATGAAGATGCATAGGAATCAATGCTAGTGGATAATTACCAATTTATCCTTTTGTAAAAGTCATATTTGACTCGAAATCTTTGTAAACACCTACAAAAGTGAACTCGTGGAAAAGTTAGCTTTGATTGATGGAATATATCCTATAATGGAGGATCACTTTTTAGAGAGAGCCAAACTTTGAATTCAAATTCAAATTGAATGTAAACACTTATATAAACCTCTAGGAAAAATTCACGGGTAAGACTCATCGATCCCGAGCTCCTCATTCTCATTTTTGAGTGTGTGAGGCCTACACTCTAGCCCACACCTTTCTACACCATTAGGCAATGATCATCATGCCAATGGTATTGTATAACATTGTTCATTAATACATATATCTACATTGTTCATTTCTGAGTTCTCTGTCATAGTCTTTGAAAGTCTGTCAATTTGTGGAGAGCATATCTCACTCATTTCTCCACCAAATTCAAAGATCTATAGCTTGTTGGAACCAGTTCAAAGTTTTCTACATGCTATCAAAGTTTGAAGGATTTCTATTCATCTATTTCAGAGAAAAGGTCATCAAGGTGATCACTGGTCGAAGTTTGCAACAGTCCTAAAATATCGGGGGTAAAGGTTTACTTGCTAAACTGATTTCTCTGAGCATAGTTAATATTTTTAAGTCATTCCACTTGGAATAGTTAGCTTGCTAAGCTAATTAGATACCCCTAAAAGGAATTTTTCCAATTCCTACTATGCTAGTCATACTGAGCAAAAGATAGAGTAGGTGTCTAGCCAAGAATAGAAGGTTTTCTTGAAGACTTGAAGTTCAAAGTTGTCTGTTTTGATTCTATCTTTTCATACATCATTTCCAAAGTACAAGGGCCATTTTATGGTGTCATTGGAAAGATAAGAACGTCCACTTATCAACTCGGAAGCATCAAAGGGCCGGTACAAAGCAGGATTTGGTAGTACCTACACATTCTCTTGAAGTGTCCATCCATCTTCCCAACACCCGGTACTTCCCGGGAGGTCACCCATCCCAGCACTATTCCCACCGGAGCTCGCTTAACCGTGGCAATCTCTTTCCACTAAGATACACTCGTGTGGTGTCTAAAGAAGGGGAAAGACTAAGATTGACATTACCATGAACATGTTTTGGTCCCTCAAAGCTTCATTCTTTGCTTTCAAAGCCTATTTTTGAAGCATTTTTGGGGTGTCTTTTGGAGCTATTTTGGAGTACTTCCGCACGTAGTTCTCTTCACACAGGTCCAAGAACATCAAGAAGAGTGTTCTTTGTACTTCTGCGAAAGTAATTATCAACCTTTGGGGCTGTGTTTTTAGCCACACACTCATAAAACTACAAGTTTCTTGAAAGATTTCAGTTTTGTTGGGAGCAACCGCTGCAAATTTATGCAGGTTTTTTGAGCCAAAAACATCAGAGTTGATAGACACTTGCAGGTGTTATTGGCTAGTTTTTTTGCTGTGCATTCAGACTTTTAGTGTAATTTTATTGCATAAATTGAGCACATAGACATCATGTATGCTTCTGTGGATACCACTAATGTACGTCCATGTGGTCATTGATATAGCGATTACGTTCTTTGCATAAAGCCTTTTACGTTTGATAAAGAGGGTCGTGTTGAGGTTTTCTTAACTCACAGACACCTAAATGTCGGGGTCTCTTTGGTGATGCAGGTGGAAGATTACCCAGCCTCGCCATAGGAGATGTATGATAGTTGTTCATAGGTGCTCGATAAGCCTAGTTGACTTCTATTGGGTAACTGATTATATGCAATGGAGTCAGTGATTCACTATGCAGGCAAACATGTCAGTACTTGCAGTTTTATGATATTTTGACACTGGTCATATGCTCATTTTGCAGAGGATACTCTGGTGAAATTTTTCTAGATTTGTGAGCATTATCAATATGCAAGCAAACCAAAAATGTGCATAGAACGCACATTGAATCTTCAATTCAACCTTTAGATCTCGTTCATGTAGATGTGCATGGTCCAATGCCCAGTAAGTCCTTAGGTGGTTCTCTTTACTTTGTCACTTTCATAGATGATGCTAGTAGAAAATTCTGGCTTGTTTCAATTGAGACTAAAAAAGGAACTAAGCTTAAGGCTTTACGTTCAGATAATGGAGGTGAGCCTATACCTCACATGAATTCAGCCTTTTTTGTCAGTCTAGAGGGATTCATAGAGAGTTTACAACTCCTTATACCCTAGTACAAAAGGGTGTAGCTGAGAGAATGAATAGAACTATTCAAGATCGAGTAGTCTCTATGTTGCATCATGCAAACCTCTCACAAAGCTTTTAGGCAGAAGCAATATTGACTGCAGTTCATGTGATTAACCTTTCACCTAGTATTGCCGAAGGTCTAAAAGTGGCACAAGAGTTATGGATAGGGAAGCCACCATATTATGATCATCTTTGAGTTTTTGGGTGTGAAGCATATGTTCATATGCCCAAGAACCTTAGAAAAAAGTTGGACCATAAGTCAAAGAAATGCATTTTTCTAGGATATGGTCGAGAAGGAAAATTTGGATATCGCTTATGGGATCCTGAAACACAATCAGTGGTCAGAATTAGTGATGCCATTTTCAATGAGTCTAAGATGCATAAACAACCCATTAAGGAGGTTGAAGTGATAAGAGTGGTGTTTGAGGATACTAGTCCTCCGATTAGCATGCATAAAAATGCTGCACATAGGGATGTTCAAGAGAATGTCCATTCAGATCAGTCTACACATGTTCCTGTTTAGCAACCATTGAGATGTTATACACATGTTTCACATCCACCTGATAGATATGTTCCAGGTTTAGATTTTGTTACGCTAACAGATGCCGATGAGCCTTCTTGCTACAAAGAGGCTATGCAAAAAGAGGATCATGTCAAGTGGGAGCATGCCATGAAGAGTGAGTTGGATTCTATTCAGAAGAATGGTACTTGGGGTTTAGTACCTTTGCCAAAGGGTAGGAAAGCTTTACCATGTAAATGGGTATATAAGCTGAAATTCACATCAGATAGTGCTTCTCCAAAGTATAAAGCACGACTTGTTGCAAAGGGTTTTAAACAACAACATGGTGTTGATTTCGAGGAAATCTTCTCTCCAGTGGTCAAGATGACTATCCTGCACATGCTACTTGGATTTGTTGCAATGGAGGACTTAGAGCTAGTCCAAATGGATGTGAAAACTGCTTTCTTGCATGGAGATCTTACAGATGAGATCTATATGAAACAACCAGAGGGTTATGTAGTTCTTGGCAAGGAAAGTCTAGTTTGTAAGGTTAAGAAGAGCTTGTATGGACTTAAACAGTCCCCTAGACAATCATACCAAAAGTTTGATGCTTTTATGAAGTCTCAAGCCTATTCTCGAAGTAATGAGGATCATTGTCTCTACGCAAAGAGATGCTTAGATGGCAGCTTGATATGCTTGATACTTTATGTGGATGATATGTTGATTGCTGGGAAGTCCTCTTATGATTTGTCAATTCTCAAAAAGAATTTGAGTCAGACATTTGATATGAAGGATTTGGGGGATGCCAAACATATTCTTGGCATGCACATTACTCGTGATATGAGTAAAAGATGCATATACTTGTCTCAAAGTGAGTACATATCCAAAGTACTTCATAGGCTCAATATGCAGGGTGGAAAGGCATTGAGTACACCTTTACCCACATATGTGAAATTGAGCAAGGATGATTGCCCCAAATCAAATGAGGAAAAGGAATTCATGAACAAAATTCCCTATCAGTTTGCTGTTGGTAGTCTCATGTATGCTATGGTAGCTACGAGACTAGACATTGCATTTGTTGTGGGAGTTGTGAGCAGATATATGTCGAATCCTGGAAAGAAACATTGGGAAGCGATCAAGATGATTTTAAGATATCTGAGTGGCACTAAGGACAAGTGTCTATGCTTAGGTAGAGGGAAAGCATCCGTTATTGGTTACACTGATTCTGACTATGCTGTTTGTGTAGAAAATCGTAAGTCTACATTAGGGTACATTTTTCATTTTGTTGGAGGTGCTATCTCTTAGAGATCTCGTCTTCAAGAATGTACAGCTGTTTCCACCACAGAAGCAGAGTATGCTGCAACAAGTGAGGCATGTAAGGAAGCGTTGTGGCTTTCTCGTCTTGCTTGTGATATGGGTTTACCTTAGCATGTACCTGATTTGCTCAGTCATAGTTAGAGTGCCATTGCTTTGGCTAAGAATCCGGTCTATCATTCAAAGTCCAAGCACATTGAGGCAAGGTATCACTTCATTATAGATTGCTTAGCCACTGAGTGCATTATTCTTGAGAAGGTTCACACTCGAGATAATGTTGCAGATGCTTTGACTAAAGCTCGACCATAGGATAACTTTCGACACTGATGTCACTTGATGGGGTTTACTTGATTCCTAATCTTACATAGTCACTTGTATACTGTGTAACCTGCCCATCAGGTGGGAGGTATAGTTTGTACACTTACACTCAGGTATTCTTTATCATTCTTTATTTTTCTTCCATAGTTACTTTGGCCATATTGGCCTTTAGTGGGAGATTGTTACTATTAGTGTCCATGTGAAAGGCCAAATGGCCACTGGACACTACTTTGTATATGTTCTTTAATAAAACATATAGTGGCTTGGTCAGTCACAGACTGTAAGTTCAACCGCATTTGTAAAACCTAAGAAGCCTGTCTTCATGCTCCCTATGTACTGTGTTTTTCTGCATATCCTGTAGCTTGTGTATGGAGTATTGTGTGCGGCCTTAGGAGCTCAGTTTTCTACTCTGAGGATATGGTCATGGAGCTCTCGAGAAGGAGAGTGCAATGTGGTGTAGCGCCATCAAAATACTTCATTCCCTAAGGAAGAATCCCCCTTAAAGTAGAAGGAGTACTAGAAGTGTGGTCCCGGTAGCCTCTTCTACAATTTTTCATGTAGGGTGGGACCTTGCATGTTCTGTGCAAGGTATCTATTGTAGTAAGCAATTGTTTCCTATAGTGTTTGATTTTTTTTTTCTAGTCTTGTTAGTGTGTACATGACCCATACTCGAGAAAATAGGGAGTCTCTTCATGTGCATAAGATCCCTAGAAAGTCAAATCAATCTTCATCGAGTTAACTCAACACCCTTTACATTTAAATCTCTCCATTGATTTAGCCTCTACACTGCTTTCAAAAGAGAAGAAGGACTCTTAGTTTTGCTCCAAACACCCCAGAAGGACTCTTAAGTTTGCTTCAGACACCTCAGAAGAAACTCAAGCACCAATGGAGGACCTCTCAATTCTATTGTCCATGTTAAATATTATGTTTCCTAATTTGAATGGTTTAGTACATTAATATGTAGATGATCACATGATGAAGTTCAACTACTTATACCATGGACATGGGCTTCAACATTGAGAGGATGCTATGCTAGTACCGTTCCCTTTTACCTTAGATGGACTTGCAAATAAATGATAGAGCCAACTTGCTGACAAGCACTTTGCCATGTGGGAATCCTTGAATACTTCCTTTTGTCAAACATTTCGGCCAAGAGATTTTTTTAGCTAGCCTTGGATCAATTCGAGAAATCTTACATTCAGAAGAATCTTTTCATGAACTTCATACACATGCTAAAGCACTTGTTTCTCCTTTATCGCATGCTCTAGGAGACTTCTAGTAAAAAAGTGGATAGAAAAGGCTCTCCCATGGCCTTCTTAATAAAATATTAGGGAATCACTGAGACATGATTCCACACTAAATGATTTTGTGGTGGTTGCTTCTTGTATAGAGGAGGCTAGAGTGCATTTCAAAGGTGGGATTCAAGAAAATTACACCGTGAGTCCGAACTTGATTGAACAACGTAGGAGGGAACTAGAAGCACTGAAAATGCAACGAATTCAATAAGAGAAGAAGGTTGTTTTGCCCCCCGCATGGTACAATGATGATTTAGAGGTACTTACAAAAATTAGGCGCTTACAAAAAGGAAGACTTCAAGACTTCTAGATTTTCATGGCCAAGACTCAACCCTGAAGTTTGGGAGAAAGCAAAGAATGAAAATCTTTGCATTCAGTGCCAAAACCTAGGACATGTTAATAAAAATTGTACTACAAGAGGGCAAGAAAAGCCACCCATGAGTAGAAAGGGAAAGAAAAGGCACCAATTCACTTAGTCCAAACTTTAAATCTTGAAAATAGAAAAGTTTGGAAGAAAATGGAAGTCCTACATGAAGACTACATCAATGTTATTTGTCTGATTCAATGTGGGTCCAAAATCAATATGGACCTCATGACTTAGTCAAATTTCATCCTTGCATAAGAGGGGAAAAGGTCAGATTCATGATAGATGACTCTGCCACCCATAATTTCCTAAACTACTCACTGGTGAAGAGATTGAAGTTTCCCCAACAGAAGTCTCCACATCAGTATGTAGTGTCCATGATGCAAGGACAAGACAAGAAGGTCTAGGCCACTATGATTTGTGATCTAGAAATAGAGTTTCAAGGGTATAAGAATAAACTTGACATCTAGATCATGCACATGGAGAGAACTCATATAGTTTTGGGTAGGGAGTGGCTTTGGGGCTTAGGAAAAACACTCATAAGACTTTATTAGTTGAATACTTTGGATTCCAAAGGGAATGGAACTTGTTATCTTATTCAAGGGGAACATGATGTGTTAGTACCCACTTGATTTCAAGAATTATATCTCCTCTTAATTTTATGACCTTAAAAGGTTTAAGTTTAAGTGTATTATTGGGATGTTTTTCTAGAAGAACTTCCCCATGGCTTACCTCCTTCTTGTGGGCAAGTCAATCATGCTATAGACTTGCTCCCAAGAACTAATCCTATATGTAAGCCCCCCTACAGAATCCCATATTCCCAACAAGATAAAGTAGAGAAACAATTGAATGAATACCTGAATAAGGGATTCATTGTCTTGGTGTTCTAGATGCTTGAAAAATCTTCCTAGGGTGATTTTTTTGGTAGGATTATGTTGATTATTCAACACTTTCCTTATTAATAATGTGGCAACTAGAGTAGATAATTTTGTGGATCATGAAGTGTTTTGGTATAAGAATTGATCCATTAACAAGGTCGTAATTGATAGTGGGTCAAGTCTAAGATTTAGGTTTCTGTAGTACAACTCTGGCAAGACATTAAGCCACTGATCTGTAATAGCATGGACCATTCCCTCATGACAAAGCAAGGATCTTGAAGTATCATATATACAATTGTAGTTTCTTCACAATCACTACCACAACACGCCAAATTGATAAGACTGGTGGCAGAGGTGGTTTAATTTGGGCACTAGTAACCAACCAATTTTAGTTCCTCCAATCATAATTTCTCACATTGCCAAAGCCTTGGGGTGGCTTTCCGTACATTTATTTACACTTTAACCATTTACTGAAAAGTCTAAAAAAATCATTACCCCATGCTACATAAAAATGAGAGATCAAACTATCACTCAAGGTAGTCATGCTGAATTGCCCATTTTAGGATGCCCAATATGGAGTTTCCCTGCTAGAGTATAGCTACCTGCCTCAGAGAAGGAACAATCACCCCCTTTGCCCAAGTGGTGGAGTAGTCGCCTTGTGCATGGGTGAGGTAGTGGTCATAGTAGGAGATGAGTGTACTTCAAGATGTGAATTTGAATTTAGAGGGACAAGGGATGATTTAGATGGGGAGAGAGAGTTGAGGGACGAATGAGGGGGTTGATGGATGAATTAGTTGGGTTGAATGTTTGAGGGATGAACTAGGAGAGAGGGGGGTGATGGACAAATTAGGTGGGATGGTGGGGATGGATGAATTATGTGGGGTGAAATTTTAGCGAATTAGGATGGGGGGTTGATGGAAATATTAGGTGAGGTGAACGTTTGAGGGACAAAAATTAGGAGAGGGGAGGTTCATGGACAAATTAGGTGGGGTGAAGGTTTGAGGGACGAATTAGGAGAGGGGTTTGATGGATGAATTATGTGGGGTGATGGTATGAAGGACATGTTAGGAGAGAGGGGTTTGATGGAAAAATTAGGTGGGGTGAAGTTTTGAGGGACGAATTAGGAGATAGGGGGTTGATGAAAGAATTAGGTGGGGTGAACGTTTGAAGAATGAATGAGGGGGTTGATGAATTAGGTGGGGTGAAGGTTTGAGGGACCAATTAGGAGAGGAGTGGAGGTTGATGGACGAATTAGGTGGGGTGAAGGTTTGAGGGACAAATTAGGAGAGAGTCGGTTGATGGATGAATTAGTTGGGTTAATGGTTTGAGGGACAACTTAGGAGAGAGGGATTGATGGACGAGTTAGTTGGGGTAAAGGTTTTAGGGATGAATGAGGCAATTGGTGGCCGAATTAGGTGGTGAAGGTTTGAGGAACGAATTAGGAGGGGGGTTGATGCACGAATTAGGTGAGGTGAATGTTTGATGGATGAATGAGGAGAGAGGGTGATGGATGAATTAGGTGGGGTGAAGGTTTGAGGGACAAATCAATAGAGAGGGGGTGGATGGATGAGTTAGGTGGGCTGAAGGTTTTGAGGAAAAATTAGGAGACAGGGGGTTGATGGATGCATTAGGTAGAGTGAAGGGACAAATTATTGGAAGATGGAGCAATGAATTATTAGAGGATTTGACGAATGAATTGTTGGAGGGACAAATTGGGAGGAAGGGAAGAGGATTTAGGATGGGGAGAGGGAGAGGGAAAAATTGAGAGGGAGGGGGGGATGATTTAGGATGGGTAGAAGGCAAGGGAAAAACTGGGAGTGAAGGGAGGATGATTTATGATGAGGAGACCATGAGGGAGGAATTGAGAGGAAGGGGGGGATGATTTAGTATGGGGAGAGGGTGAGGGATGAATTGGTCAGCAATGAGGCTAATTTAGGGAGAATTCAATATAAGTAATCACCTAGACTTCATTCTTCTCACAGAGGCTTTGATACCTACTTAGCCTTTGTTTATGCCTTCAATTTGTTGCCTTCCATTATTGTTTACATTGATTTAGAACTAGGAGTGATACTAGTATGTCAATGGCTTAGGAGGACCAATCCTACACTCTCAGACTTTGCCATTCAAGCAGATGGTGAAAATATGGTCGTGAGGATTGAAGCAATCTTAACAAGAAGCATTGAAAGAAGGATTGTGTTAAAATAAAAAAAGTGTATGTTCCGAGTAAGGAAAGTATTGCGTCTTGTCCATCTCATCTCTAAGCAAGGGACTCCAGTGGATGAGGATAAAGTAGAAAATATTCAATAGCTCCCATCCCCATAGAATCTAGGAGGGCTAAAAGGGTTCTTAGGTCATGCCAAGTACTATCAACAATTCTTAGGACAATAATTTTATTAGGTAAGAGTACAAGAAAAGAGTAGGGGAGGTTTCTAGAATACTCACACCATGTGATCATCAAAAGGTGCACATACAAGTGATTGAGTCAAGTAAACGATTGTATAAACTTTGGGAGGACTAGATCAACTATGCTATATGTAAGACTTGTGTTTTAGAGAGTTGGGGCAAAGGCAAGGTCGATCTATTAGTGATTGGAGGACTTTTATGCGAGTGATGTGTGGAGAAGGTGGGTTTTAAAAGCCCTTTATTTTTATCCCTGATTCTTAGGACATGGGAAATAAGATTAAAAAAAAGAAAGAAAGAAAAATGTATATGTGTGTGTGCTACTGTGGGCTAGTAGGTGCGTGGAGTCATCCTAGTTGGGTTGCTAGGACCATGAGCTGTAGTTAGCTTTGCCATAGGCTTGGATTGTGATGTATGTATATGTATTTTGACTACATGCCATAGTAGGTTGGTAGATAGGTGGATCCATCTTGGCTGAGTGATCAAGAACACGTGTTAGACTCAAGAAATGATAGGTAGGAGATGCTTGAACCACACCCTAAAAGGGAGGATTAGGAAGTAATCCTCAACCATGGATTTTGGGGCAAGTGGTTAGCCCATCAAAATCCTAGCCATTAGATCATGAATTCAATTCCCACAATTGGTATCAAATCCTAGGAAGTAGGCTTGGGCAAGGTAGATGGAAGTCATGCAAGGGGCTTTCAAAAATTATACCAACAAAGATTTGAGTGTATCTCCCAATCTATAGGTCGGATGTAGAGGTGAGAACCAGATTCAAGATATTGAGGTTGAGAACAAGGGCTATGTTGTATAACCATTGGTTTAGATCCTTTGATATTGGTATTTATCCTTGGGAACCCTTGGTTTATTTAATGGATTTAGAGCCTTGAAGTTGGAACTCGTGTTCTTGGTTTTAACCCTCGGCAATTTATTCGACTAAGGTCTCAATTGAAGGGTTTTTATCATTAGGAATAATTTTCCTAAAGTTAGATAACCTTAGACTTGGGAGAAGCTTCTCCCAAGTGACACCTTGATTTGTACGTAACGGGAAGGCTTCAATTGAAATAGAAGCCATGTGATTGGTGGGTGAAGGAAGGGCCACAACACTTCAAAGTTGATCATGAAGGAACAAGTGGAGTAAAAAGTCATCTAAAAAGGCCCAAGCTGACCTACAACTAGAGGAAATTTCAAAACTAATCGGGCAAGTACTTAGTTTTTTTTCCATCTATTTTTCCTTTGATATGAATGATATCGAAGAAAATATGTTCATCGTTAAGGAGATCCAAATCAAAATGGGGACCCTTCCCACTTCAATTAATGAAGTAAAAGGGAAGATGAAACAAGTTTTGAATACACGTTGGCCAACTTTACCCATACCTGCTCAAATGGGCTCCTTGCCAATTCAACTAAGGAACTCATCCTTGAGTAAAGGGCTAGACGCTCCTTTACCAATCCACTAGAATTTAGGGATGATTTAAATTTGATTCGAAACTCAAAAGTCATGGATTTAGGCTCCCGTTTTCACGAGATTCCTTCCTCTTTTGATCTTTTACAATTGGCCAAGATAACTACATAAGTTTTAACCTTTGAAGCTTTAGAAGCATATGTTTACATGATCATATGACAGTAGTCCATGACCTAAAGCAAAGCTCTTAGGCTTTATTCTTGTACCAACTTTTTGTTCCTTTCTATTGATATATTTTGGTATTGATGTGTGTGAGCACACTTAGGACCGTCTGGACACTATTTTCCCTTTGTAGGAGGTTTTTTTCCCCTAGCTTGTATATACGCCTATAACTCTAATGGGTCACCAATCTTTGTACATTCACTTGGAAATACAATTAGTATTGTGTGTTGTGCTCCAAGATTCTTCTTCTTCCTTGTTGTGTTCATGTGCTTTTGTAGACCTTAAACTCTAACAATTAGTATTAGAGTAGGTTGCTACTTCATTTGGGGCGTCATTGATAGCCTTCTAGTCACAATCTCAGAATCACACAAAAATTGGTGAGCATACTTAGCACGATTAGGAGTTCAAAATATCTTCACTTTCTGGCATCAAAATTATGATTTCAGCTTGTTTTAGCCTCCAAATGTAGTATCATGGTGCTTGTGTAGGAAATGTTGTTCTTGTGCCAAACATATATACAAGTTTCGGTTCACCAGTACAAGCATCTCAAAGTCTGCTACAGGTTTAGCAGAGCTTGGCAAGGTAGTTTTCTTCAACTTTTTAAGATACAATCATTTTTTTGCATCAGGGTATTTGAGCCAATGGCCATGGCTGAAAGCAATTATGTATTTTATATGTTGGATATTGAGGACAAGTTGGATGGCACTAGTTACCTATTATGGGAATATATGATGTGTCATGTATTGGTGGCAAAAGGACTATGATATATTGTGCAGGGTGTTGAAAAACATCCTCCTATACCTATGAATATAATTATCAAAGGTGATGTAGATGGTGTTGAAGATGATAATCTTTAGATTCCTATTCCTGTTGTGGTTTCTGCGGCACCGATTGCAGAGCAAATTCATTGGAATGCTAGAGATGCTCATGGACATGCATTGATAGCCTTGTTTGTCAAGTGTATTAGGCAAGAAATGGGGCTTGTGTTGCTTACCTCTAAAATTAGTATCATATAAACGAATGAGATTATATGGATATTTTTTTAATAAAGATAAAAAATTTGAAAGACAAGTTGATTTCTACAAATGAAGTCTTGCCATATAGTTCATTTGTATAGAATGTTCGTAATGTTCTTCCAAATTCATATTAGAGTTTTGCTTCTACTGTTTGGTTGATGATGAAAGGCAATCCAAATGCCATAACATTTGAGGAGTTAGTATCTACTTTATTATAGGAAAATAATTCGAGCCAAAATAGTTCCATTATGCATGTTGCAAATCAAGCTTTCTTAGTTAGTCACAAGGGCAAAGGTAAATGGAGATCATTTACTAGTAAGCAAAAATTTCCTAATTCTACACAATAAAAAAGGAATTAAAGACAAAAAGGAAATACAAAAGGAGAAATAGTTCTACAAATACTATAAAGGAAATGATCATGTCATAAAGAGTTGACCAAAACTGGTTGCAAAAGAGGAAAATAAGAAAGAGGTTGGGATGGTTGTTGTAGAGGCCTCTACACCTAAAGTAGAGTCTTCTAATCTTATGCAGAATGAAGAATGTGCATTTACTACTGTTTGCAGCTATGAACCATCTTCTCATGAACAATGTAAGTCTGCAGTAGACTGAGATGTTTGGTAATTTGATAGTAGGGCAACCAAAAATATTACCTCTCAGTGCATTTTTTTCAATTCAGTTGAGCCTGCCTCTACAAGGAATACTATCACATGCACCAAAAATTCCTCTTATCCTGTCATGGGAGTTGATAAGATCATTCTGAATACTGGTGATGGTAGTTATTTCACATTGTCACATGCTTCGTTTGTGTCAAGGATCAAGAAAAACTTGTTGTTAGTTGTAGCATCAGGCAAGATCGACTTGGTTGTCAAATTTGTTAATGATAGATGTGTAGAGAGTATGCATGGGGAAGCAAAATGAAAAGTAAAGTACTCTCACAAAACAAAGAATGTGTGAGACACAAAATGAGTAGACCATGAAATGGATAAACTCATGTGGATTAGAAATGAGCTTGCCAAGAGCATGGAGTAGGCTCCTCAAGCTTCTAACCAAGTACAAATGAGGGGAGAGGCCCTCCTTATATAGATTTGGGAGGGGCTCTCAAAAGTACATCATATGTGGGATAAGTATCCTGAAAGGAGAATGAATACAATTGGTAGAAGCACATGGCAAGGTACCCAAATACAAAGGAAATACAATATAAAATGGAAACAGAGTAGAAATGGAGTGCCTCCTGGATACAAAATGGAGATGCACTCATGCTGATATAAATGTAGATAAAGTAGGAGCAATCATGTCATCAACACCCCCTCTACAGCTCCATTTTGGAGCGGCTGAATGCTGCAGAGGTCCATCAAGCGCTGAAGTGGAACCGGAGGTAGAGCCTTGATGAACATGTTCGCCAGGTTCTCCTGAGAGGTACACTGCTCCAGAGTAATCTCCTGAGATATGAGCTTCTCGTGGATGAAATGGTACTGGATCTCGATGTGCTTCGTCCGAGTGTGGAACACTAGATTCTTGGCGATGGCCAAGGCTGACTGACTGTCCGTGCGAAGAGATGTTGGAGTATCCTGCAAAACACCAATGTCAGATAATAAACGTCGAAGCTAGATGGCCTCACATGCTGCAAAGCTAGATGCTCGGTACTCGGCCTCTGTGGATGATAAAGCAACTGTAGGTTGCTTCTTACTTGCCCAAGAGATAGGTCCTGAGCCAAGCAAGAGTATATACCTAGAAGTAGATCGTCGAGAATCAGGATCACCAGCCTAATCAGAATCTAAATATCTGGTGAGTTTGATGCCCCCTCTGTACCAAAGACCATGATGTCGGGTGAGGGCAAGGTATCGAAGTAGTCTCTGAGCAGCATGCCAATGAGTCTGACAAGGCTGATATGCAAACTGACTGAGTATACCAACTGCATAAGCAATAACTGGTCTAGTGTTGGCAAGATAGAGTAATGAGTCAACAAGCTGTCGATAGGTATGCACATCCACAAGTGATGATGAGTCCTCCAATGTAAGCTTGATGTTTGGATCAAGTGGTGTAGAAACTGAGCAACACTGGTCCATGTTATATCTGGAAAGTAGATCAGAGCAGTAATTCTTCTCTGATAGGAATATACCTTCTTTTGTTTGCCAAACTTCCATACCCAAGAAGTAGTGGAGTAATCCAAGGTCTGTCATAGAGTACTCAAGGTGAAGTTGTGTGATGATAAATTGGATGCGTTCTTCATCTGAGCCTGTCAAGTTCAAGTCATCTACATAGAGAATGATGATGGCTACTAAAGACTCCTTTTGATAGATATAGAGATTAGCATCAACATTACTTTTGTGAAATCCCTTGTCTTCAAAGAACTTGTGAATCTTTTCATACCAGGCCCTAGGAGCTTGCTTAAGTCCGTAAAGTGCTTTGTAAAGCTTGTAGACTTGATCTTCTTTGCCTTTGATCTTGAAGCCTTGAGGTTGTTCAACATATACTTCTTCTTGAAGATCTCCATTGAGGAATGCACTTTTGACGTCCAGTTGGTAAATGGGCCACTTAAAGTGAGCACTTAGTGCTAAGATGATTCTTATGGTTGTGAATCTTGCAGTAAGAGTGTGTACCTAAGAACCAACTTAGGGACTTGTGGAGAAAGAGACTATACCTCAATCCCCCTCAAGTGCATATAGTGGGGATTCACGCTTTAATTATCAATCTGATGAGTATCAAAACCTAGCCGAGTGTATGAAGACATGCATTCAAATGATGATCAATGCAAATGAGTTACTCAAAGAGTGCAAACAAGGCAAAGACTAAACCAAACAAGGTTCAACTATCAGCCATGGTGTCACGATACTTGGTGCAGCAACCAACAGTAAATTGAGCTTTTCTCTCAGCTCCAAACTCCAAATATAGCAAATACTATATGCATTTCGAAGCTCTCCAGAAGACACATCCAATGACGGTATTTTCACTCAATTTTGATGCTTCTAATTCAAGTTATGAGCAAAATACTGAGTCACGGGAATGGCCTTCCTACACTTCAGCACTTCCTACACTTCACACACACCTTAACTACAGCAAACAAACACGTTCATGGATTGACAACACTTCTTAACACTCTTTTCAAGCAACACACATGCACACAAGCTCACAAAGAAGATGATACAGAGAGGAGAAGACACAAATTCGAATTTCTGTGCTCTTGATTCTCACAATGACAAAAAGTCCTTACAAAGAGTCACAAATTGACTTATATATTTGTGCCCTAAAAATGGTCCTTTCACACAAGAGACCGGCACTTTATTCACTAAAAGGCTAATTTCCTACTAATTTACATGGGTAAGCTTCTAATCTTCTTTGGGTATGCATCTAGAGGACTCCTCTAGTGCATTTACATCGGAAAATATATTACAAGAATGGTTATAATACAAAAATTGGGTATCCAAATCGGGAAAATTTTGGGGCCCTTCTTTTTCTCTGCCTTGTGCTCTCTTTGCTCTGCAACACTCTCCCCCTCTGTCTCTGTCGTCCCTTGATAGGCTTTACTTCTTGTCTTCTGCTTGTTGTCCGCACGCATCCCTTGGTCAGTTCTGCCTATTTGTTAAACAGGTGTTCGGTTTTGATGGCCTCGTCTTAATTCTTGTTTTACATCCTCTGGGCCTGATTCATTTGTCTTGCCTAATAAGTCGGGTTGCCACGCACGCCACCAGTGGAAGGTATGAGGATGTGATCCTTCAGCCTTCAATCTGGACCTTCCAAAGATCAAGAGGTTGAAGCACCCTCTTGTGGTTTCGGAACCGCTGGATATCTTCTTGCACATCTTCATGGATACTTTCCTTGCCCTGGTTCCTCCTTCCACCTACGTGCTTTTTCCTTGATATGTGCCCCTACGGGGCTCTGTGCAGAGATGGGTGTTGCGCCCCTGCGGGGCTTCTTGTAGAGATGTATCTTCGGATATGATCATTTCAGTGAAGCTTCTTTCGTTGTCTTCTTCTTTTCTTCTTTTTGCTTGATTCTCCCTCAACTGCCCCCCTCTTGAACTCTGTCGTCCCCGATAGGCTTTGAGAGTCGACGGGAGTATGTTCTATACACTTTTTGCTCTGTTTCATTAAGCAGATTGGCTTCACGTATCATTAGCTGCTTCCACTGTTCAGCTTTCACACCGTCATGTGGCGGTTGTCTATGACCGGCGAAGAAGTTTAGCTCATATGCCACTAATCTGGCATTCAGGTTGGGTGACATCTTTAAAAAAATCTCTGAATCGATTTCAAAAAACCCTTTGAAAAAGGCTTCTTCGAACGTCTGCATGTATGTACTTGGCAAAAACATGAGTCTGGAATAATAGGCCATTATGGTAGGGCAGCTAGGCATAATAGACAAATAAAAAACAAGAATGTCTGTTCCCTGATTAATGCCAATGAAGTTCAAGAATGTATATGCCGCATGTTTGAAGACCTTCAATACTGTGAGTATCATACTGAGTATTTTATTTGTCATTTTGATAGTTAAATCTGGTATTGTTGCATAACTCTGCAACCAAAATTCAATTGTTTTTACCATGTAATCTTCCGTAGGTAAATAGTTATGCGGTGGACTTCGAAGTAGTGGGTAGTTCAGCCACTGTTTATTGATCACACCAGTCTTTTGCATATCAAAAAATTCTCGTGCTTCTCTACGCCGTGGTGTTGGACAAAAAGAAGGATTTACCTGTAATAAATAAGGTGCCGCTTGCCAGTGCACCCGTAATGTAGGATGTTTCTCCAAAAATTTTCTTCTCCAAACAGGCTGCACCGCTTCAAATTCTTCTTGAGTATAAGTGAATGTGTCATGTTTGAAGTGCAGCTATTCGTCTGGATTTTTCTGTGTGATCTTTTTGATGTATTGTCTTGTTTTCTCTTTCATCAGTCCGTACGGAATGTTGAAAGGCTTCATGATCTTGTCTAAGTCTTTACCTTTAATATTTGCTTCTTTCATGACTTTGATGACTTCATTTTCAAAATTTTCAATCAACCGGGACACCAATAGTGCCCGTTCCCTCTGACCTATTTCTGGAGTGTATGGCATTGGATGATCATCATGTGGTTCCGCCATCTGCTCTTTTATTGGAGAATTATAAATCGGGGAGATAGAGGACGTACCTCTACCTCGTCAGTAGGATTTCCTTTTGTTGGCTCTACTGGTGTCCCGATTGGTGCTTTCTCTTTTGCTTTGGTCTCTAATTGGGCTAAGCACTCAGTCTTTTCTTTTACTTCTTGCATTGCTGCCCGTAGTGCTTCCTTGGTAGCTAGTAACTCGTTACCAATTTCCGCTACCTGATCCATATTTTCACTATAACTTGCTGCAAGTTTTCCATGGGTTGTATTCAACTGCTTTTTTAGCTCATTTGTTTGGTGAGTGTACTTACGTTCCCATTCTTCTCTCAATGCTTGCTCTTGTTTCAACAAATCTTCATATTTCTCAATTTGAGCTCGTACTTCCTGCTGGTCAATATCTGTTGTCTCTTGTTTTTCGTGAGGTTGATCATATAGCAATGACTTAATTAATTCTTTATTTCTGTTTCATAAATTTTCATTTTCCTCCATATACACCTTTAGTTGTGTTTCCAGTAAGTTGCTTCTAGCTTTCATTCTCTCTTTGTCGGCCTCGCTGGCTTCGTGTAATCTTTGTAGGTTTGTCAGCTGTGCCTGGAGTTGGTGATGCTGGGTCATCAATGTATCACATTGTGATTTTACTGCAAGTAACTCCGTTCCCTTGGCTGCAATCTCTTTCTGGGTCTGGATAAGTTGTGCAGATAGTTGTTCACTCATAATTTGAAACTGAGTCTTTTCCCTCATGGCTTTGTCGTAATCTGCATCTATATCCATTATCTGTTGTTGTGTATCCATGGCCGTTTGGATCATTTGTTTGACAACAGGTTTTAATTGAGTGACATCCACATTTAACCAAGTGGTAGGTATACTTTGTTCTGCTCCTATTGTCACATCTTTCCCTTGAGCCACATGTAATGTGGTGTCATGGGGCTGCCTGATATGAAGTTGGATTCTCGGCTCAGCCTCCATGTGGTCAATCTTGCCTTGAGGTGTATCATCTGGTACTTCAATCACAACGGGCTCCTCACTTGGTTGTCGGCCTGATTCCTGGTCTATTGGAGTTTGTATTTCTTGTTTGATAGGTGGCACGACATCTTTATTAGTTATTGGAGCTTCCTTGATACTGATCTTTGACATATCATTCAATTGAATGACGTGCTCTGGTTCAGTTGGTTCTTCTATGCTCTTTGCTTGTCTCTGTTCGTTGTCTGGCGTGACTTCAACTTGATTGATCTCTGTCCAATCTTCATTGTGTGTTTCTGTTTGTATATCTGTATCCAGGGTGTCCTTCTCACAGCTTGATTCTTCCAATCCTATTTCTTTGTATCTGGAAGGTACTTGATGAGTTGCTTTATCCTTCTGTTTCTTTTCCTGGCTTGCGTGTCTGTAATGGTGACCTTGAATATTCAAATTTATTTGCCCCCGCATATACTGATGCGTTTCTTCCAGGGCTATAGAGAGATCTCTCTTAGTAATGGGTTGTTGGGTCCCAGGAATCTTCGGTAACACATGTGTTCTCTTTGATTGTGGTGTCTCTTGAGCTTCTTCCTCTCTTAGGCGTTTAGTCCCTCTCATAGGCGTCTTTGAGCTGGTTCCTACTTCTTCAACCGCGATGACTGTTTTCTTTTTCTTTGGAACAATTGCTGACTTGGCATATTTGGCTAACTCTGTTGATGTTGGCATCACGCGCAAGCAGTTCTTCATATCCAATGCCTCATAAATAAGTAGGGTCAAGGCCGAACTACCATTCAGAAACTTTTTCTGACCCCACTTCTTTTTTGCTTCAAATAGACGTTCTTGAACATAGGGAGTCATATTTACTTGATTTCCGACTTGCCTCATAGCATGTGAAAGCAGTTGCACCACGATCTTTTGAGGTGTTGTATATCTATACATGCTTGGAAAACAAAAGTGCTGGTGCACTAAGCGAACAACCTCTTCAATATCCATTCTATTGATTTCCAAAAAGGATCGCTTTTTAGGATCATGACATTCATCTTTGACATTAGTGTGTCCTTCTTGATTCCATCTGAAAGCTCGGTTAATTAGCTCGTGAGTAAATTGAATTGTCTTCCAGGCACCAACTTTATCCAGTACTCGTGCCTCAGGAACTGATATCTTATTCGATGCAGGCTGGAGTGTATTCATCACTTGCGTACATCTCTGAAAATCTGGCAAATATATTGGAAGTCTTAAAAATGCATCAATTCCAGCTTGAGTCCAGACATCTGTCATGCGTGGTAATCCTTGTACGATAGTCTTGAAGTCTTGCGACATGATAGGGAAATAGTGATCCCGGTCCATAATCTTGATGGTTGCCATGAAAATGAGATCTGATACTGGTTGGTCATCCAGAAACCAATGGCCTCTTGCTTTTGTTATTGATTCCAATGGAAGAAGTTGGACCTCTTCCTCTTGCGTTGCTTCGGAATTAGTAGATGCCATCTGCACTCAATATAGAGTATGAATTAGTGGCAAGATAGTATCAAAATTGTCCTTCAGGTGTCTTTCATAAGATTGGCAATGCTCCGCATGAATAGTGTCGTCCCTTCCCCGTGGGTGTGAGGAAGGTAATACCTGGGATTTTTCATACTTTTAGATATTTTTATGTTTTTTTCTGAAAGAAAAACAGAAAAGTTAGTTCATCGCCAAAGCGGTTATTAATTTTTTTAGTAATTTTCTTTAGATTATGTACAAGTGCTCTCCTATTTTCCAAGAGGAAAATGTGCTTCACTATCCTCAAATAGAAGAATATTGTGCCGAATGCGTGGCCTTGTAATGTGGCCCTATCATGCATACTTTGGATTCTGGTAACTCCAAATGCGTGCAACTCGAATTATTTGGTAGATGTATACAGATGTCTTGTCTTTCGACATCCAAATCTTGCTTTATTTTGTTGAGAGAAATCGTGTTCCCAACCTTCCTGGTGAATGTGATGCTTCTCATGTTGTACGTCTGCTCTATCTGCTTTTTGAACCTTGGAATGGTTTTTGAAGCATATGTAGACTCCTTTTCTGTCCTGTAGCTATTCATCTTTGGTTGTATTGCCTTTAGACCATATTGACTTTCTTTGAGCATTGGTTCGTCCTTTTTGATGATGGTCATTTGAGTACATGACTTGGGAATCCATATTTGTGTGCGGGCCGACTGAGCGGCTATCACCTTTTTTGGAATCCATACTTTAGCAATTCTTTGTGGAACTGAATATCCAGAGCGATTTACATAATGGTTCTATTGGTTCTTCTGTTGTAGAAAGTAGTTCTTCTGTTGAAGATATGCAGCCATTTGGTCCTTTGTTATCCACGCCTGTCTAGTGTACGGAATGGGGTATATTCTAATAGATGCAGACTTGGGATTACCTGGAGAACTAGTCTCTCTTGTGCGTGGTTCTTCGCTAAGGCTATTTTCAAATAGAATGATACTCTTGTGACTTGCTAGGTCGGAAGATGGTGTGCAAGCAGAATTCAGTGTATCCTCACATGAAGTACTCGATGAAGGGGTTTCCATAGTGCTAGTGAACATGCATTCATCATTGTGTTCATTTGGATGAGTTTTCGGTTCTATACTTGCGGCTTTGATTGGTCGTTTGTCTAGCATGCTGAATACTTCACGATATCCTATCTTGGCCGAGATGTATCCTAAGGCCAATTGAATAGTTACTTCATATTCGTATATCTAGTCTTGACCTAACACGAGCTCTTCCAATAAATCCTGATCGTGACATACTAAGAGTTTTTGTTCCATTGTGTTGTTTCCTAAGTGTAGAGGTAAGATAATCTCTCCTATACACTTGGTGATTTTTCCTCCTATTCCAATCAGCTGTGCCTTTGATGGACGTAATTCCTCCTTGAGTTTTTGAGTCAATGAAAATTTGACACAATTTATGGCAGCTCCTGTGTCAATGAGAGCATCCACTAAGTGGTATTCCCTTTTCCCGGCTCCCAAATTCAAATATGGTTGCATCCTTTGTTGACCTGGGTTTTCCGTGGCTCTACAATTAGCCATTGGGACGAGTTCCTCTCCTAGTCGATATCTCTCATCTCTCTCTCTCAACCACTCTTTTCGTTTCTTGATCAGCTCCAGTGCTTCTTGTCTGGCTTCCTCTCGTATTCTTTCTTCCTCTAGACGTCTATTTTTACCCGTTATCAGTCGTGACATCATTTCTTCAGTTAATGGCTCTAAGTATTTTTTTACTCGACATCCACTGATATAATTTGGCAATACTTCTCCATCTAGAGTTGCTAAATTGATGGCTCCGCTGGTGGATATGCGATTGATGATTAATGGGCCATATCCTCTTTTTTGTAGTTTCTTTGCATGTTGTTTCAGGGTATATACCAAAACTAAATCTCCTTCCTTCAAATTTTTGTCTTTAACATGAGCATCAAAATATGCCTTCTATCGCTTTTTAGCAGCATAAATCCCTGCTACTGCTTGTAACCTAGTTTCATGTAGCTTCTCTATTTGATCCAATTGAGCTGAGCGTTCATGTCCATTCCACTCATAAGTTGTTGCTACTCTGAGAGTGGGTATTAGGAAATCAATTGGCAAAATAGAATTTTATCCATACACTAAGTTAAAAGGAGTAGTTCCTATGGCGGTCTTGTAAGCTACTCGGAATGCCCATAAAGCGTGATGTAATTTTCCTGTGTTGGTTCTTGATTTATTTCATTAGTTATGACACTTACTTCTTGATTTCGACTTTCTATTTCCATTTGCTCTTGCTCCATTTCAATGCTCTCGTAATCCTCTTTCCATTCTTTTTCAATTACTTCTCCTTCTTCAGCCTCTTGAAGAACTACCACATATAGACTAACGTCATATCCTTCCTCATCAATGCATTCATTCATGGTTATCACTTCTTCATTTACACATACATCGAGAGTAGCTAAAATCTCCATCCAACCATGAGGTTCAAATTCTTCATCTAAGAATATTTGAGGCATATAGGCTGGATCTTGTACTGATCTAGCAACTCCTTGCCTTTGCTGCCATCCTTTCCTCCCATCTTCTTCCTTTTTCACAGTTTGGCATATCCATAGATGAGTGTCTTCATTCATCCATGATTGGTCACTTGAACCTATACTATGAATCGACTAATTATCTTCCTCCTTATGAATCTGGTTCCATTGTAAGGGGGGAACATCTTGATATGTATATGTGTGGAGATTTATTCTCGTGGTGGTTCCTTCATGCTGTAGGTATACAACGTCTTTTCCCCAATCTTGCACTACCTTTAGTTGTCTCATGAAAGGTCTTCCAAGTATCATTTCATAATTGCTTGGCCTTTGAAATTGACATATCGCTAAGGTGTGCTCGAACTCAACTCCGCAAGTGGTAAAAACTACCCGTTCCAATAATCCCAAGGGTCTTTCAGTGTGTCCGTCTGCCATTTGTATCTTCATGCGTGTTGGTCTTAGAGCTGGTTTTCCCCATTTCTCCCAGATTTCTTTAGTGGAAATTCCTACTCCAGCTCCAGAATCTAAGATGGCTTTAGTGGTGTAACCCCTATAGGTAATTGGAAGTCAAGTGTTTCCTTCATCTCCCTCACTAAAATCTCCAACCTTATCGGCTGGGATTTTTACTGTGTTCACTTCATCAGACATCTCCTTCTCTTCCGCCTTGATCTCCAATTGACTTGTTAATTTCTCCTTCAAATGTGGTTTGACCTTTAACAGTTCTTCCAATGTCAGAGTGCAAGGGATTTTTACCTTTCTAAGGTGTTGTATGATATCCGGTGTTTGGACAGATGGGTTCAGTTCTTTTTTTCTCATTGAGGGAATGCGGTATAATTCTGAATTATGTTCGTACTCTCCTGTGTAATTTGGCAAAACCTTTACACTATCATTTTCTTCGTTACTTGGATCAATTGGTATTATTTCTTCTGAATTCAATTCAGGTATGGAGTCTTCAATTTCACCTTCTGCTTCTAGCTCCTCAAAGGGTGGGTCTATTCCTTCCACCTTCTTCCATCGGTCTTCTTGGACTCTTGCCCACAAATCTTTAGGCCATTCCCCTTCTACTTCGGGAACAATGGATCCTTCCCTTTTATCCTCACAGTAACTTCCATTATGTGTCTTACCTGCTTCAGGTTTCTCGGGTTCCTTAGGGATGACACACTCTTGGAATTCTCTTTCGGGAATTCGTGAATTGGGTAATTGAAGAACAGGTTTTTCTAAGGTTTGCTGAGCCACTTCAATTAATTTTTTGTATATCTCCAACCTTTCTTTCTCTAGGTCACCTCTTGGATATTCTCTTTCATGTTGTTCGATGGTAGGTCCTGCTCTTATCCGTGCCCTGTACGCCTGAATCCACATGGCTAATTCTTCAGGCATGGGATCTGCTAAAACTGATCCTACCTCTTCTTTTTTATACTTTCCATTTTTATTTTCTTCTTCAAATTTCTGTTTCTCTTTTGGATTTTGTTCGCTCTTCTCATTTTCCTTCTTTTGTAAATAATTTCTTTTCCTTTATCCTATCTCTACGGTTCTTCCATCTCTGTATTCGTTTACTTATAACACTTTTCTCAGGCTCTTCCGAATCTTCAACTAGTTGAGGTGTAGGTATGTTCATTTCTCTGTCACCTTGATCATTTTCTTCAGTTTTGTCTGGGGTCTCTCTGGCTTTGGCTCTAGTTATTGCTTTCAATGGTACAGTGTACTCCTTATCGCTTCCTGATGATTCTATCACTTCTATCACGTTAATCTACACGTTAGAGTTAACTTTGTTGGGGTTCTTAGGGCAATCTCTGAAAAAGGTGTTCTTTACCACAATCACTACAGTATCTCCAAACCCTAACAACAATAGATCTCCCTCTAGGTGTGGTCACTTGCTCTTCATTTCCGTCTTCATTAAGGTTTGGAGCAGTGTTTTCTTCCCCAAGTTCATTGATATTTTCAGGATGTTCTGTAACAACATACTGGAAATCTCTTTTATCCATATAAAATCCTCCTGCATACTTAACTGCTGGCCTAGGCACTATGTAAGCATCTAAAGCTTTCTTCAGTCTCGCCACTGATTGGTTTAGTCCATCTAGGTAGACAGGTATCTCCTGTTGATTGGTGGTCACATATTCTAAAGATGTCAAATATTCTCCCTCAATAATTGACATCATGCCAATCATTGGTACAATGTTTTGCATATCCTCTGAAGCCATGAGAATTTCTTCTTCTGACTCACTAGAGGTTTCAGAATAATGTGAACGGCTACTTGGCTCGGCTACACTTCCTACAGAAGAGATCACACTTCTTCGGCTTCCTAGGGTTCTCCCAAATCTTAGGTTCATTCACTTTAAAGTTCTATTTAACGTTGCCAACCTCCAACTTCTAGAGTTCTTCACTCAAGGTCAGAATTCTAGAAAAATTTGGCTGGGAAAGGACTGACTATGAAATCTTAAGTCACAATACTTGGCCCAAAAGGTTCACGATACTCGACCTTTCGACAAGACGATAGACGATACTTGGATGAGACGATACACGATACTTGGATGAGATGAGACGATAGTTGAAGAACTCGATACACGATATTTGAGCAATACGATACTCGATACACAGAAAACACAATACTCGATATATGATACTTGATCACACGATACTTGAGATAGCACGATACACGATACTCGATACTTGGTAAGTATCGCGATCAGGGATCACACGATACTCGATACTTGGTAAGTATCGCGATCAGGGATCACACGATACTCGATACTTGGTAAGTATCGCGATCAGGGATCACACGATACTCGATACTTGTGAAGTATCGTGATACTCAACCACAGGAGATCACGATACTTGTCAGGTATCGCGATACTCGACCGCGGGAGAACACGATACTTGACACTTTTCAACTTTTTGCAAGTGTTTTTTTGGATGTTAATTTCATACACATGTGCCTAGAGTGCATCTACCTTCCCCTTTTAGCCTGAATCAGAAAATTACTTCTTCTCTACCCTGGTATGTCCTTCACGATACTTCACGCAGATCGTTTTTTCTGAAATGCTTAGTTTATGTGATAAGGATGAGAGAATGATATATGTGCTTACCTTAGGTACTCTCCCTCAACCCTTTAACCACACTGACTTGCTCTGTGCAGCTCAAACAGCCTGGAATTTAGCTCATGATACTCAACAACAGCCTCTCATGATACTTGTTCAAGAGACAAGTGACTTACAAAATGACATTTTTTGGCTTTTATACTTTTGAATTTTACTACTCACTGAAAAAAACAACAAGACAAAGACTGAAAGCTACTCTAATTACTTAACCTACTCCCTTACTCCTCCTACTCTACTCACTCCACTCACTTCCCTAGACTAATAACTCACTACACACACTTCAAGAGTGAGAAGTAGTAAGTGCGGATGAATGTGACTTACCAAAGAAGAGAAAATCACTACTCCTTCTCTCGCTTCAATGCACAAAGCTACTTACCATCATATGAATGCCTTGGTTTGATTCGAAACTCCCCGGCAACGGTGCCAAAAAACCTGTGTACCTAAGAACCAACTTAGGGACTTGTGGAGAAAGAGACTATACCTCAATCCCCCTCAAGTGCATATAGTGGGGATTCACGCTTTAATTATCAATCCGATGAGTATCAAAACCTAGCCGAGTGTATGAAGACATGCATTCAAATGATGATCAATGCAAATGAGTTACTCAAAGAGTGCAAACAAGGCAAAGACTAAACCAAACAAGGTTCAACTATCAGTCATGGTGTCACGATACTTGGTGCAATAGCCAACAATAAATTGAGCTTTTCTCTCAGCTCCGAACTCCAAATATAGCAAATAGCATATGCATTTCGAAGCTCTCGAGAAGACGCATCCAATGATGGTATTTTCACTCAATTCTGACACTTCTACTTCAAGTTATGAGCAAAATACTGAGTCACGGGAATGACCTTCCTACACTTCAACACTTCCTACACTTCACACACACCTTAACTACAACAAACAAACACTTTCATGGATAGACAACACTTCCTAACACTCTTTTCAAGCAACACACATGCACACAAGCTCACAAAGAAGATGATACAGAGAGGAGAAGACACAAATTCGAATTTCTGTGCTCTTGATTCTCACAATGGCAAAAAGTCCTTACAAAGAGTCACAAATTGACTTATATACTTGTGCCCTAAAAATGGTTCTTTCACACAAGAGACCGGCACTTTATTCACTAAACGGCTAATTTCCTACTAATTTACATGGGTAAGCTTATAATCTTCTTTGGGTATGCATCTAGAGGACTCCTCTAGTGCATTTACATCGGAAAATATATTACAAGAATGGTTATAATACAAAAATTGGGTGTCCAAATCGGAAAAATTTTGGGGCCCTTCTTTTTCTCTGCCTTGTGCTCTCTTTGCTCTGCAACAAGGAGCAAAGGTTTCTTCATAGTCAATGCCATATTGTTGCTTGTATCCCTTAGCTACCAACCTTGCTTTGTACTTTTCTAATGTTCCATCTAACTTGTACTTAACTTTATAAAGCCACTTAACTCCTATGACTTGATGATTTGTGGGCTTAGGTACAAGAGTCCAAGTTTTGTTCTTTTCGATTGCATCCATTTCTACTTGCATAGCTTCTTCCCACTTGGGTTGTCCTTGAGCTTCTTTGTAATTAGATGGTACCAAAGACTCGAAAGTAATTCACATTTGGTTTTCTTCCATAGTATGCTTTGAAGGGTGTTTTGTTGTGTAATGCACTTGTAAATCCTCGATTAAGAATGTGAACGGCAGTGTGCACGGCTTCTGCCCAGAACTTGTAGGGTAGATCCTTGTGATGAAGCATAGTTCTTGCCATTTCCATCACACTACGTATCCTCCTTTCAACTACTCCATTCTAGGATGGAGTATGAGGCTGAGTGACTTGTCTTTTGATCCCTATCTGGTTGAGAAAGTTATCAAAGTCATGATTGATAAACTCACCAACTCCATCTGTTTAGATGGTTTTAGCTTTAGTTGAAGCTTCATTCTCAACTTCCTTGATCCAAGTTTGAAACTTAGAGAATGTGTCTGCTTTGACTTCAAAAAGTACACCAAATATAGCGAGAGTGGTCATCTACTAGAAGATAAAAGTAGATGGATCCACTCAGAGATGGGGTGTTCATAGGTCCACATAAGTCCATGTGGAAGAGGACTAGCGGGTTCCTCGCTCGTATTGAAGCTTCCTTGGGAACTGGGGCCCGATGTTGCTTGCCTTGGGCACAAGCTTGGCAGACATCCATAAGTTGCCCTATCTTTGGCAATCCCTTCACAAGTTGGGATGAAGAGATTTTTGATAAGTAAGAAGTGTGGCCAAATCTTTGGTGCCACAAACTTGAGGTTGATTCTTTGGATACAAAGCAAGATAGCTTGTAGAGGCCCTTTTCTTCAATACCTTGAGCAATGACATCCTTTGTATGGGGATCAACTACCTTAACTGAGGTGTTATCGAACCATACTTGTTTGTCCTGACCTGTAATAGCCTTGACAGAAAGTAGATTCATACATAAATTTGGAACAAAAAGAACATTGGATAAAGACTTGCATTCGCCCTAATTGTTGGTAATTTGAACTTTTTCTTTTCCTTCTATGGGTAAGCTTTTGTTGTTGCCAAGATAGACTTCTCTCGTGTGCTCTTTGAGTTCTTGAAAGGAGTCCTTATCTTTGCACATATGGGAGGTAGCTCCGCTATCAAAGATTCACTCATGCGGGGAGCTAGAAGTAACTAGTGCATTGGCTTCTGTAGAGATGAAGAGTTCCTCACTCGAGCAGTGGGATCTATGTTGGGATCCTTTGGATGCTTGCCTAGATGTAGAAGCCTTCGATGATTGTTTCTTTTTATAGCAAAACTTTTCTAAGTCAACTGATTTTCCATAGAAATTATAGGTGAACTTCTTCGATGAAGTATGCGATCCTTGCTTAGATCCATGGCTAGCATGCTGACTTGTGGTTTTTCCCTTATTGAATGGGCCTTTGGCCTTCATGGCAGACTCTTGGGAGGAAGTCAATTTGGCTCGCGAGTCGTGAAGGAGCAATAGTCGACGAACCTCTTCCCAAGATAAGACTTGGCCGCGATTATAAAAAGTTATGACAAATGTCTCGTATGACTTAGGTAACTTGTTAAGAATTCTAATGGCCATGTCTTCACTAGAGATCTGCCTACCACATAGTGCTAATTTATGCTGATAGTCCTCAAATTGGGCTATGACCTTGGTAATTGTGTCGTGTGGCCGAATGGTCAAATTATGAAACTCGGCCTCTAATGCATATATTTTCGAAGGGGTTTTGTTGTCATACAAAGCGGCTAATGTATCCCAAGAGTCCTTGGACGTCTTACAGGCTGTGATATGGTCTTTTGTCAGTTCGTCGCAGGCAAGTAACAGCTGACCTAAAGCTCTTTTGTCCTTGACATTCCACACATGCCAATTGTCTAAGTTGGTATCCCTATTGGGTTCGGGGTCTGACCCATCTACTAACTCATGAAGAAGATTTGTGTAGAGATAAGCGCGCATGACATCTTTCCATAGATTGTAATTTTGTCCATTGAGGCGTTCATCCTTAGGCATAAAAATAGGGGTGAAAGAGGGTAAGAAGTTAGCCATAGATGATGAGCTACCTTCAGTTTTGGTCATTACAAAGCTCTGAGGATAAAGTTTTTAGAAACACTATCAAAGATACTTTCCAAAAATGCCGCTTCAAAATAATTGCAAAGCTTGAAATGAACAACTGGACACCACTCTTAAAATTCTTGGGGAGAGGGGGGGCTTAGAATAGCCCTCCACTCGTACAACACCAAGAGAAGTCGATGCGAGAGGAGGGGGCTTAGATTAGCCCGTTGCACACCAATTGAGCCTTAGAATAGGCTTAGACACTTGGAGAGATCTTGTGGGTGGGCTTAGAGTAGCCTCCAACCCACAAGTATGCACACACAAAACACCTTCTTCTTATACGGGAGTTACAAAAGTTAGCAACGAGTGCTAATAGGGAGCAAAAATTTCTCATCAAAGGGTTGAGGTGAATAGGAAACCTTGGAGGGGTATGGTGTGATACAAGACATGTTCAAAGGTGTGGAGTGAGGGAATTAAAGCAAAATATGAATGATTTGAATGTGTGAATTTTGCAAATAAGTCTCTTTGCCTTACATTAAGCTTATTTGATTTCCAGATCTAGTTGGGACAACGCGGCCATCTGGATTCTGGAAGCGCTACATTTGCTATGATTATAGCATGGAAAAGAGAAGGAGAAAATATATTGCATGTCTGGGCCAAAGTGTGTACATTTCATCTACTTCACATTGAATAACGTAATTGTGTGGGCCGTTCTGAGCTGTGAGGTTAAGTGAAATGTATTTGATATATGTTCATGTGGCGAGAATCACACCTTATCTCTAGTCGCCACTAGAAGATATGCCAGCTTATGCCATGCGGAACTAGTAGCCGTAGTTGGCGTGCTAGCAGTCTGGTTGGAGTGCTGGCGTTTTACTGAGAAGCCAGCCGTGGTGGGCGCACTCAGAGACATTCCATACATGGATAGATCAACCTAGATGCACTAAATACTCCCAAGTTCCCATCGTGTTCAATTGTAGACTGTGCGCATATTAACGTCGTTTAGAGTTGGGCGGCTATATGCAAACACAAACTTGTGGAGAGAGATATGGTGCAGACAAGTAGTGATATAGATGCTACACAGGCACAAACCACAAGATCTCTCTCTCTCTGTTTCTCTCTCTCTATGTCTTCTAAGCAGAGATGACAAAGTTATCAGTTTCTCTGTTACAGAGGTAAATCGGGCCAAACACACCACTCTTATCCTTTCTCTCTCTCTCTCACTCTCTCTCTATTGGTTGTAGAGGTGAATCAAACCAGGTGAAGCACTATTACCCTCTCTCTCACCAAAGAGTGATAGCACAGAGATTGGTGCGCAGAGGTAGAACAGAAAGAAACTCTCGCTATGTCTCTGATGCCGAGCTTTAGCGTACATAGCTGGTGTAGATGTCACCGATAGGCACCCTGACGGATCGATGTCAACAAGTCTGCTAATTTTGATAGTATGCTGAGGAGAGCTGAGAGACTTGGGAGGGCTCAAACTTGTGAAGAGACGTGGACTGGGACTGAGTTTCTGTGATAAGCTGCTGTGGAAAGAGGGATTGAAGGAACGGGCTTTTCACTATGCTAGAGGTTGAGATATAGAACGTCGCAAGATAGGTCTTCTACGAGCAGTGGTAACACCCTCTCCGGATAAGGAGCTAAGTAGTTTAGGGTAGAAATCATCATCTGTATGATCGGGTGCTACTCTGACGGACCTTTACCTCATTTTCTCTCTGTCTCTCTCTCTCTCTCTCTTTCTCTCTCAGAGATGGTGAAGCCCACTATTGTGTTCTCCTTAGCCAAATACTCAATGAGTTTGTGCTTGAACTTTCTGTCCTCTCTCTCCAGTCTCTGTCGGATTGTGCCAGGACCTCTGGTTTGATTTCTCCTCTCTGCTATGTGTCTTTGAAGAGCCTCATTCGATCATTATTTGCAGCGTGGATTTGCCCAATTGCTCCCAAGATTGGTGCTACAATCTGATGAGCATGATCTCAGGCACACGACGATCAAGTGGAGTCATCTGCAACAATAATATCAGGTCCATCTTGTAGAAGGTGAGCACTCAAAGAGCAAAGGCATGTCCGGTGAAGCATCCCATACATGCCTTGTTGCAAACATAAACACAGGAAATATGCAGGTCATGCGTTTGAAGGCTTACGACAATATGTGAATCCACTTTCAAGATATAAAGTGTGTATGGTGAGACAGAGAAGGCCGTACTCTATGGAGAGTGCTTACACACAAATCTGTAGAGAACGGATGAATCCGTACAGAGTGAAGAACAAAATGAAAAGATGTGCTTCCTCTCATAAAAGAAATGACGAGTAAGGCACAACACATGCGCCACAGATAAAGGTCATTAATTTGATGAAATTACACCATAATGAGCACAAGGTATAATGATATTCAAGCACCTCGACAATATTTCAAGAAACTCCTCGTAATGACTATGTAATGATGAAGGTGTTAAAATGGGGTAAACAAAGTGGGTGGGAATAATGTATCCCTAAAAAGCATTAAATGATGGCAGAAAAAAAGGGTCTCTCTGAGTGAGTGGAGAGCCACACAACCAAGCTCTATCAGCACCACCACCAAAACAACCACCAAACACACCACCAAGTCCTCCACCTAGCGCTCCGATACCATGTAGAGAGTATGCATGCGGAAGCAAAATGAAAAGTAAAGTACTCTCACAAAACAAAGAATGTGTGAGACACAAAATGAGTAGACCATGAAATGGGTAAACTCCATCTTGTAGAAGGTGAGCACTCAAAGAGCAAAGGCATGTCCTGTGAAGCATCCCATACATGCCTTGTTGCAAACATAAACACAGGAAATATGCAGGTCATGCATTTGAAGGTTTACGACAATATGTGAATCCACTTTCAAGATATAAAATGTGTATGGTGAGACAGAGAAGGCCGTACTCTATGGAGAGTGCCTACACACAAATCTGTAGAGAACGGATGAATCCGTACAGAGTGAAGAACAAAATGAAAAGATGTGCTTCCTCTCATAAAAGAAATGACGAGTAAGGCACAACACATGCGCCACAGATAAAGGTCATTAATTTGATGAAATTACACCATAATGAGCACAAGGTATAATGATATTCAAGCACCTCAACAATATTTCAAGAAACTCCTCGTAATGACTATGTAATGATGAAGGTGTTAAAATGGGGTAAACAAAGTGGGTGGGAATAATGTATCCCTAAAAAGCATTAAATGATGGCAGAAAAAAAGGGTCTCTTTGAGTGAGTGGAGAGCCACACAACCAAGCTCTATCAGCACCACCACCAAAACAACCACCAAACACACCACCAAGACCTCCACCTAGCGCTCTGATACCATGTAGAGAGTATGCATGCGGAAGCAAAATGAAAAGTAAAGTACTCTCACAAAACAAAGAATGTGTGAGACACAAAATGAGTAGACCATGAAATGGGTAAACTCATGTGGATTAGAAATGAGCTTGCCAAGAGCATGGAGTAGGCTCCTCAAGCTTCTAACCAAGTACAAATGAGGGGAGAGGCCCTCCTTATATAGATTTGGGAGGGTCTCTCAAAAGTACATCATATGTGGGATAAGTCTCCTAAAAGGAGAATGGATACAACTGGTAGAAGCACATGGCAAGGTACCCAAATACAAATGAAATACAATATAAAATGGAAATAGACTAGAAATGGAGTGCCTCCTAGATACAAAATGGAGATGCACTCATGCGGATACAAATGTAGATAAAGTAGGAGCAATCATGTCATCAACAAGATGTACATTTCATGATCTATCAATTGATGATGTTATTATTGCTTCTAGCATTTTATGTTATGGGATGTATAAGCTAATAGGCTATGCAAAATTTGTTAATGATTGAGCATGCAAAGTTCAATATTCTCAAGCTATCTTAGATGTAAATCTTTGGCATGAATGCTTTGATCATCTAAATTTTGCTAGTCTGCTATGCATGCAAAAATCTAAAATGGTATCCTCTTTGCCCAAACTTGAGGCACCTGGTAAACATGTTTGTGAAGGCTATATTTTGGGCAAAATATAGCATTTCCTCTTTCCCAAAAGATGGTTGAATTAGAGCTACTAAAAAATCGTAGCTTGTTCAGAGTGATGTCCATGGTCCTATGAAAACACTTTCTCTTGGGAACTATATTTAATTCGTGACTTTTATTAATGATTTTTCTAGGCATGCATGGGTATATCCATTGAAAGCAATGTTCGAAGTGTTTATGTGTTTCAAACAGTTTTTGGCTGACGATGCTATACTTCATGGAATAATGGAATGTTAAATGGATTTTAATGTCTTGAGTTTTTTAATTTGATTGTGTTTTGTTTTAGCAGATGAAGAATCATGAGGGCATGAACGCACATGGATATATTCAGATATTTTTGAAGATAGTATTTTATATCTTTTCGTAAAAATAGTAGACCGCTTAGAAAGTGATGTTTTTGTAAAAATAGTAGATCGCTTAGAAAGCGGCGATTTCTAAATAAAGCAGATTTTTTTAAACACATGCTTTTCAAAGCACTTCCCTCATATATTTTCTATTCAAGATGTAATGAAAAATACCTATAAATATGCATACTTTCATAGACTCGTCCATGATAGTATGTGGGGGGAGATTGTACCCAATCTTGTGTTCAGTCTCTTGTCTCTCTCTATTCTGTGTATGCTTTTGTGAGATTTCATTTTTGTACTATCTCTGCATATTGTCAGCAAGATCCAGTCAATAATGGTATCAGATACTGTGCACATCTATAGAGGTGTACTTCTCAACATCCATTCCCATTCCTTGGTGAACGTTCATGATTTGCGGCATTCGTTCGCGATTCCACATCCGTTCTAGTTCATTAATTCTCATCCGGTCTAGGTTTTCGTTTGTCAATTCACATTTTTTTTTGGTTAGCTAGTGTCTTTTTTTATTTTTTATTTTTTGAATATGTTACTGTACTTCTGTCACACTGTGCTTATTGTGCTCACTGTCATATTGTACTAACTCTGCTCACTATACTCACTATGTCACTCTTTGGTTCCCTTTGGTTCTGTTGATAGCCGTTGGCTACATGCGAACCACTCTGACTTATGAGTGGCAATAAGAGCTTCCTTATTTCCCTAGTTAACTTACTTATTTTCCTAGTTAGCTTACTTATTTCCTTAGTTAGCATCTAGAGGATTTGAACCCACCACCTCTCACTTACAAGAGATATGACTTATCCACTAACCTATTTTCACATATTGATACCCCCTTCCTTTTAATTTATATTTAACATAATTTCTAACACTCTCTTTCCCTTATTTATTTATTTATTTATCTAATGATTTCTTTTATTTATTTCTTTATTTTATAGATTTCCAAGACAAGACCTTTCCTTTTTTATTTTAATTCCAATATTACTAAAATTATTTCTAGATGCTTACTCATGGGTTTTGGTTCTATATAAGGCTATGGACCCTACCCATAATATTGAGGATTTTGGTACATCACCCCTACCCACGGTATCGATTGAGAAACAATTAGAGCTCTTGTGGCACGAACTCCAACATGCTCAAAACGAGATAAAACGACACGAGGCTGCACTCCAACAAATGTAGAGTGATGACAACAACTTAGTTAGAGTGGTGAAGGCCATTATCACCGCTCAACAAGAAGGCACATATTCCAAGATTGCTGCCAAACATTTCCAATTTTCTCAATTTGATGGGCAAAAGGATGGTCAATTTGCCCAAATTTGATGACTTTTATTGTGATGAATCATATATTAAAATTGAAAAAGTGAAATTTGTTATTAATTATTTGGTGGGTAAGGCCTACTTATGGTGGAATGATTTGCAACATAGCACCGATCACCCCACCACATGGATCACATTTCAATAAAAGATCAAGGAGTCCTTCCTTCCTCCTCAGTTCCACTTACATGCTTATTGATAATGGAAAACTTTTGGATGGAAAGATGGAGATATTGTGTCTACCTATACTGAATGTTTTTAGCAACGACTACTACTTATTCATTCGCTTGAAATGATTCCTAAAGATACCTTGCAATGGAAGTATGAAGATGGTTTGGAGATGGTTATCCAAGCCAATCTCAACACACTATGTCCCACGACCCTTTATTGTTGGACAAACAATCACTAATTGGACATACATTTGAAGGTCAAATCTTAGGAAGAAAACCACATGCCTATGTGAAGGGACAAATTCACAACTGTATTATATTTGTAAAGTTAGTTCACTTTAGTTCTAGAAGTTTTTTAAAAGTCACGAGAATGAGAAAATCTATATAAGTTAGTTTGTATCAACTGATGCGATGAGAGAAGAAGTGGAAGAAAGTGATAGAATGTGAGAAGGAGTTCTATTTGTATGACTAAGTATAGTCGGGCTTTTCTGAGTGAGAAAGCATCTGTAAAACTTCTGAGTTTTTCATAGTTATGAGAAGAAATAGTTAAAGTTCTGTGTATGAGACTCTCTCCATCATCTCCATGCTTGTCTACTGTGAAATGATTTAAAAAGTTCAAGTTTTCCAAGCAACTCGATGCCTGGCATCGAGTTTGTGCTGATAAGTCTGTGTTTTATTTTCTGAGTTCTAACTTGTAGCTCAGTGATGAGTAGCACCTCCTTTAATGTCAATTTGGGAAGACATGAGGATGGTATGAAGACCTCGAGCAAGTGAAGGCACAAATGTGTGAGTGAGAAGCATGCAAACATGCACACACATACACACACGTGCACACATGGCAAGAACAAAGAGAGTAAGACAATGGAATCACTTCTATTATAACCAAGTTCTCATACAAGCTCAAAACTACAAGGGGCTAGCCCCAAAAATGAGCTCTCTAGCTCTATTTATAGTTTTTGACTAGCTTTGGCCCTGTCCAGACCTAGTGTCCGGCCTAGTTAAAAATTAGGTTCCATGGCTTATTTGAGGGCTCAAACGAGATCTAAAAAATATGAAAATTGGCAGGCAACTACTTCTAAGGCTCCCCCCAAGCTCGAGGACTCCTCGGCTTGTACAAAATGGAGCTACAAAAAGATGAAACGCTATTTACAAGGGTTTCTAGTGATGAGAATCACTTTTAAAATGATGTAAGGTTAGGAAAAATTTTACTAGGTTGCCTTAGTGCTGGATCCGCATGCATGCACATACTTGACTTCTTCCCATATGATGCCAACACTCTCCCCCCTCTAGCGTCTGTCATCCCTGATAGACCTCTGCTCACGGTTTGATCAATGTACTGTTGCAGTAGGTCGGTTGCCAATTCTTGTTCTTTGATGCGTAGTCCCCTGACCAAATCTCTCTGCAGGGCATCCCAATTAACAGTGCCAGGTATGTGAGGTTGTGGCGTGGTGTAGAGTTCTGAATGCATTGTTTGTTCACAAGCGAATAATTGTAGCAGATGAGTTGGGCGCGGCGCGAACACTTCTGAGTGTGCTTTCCAGAACCTCGTGGTGAACATGTCATCAAACGTTTGCTTGTAGCAAGCAGGGAGATATCTTATTCGTGCATGCCACGCATAAGCCACTCGGATACTCGGGGTCATGCTCATATCATAAAGTAAGTCATAGTTGCCATTGATGAAGCCCGGAATTGGCGGCTGAATATTACGTACATTTTGGAAAATCTTTAACACCACTTGCATCATGTCCAGTATCTTGAGCATCATCTGCGCAGCAACGTCAGGCATGGGTGGAGGCGTGGCATCCAATGTCTGATGGTAGCCATCATGTAAGCTACAGTAGGTGTGCCGGTTGGGGGTGCAATGGTAGGGTAATTGAGCCATTCTTTGCAATTGGCATTGTTCTTAACTTTTATGGCAAATGCCTTCCATGATCTTCTTCGTTGCACTGGCCCGTAGCAATTGTTATACTTCAAGTGCATGGGTGCGTGATCCCATGTTTGTAGCATCTCCGGATAGGTCTCCAGTAACTTTTGCCTCCAGGTGGGTTGGTATATGTTTCCTTTGTGGGCGTCCTCTGGAATGTCCTCGGGTTCAAATTGGGTAGCGAAAGTAGGGTACTTGTTGGTTTTACATTTGATCTCAGCATTGTAGTCTGCCAACAGTACAAAGTATGGTTTATATTGTAACTCGGAGCTGGTTATCAGTCTTCTAGGGGCGAGGTGCCTGAAATATTCTGATTGAAGTATGGTGTCTTCAATGGTCTTCATGACCAGCATCTGCGTGGATATACGCTCCTCATGAGTTGGCCCCATTTCTTCCACTTGTTTCATCCATGCCAAAGGGGGTTCTTCGTAAGTGTCCTGTCCCTCGTCAGTGATTGTGCCTCCTGGAAAAGGTTGAGGCTCATAAGTATCTTCAAATGTGTCCTCCACTGGAATGATTACTGCTTCTTCTTCTATTGGTTGATCATGTGGAGAGGGGGGTCGTTCATACTGTAACAACTTGATCTTTAATTCTGCCACTTGTTGTCGTAGCTCAAGTACCTCATTGGCCGTGGAAGAGTCTGGCACTGGTGAAGTAGCAGCATTGACCATCTCTTTTGGTTCTGCCATCTGTGGGATAGGCATCGGTTGCCTCTGTAGCTCCTTCACTTGGTCGGCCAATAGATCATGTGCTTCTAAAAGATTTGCATAGTTTTCCAATATTTGTTGGATACTTTCGGAGGGGATAGCTAGAAATCTGAATTTAAGGCTAATTTGCATGCCTCCTTTGAGGTATCTGATTTGGGGCATTTGCATGATTACTTGGGTATTCAATTTATGCAAGTTGATTGAGGAATATCTTTTGTCAAAAAAAAATATTGACACATTATTGTAGTGTTTTGGCCTTAAAATGCGAACCTATTGCTAGTCCTATGGAAATAGGTTTACGATTGAGTCCTCATGATGCTAGAGATGCATTTGGTGTTGTTCTCTATCAGCAAGTTGTTGGATGTTTATTTTGTTTATGCATAACTATGCCTGATGTTTAGTTTACTATCTCTCAAATGGGTTGGTTTATGCATTGCCCAAGTGTCGAGCACTGGCAAGCCAATAAGCACATCTTTTGCTATTTGAGTGGTACCCAGATACTTGAATTGGTTCATCCCAAAGGGGATCATTACTGCCAAATTTACATGCCTTTTCTCAGTCTATGTGGGCTAGTTTTTATGACACTCATGTGTCCACTAGTGGTCTTTGCTTCATGCTTGGTAGCTCATGCATGTCTTGGTTGAGCAAGAAGCAACCTGCTGTGGCCACTACTAGTTGTGAGGTTGAGTATAGGGAAGCTTTCACAGTGTTTGTTGAGTGTGTGTGTGTGGCTCACACATTTTTTGGTTGATTTGGATGTTGGTCAGTCTTCTAACAGCACCATCTTCACTGACACTTAGAGTGATTAGGAGTTGCGAGGAACCTATGTTCCATGCTTGCACAAAACACATTGAGGTGCACTATCATTATGTGAGTGAGAGGTTCTCTATTGGAGAGATTAGTTTGGCATATGCACCCACACATGATAACATTGCATATCTTTTCATGAAGGTTCTACCTAGGGAGAAGTTTGAAGCTTTTCACAAAGCTTTGGGCTTACTTCTAATTGTGGATTCATCTCATTCCACATAGCTTGGCACTTATACATGAGTCCCAACTCCTTATTCACTGTGTCACTCCCAAGGGGGATTTGTTGATATATTTTGGTAGTGATGTGTGTGAACACACTTAGAACCGTCGAGGCACTTTTTTCCTCTTTAGGAGATTTTTTCCATTGGCTTGTATATATGCCTATAATCAAAATGTTACTCATTCTCGTACATTCACTTCTGAAGGTGTGATAGTTTTGAGTCAATTACTCGCATTCTAGAGGATTTCTAGATAGCTTGAGGTTTCTCTAGCGTTTTCTCCAACATTTATCATACTCTAGCAGCTTTTATCACACTACTCAAATTTTATCATACTACTTGAACTCTTCAATTAAGAGGGCTCTCCTTTTCCAATTTCTACTTTAATGAGCCTTCGAACCCATCCTTGATTGTTCTCTCAAATTAAGTTAAGCTTTTAGGAAGAGTAGATCTCAAGATCGAACTTCCTTAATTAAAAACAGGGTTCATGTTGACATCACTTCTCTAGCCCCTAATTTCCCACATTATCTTTCTTCTTGAAAGAATGTTCTTGCATATGCACTTGAAAACAACCACACAATTTGATTAATCAACTTTGTACACGTTCAATGTAATTTGGATGGGTCCTCAATCAATACATCCTCAATCTTGGTACTAATTCTCACCACCAACTTGTGTAGTGGTCATTAGCTTAATGAGGATGATGATTAATAAACTTACATGCTCACGCACTCGTTAATAACTCTCTTTTATGACACTTTCTGCACCGGAGTGCCAACAACAATGCCAACCTCCACCTTCAATAGTTATTCAGCACCTCCGTTCCTCCTTCCAAATAGCATTGACGCTGAATGCCACCACTTCGTTAGCAGCACCTGTGGACCCTCGGTAATATCACCGTTTTGCACACAATTCTCACCATTGCTCTAGATTGCAATCTATTCTCACTCAATTCACAAGACTGAATGCATAAATGTGTGTCGGTAGAGCAAAGTCCCTCACTTTACCTTCTCCTTCAAAGATTGCTTCTGTCTCACCATCTCCAACATGATCTTGCACACGCGACAATCGGCCTCTCCCACGGTCAGGTGTACTTGCCAAGTGTGTTGATTGTCCTTCCGTTTTCTCTTTCTTTTTATTTTTAAACCAAAAATCGTACCCGCACCTTATGCTTTTAACCTTAATATTTGTATGAAGTGAGTTCTCTTTAAATGCCTCTAATCATCTACTTCACAGAACCGATTCAATTCCCAAACCTCACCTTCAATAGACAAAATAAACTATAATGACTACTTCTCTATTGCACTCTTCTCCCAAAGACTAATCAACCGCTCAATAACTACTTTCGCTTTTTGAGATAAGCCTTATCATAAATTTTACATAGTAAATTATTTCCCACGATCTCTTACTATTTTTTCCTTCAACGAGTGTTGGAATCACCTCTGTACATTCAAGATCCTTTCACTAGCTCGAAAACAAAAAAAAATGCAATGGAAGTGGATTGATCAAGCTTTACTTTCTACTTCAAACCTATTATTCTCTTTCATCTAATTGTAAATCTACATCTAACCCTAATTTTAAAACAACTTCCACTCCAAGAGGAAAAAAATTCAGTAATTTCTTTAAAAATATGAAAGTGCTCACAATGTGACATCAGAGACTTACCTTGCTTCCATACTCATCTTATCATCACACAAGCTCCCCACAAGTTGTATCTCCTAGGCAATGCCTAAAAATGATGTATCACTTGGAGCACAATGATCGACACTAGCAATTTGTTAATCGGATGATAAGACACTAATGGGATGCAATCTGAGGCATGATAAACAAGGATTATATGTAGCAAAATATTAACTCTAATCTCTCCCTAAGCACAAATAAAATCCATCTAGAAATATGCTCATAATTTTGAGCTCCTCTCACAAAATCAATGATATCGGTGTTGTTATGAAGCTCTCTTTGAGAGCTACAAGAAAACAGTAAGAAAACTCTAAAAGCTGGAATCAACCGCGTCTGAAATAATTTGAAAAACAATATGAAATAAATATATAACTCATGTAATAGACAAGCATAAACAAGCATATTTAAGCAACTAAGTGAGGGAAAGAAGTGATCAATAGATAGATAAGGATATCGCGGGCTCAAACTTTGGTCACATGCACAAGGTGACCATGAAAATTGGAGGAAACTCGCATAAAAGAGTTATACATGAATTCTACAAAAAGATCTTTCACATTCATTCAAAGTTTCAAATGAGCAAAAGTCTTTAAAAGTGAGGGAATGAGATCTTTTATAGTACCATTTTTTCACAATAGTAAAGGGAAAATAAAATCGTTAGAGAAGATCTTCATGTGAGATTCCAAGTCCTTAACCTCCTATCATTTATAAAGATCCTCCAAAATACATTGTCCAGTACAATTCAAATCTTCCAAAACAAAAAGGATTTGGTTTTCCCTATATTAAGTGATACCAAATGTTTCCAATAAGTAATTATACGTCTACTCTTTTTTTTTTTCTTACATCATTTCTCATTTTCTTCATTTAACTCATTACTATACGTGTTCCTTTTAACTGATAAGGACGAATTTTTTTAATTCCTTTTCCTTTCTTGCACCACTTCTCTTTTTCATCGTTTAACCCAATACGTGTTCCTTTTAATTGATAAAGAACACTCTTTGGCACAAGAACAATCTTTAAGTGAATTTTTTCATCCGTACACTTTCTACCTCATCTATAACTGTATTTAGCTTTAATAGACATGGAAAATGGTGGAACCATGCAAGCCTTAGATAGGATAACGGATAAAAAAATGGAAATCTTGAGAACCTTGCCTGATGTTATTATGTATTTTTCTCACATTTAATAAGGCATGACATCAAGCCAATCTTTCTTTTCGAAGTTGTCTCTCCACTCTAATGCAATACAAGAGTAGACTTCCCGACGTTTGTATGGAGTTTTTCAATCTCGTTTAAACTTCTGTCCTCTGGTAATAGTAAATCTCTTCTTCTCTCTCTTCCCTAAGTGATCCATTATGTTGAGATCTAGCATCACGTATTCATCATTGATCATGTTGACATCTACCATCACGTATTCATCATTGGTAAACAGGCTAGGCTCCATACCCCTTTTCTCATCGTAACTACCTTTGGATCTTGTGTTTGACAATTATGCCAAGGGTGTGTCGCCTTGAACCTAGTTTAGATAATTGGATGTATATAATCTAGTGGTATGTAAGGTGCAGGACTTTGATAAGTAACTCGAAACTTTACTAGGAGACGAGGATTCATGCCCATTCACCATTCTATGCTCAATGGAAGAGTCTTTTTTGCTTTTTGTAGGGCTCAATTTATGCGAATCTGATATTCAATAAGAAAACTTGAAGTCCTATGGATAGCGAATATGATTTATAATTTGTACTATGATGAAGTACATCTCTTAAGAGAAAAGTTATAAATTGAACCATTTATATGTATTTCTTTAAGGGTAACGCTTCATTTGCTTTTCTAAAGGCTACGCATCACGTATGTGTGTTTTGTAAAGAAAATTGTTTTCTTTTAGGGCTTTAATATGTGTAGATTGTGTGTTTGCGATGAAAGCTGGAAGTACGTTTAGCTGAAGACAACACAAAGCATGCCCTCACAAACAAATAACTAAGATTGATTCCTACACGTCATATGCAGATTTTTTATTCATGGCAACAAGTATTTTCATAATCAATCTTCTGGAGCTTTCAAAGGATACAAATAAAATTTCATTACGAAATCATGTATAAACAAACGATACACATAAATTATGAATATAGCTGTGTATTCACTCAATAGGTAGGCGCATATCTTCCATATAAATGCAACAACTGATTGTTAGCTCTCATTTGGAGACTTCTCTTTGCCTGATTTGCATATATATATATATATATATGTGTGTGTGTGTGTATGTATGTACACACACACACACATATATATATATATATATATATATATATATATATATATATATATATATATATATATATATATATATACATACATACATACATATATATATATATATATATATATATATATATATATATATATATATATATATATATATATATATATATATATATATATATATATATATATAGAGAGAGAGAGAGAGAGAGAGAGAGAGAGAGAGTGTGTGTGTTCAATAACGGTAGCAGGCGTCATGAGTACATGAGTGATGTCTAGTTCATGAGAAGAAAAAGAAAAAATTGGCATAGCTTTCACAAGGTTTATGGTGCAATAAGTATAAACCAATCCATAAATCCAAATGATGAATTGTAAAATCGACAGTTATGATTAAAGAACTAAACTATGGATCATATTATATTAAGAGAAGTAGATGTCATCATCAGTATGCTTAGACAGAAATGTTTACATAGGGAGAAAAGTAAGAGAATCTTAACCTTCGAAAGCCAAAACGTGGTCCAATTCAAAGACATCTTCACAAAAATGTTGAAGGAGATCAACCAGCACTTGTGGGAAATCTCGATATGCATGAGCCTTTAAGGAATTTTACAAGGTAACTGATTCAATACATCTTATGCTGATAATTCTATAAAACATTCTTCAGAGGCATTTGATTATAAATTATCTACATACATTTGTACAGAATTATAAATGTTTACAGTTCTCACTTGTTTTTTTTCTTTGGAAGTTCCTGCTTGTTTGGGAAATAGTTGGAGGAAAGAAGTACCTTGTGGTCCATATTGGTTCTCCAAGGAAACAATTTCGTGTTCTGCATATGCGCATAGAGGAAATGCTCCGCAAGCTTTAGCGAAATACAAAAGTGATACCACTTAACTTTTGACAGAGTTTTCAAGATGAAATTTAAGACGCTTCTCTAGCTCTTCCTTGTTTGCCCCAACGACCCTCTCCAGTTCTTTACTATCTTTGATTATAATGAAAGTTGGCATGGCTTGGACGTTCCATTGCGCAGTAATATCCTGAGTTTTTTGGTATAAAAACTGATTCTTGTTAACAAAACTGAGGAAAGTGCTCCCATTACTGATCTTTTATTCACCACATTCATAGAAGTCCGCAGGGATCAACAGCCACATGAAAGACAAAGATGGAAAACTAATGATGCAGATCGCAATGAAGATTGTGATGGAAATCCGAAGAAGATTGTCCGAAGTGCAAAAACTCTGAGAGAAATCATAGGTTTGTCTATGTAGTACGAAACGCTGCTATAAATTCTTGCATTTGCAAAGTTACCTCTAACTTGCATGATTTGCGTCATCAGGTGTTCCGGTGGATTAATCAGTAATCACCTACGCACAAAACCTACAATGGCATACATGTACCTAATCCTAAACACATAGACATGTATGCACTCAAAGATCAAATATACCTGCATTTCATCAACATCGATTTTGAGGAATATAATTTGGGGAAACTTCTTTGAAAGTTCAAAAAATATAGGGGCCATCATTTTGCAAGGCCCACACCAATTGGCCTTAAAAGCAACAACCACCTACAGAGTCAAGAAAACAATTATAAATACTTCTTTGTATCAAGCTAAAGCCATTCACCTCACTTCTGTAGCCTGTAGAAAATTATATATAAGGCTTAAACATTTAAGACTGCGACCCATGCAAAAGTGTTGACGCTGCCCAACAAAATATCTTCCATACTATTGTAAAACTGCAAAAGTATTCAGGATCGAAACAAAACTTCATATCATGGAATGATAAGTACAAGCAATGTTTTTAAAATGCTCATGCCAAAAGCGTGACGTTTGACAAGCCATGCTTTCATGATGCTCATAACGTTAGGCATGATCTTTCACAAGGCCTGTTCGCGTTCCATGCAAATGTAAAACTGTAAAAGTATTCATGATCAACACAAAACTTCACAACATAGAGTAACAAGTCCAAGCAACGCTCGTCGATTTCAAAATGCTCATGACACAAGCATAGTGTTTGACAAGCAAAGCTTTCATACCACCCATGACGTAGACGTGATCTTTTACAAGGCCTTCCATTTTAGTATGGTGCTACTGGTGAACTTATGCGTTACCGTCTCTATGACAGAAGAGGTTAAAGAATCCCTGTGCATACATTGTAGAATTTAGAAAAATGATCACTAATCTCATCATGACAGAATGCGATGATCTCCCTTTCTCGCTCTATCGTGGGAGGCTCGTGCAAATAATTATGTTATGGGGTTTAATATACATACAAGCCTTTGTTCGATGGTGGCATCCTCCAACTTACTGTGCCAGACTTCGGAGTTGCGGCACATTATAACAAGTCCATGATCTGCCATCCACGTACTTTCGCAAAGATTGGGCCTCACGTCAGGATAGAAAACCCGGTATAGCGCTGTCTGTCTTCAGAAGGGCAATAAAGGATATATGCAATCCGTGAGGAGCGTCCCTAATAAGTATATTGCAGCGGATGAGAACTACGACTCTCTCTCTCTCTACCTGCACAAATACGCGCCAGAAGCGATGGCGTTCTCTTCCGCGACTCGCTCAGGAACTTGGCCGTTCGGTTACAGCGGCACCAAAGGCCGTGGATAATCGACAATTCAAACAATTTCGTTTTTCACAATCTCAAGATCATGTCAAACAACTAATAAAAGTCGAGAATCCATGCTTGCGAGACCTTCGAACTTCCGCATGTAAGAAATGAAACTGTCAAATGTTGCGAAGCTTGATGACAACTATGAAACTTTTTCATCATCAATGAGACGGGACAATGGATGGACATCGTTAGAGAGTTAGGCTAGGTTCACACAGCCAGGCGGCACAGTGTGCTTCTCCTAATGGCAACAGTTCATTTGATAAAAAGAAATAGCAAGAATTTCGAGTCCACCTTTTTGTGAGATCGGCTTCCCCCCTCGAAACAACTTTGTACCGCTCTGACAACTTTCTGATTGGCTATCTCCATTATTCAGCTAATACTGTTGCACAGACATTCATTTTTTGACATGCTTCTGCCGCTATATGTGAATTAGAGACGACGGCACTCATTCCTGATGGCAGAAAGTCATAGAGATAGACCTAACTTAGATCATGGGCATAAGACCAACGGTAGGCCTACTAGATTAGATAACATTATTATATGTACACCATATGAAGTAAAATATAGTAGTACTAGACTAGGTTTATATAAGGCAACACTAGTAGCCCTATGTCCACAATAGCAAAAGGTGGCAATCAATTGATAGTGAAGATGTTCTCTCTTTATTATGTCCATGAAAATCTTTGGTGATGCACCCTTAGGAAAACGTAGGAAAATTGAATGATTACGAGTTATATAATCAGTTATTGATGAGCATTTCTATGTAACTCTAGGGTACGAGTTTATATGATGTTATTTTTTCATCGTTGATCACGTTAATGGGAGGGTGGAGATAAAAGAGGTGGCGTTTTTTTGTTTCTCTCTCATTTTCATATCTTAATTACATGGATTTGTTACATATGTTTAATGCCCCACCCACCAATGATCCATGGTGCTCCAAGTTGTAATGCCCCACTATGAGGAGAGGCCATGTTTTGAGTGTAGGCATTGGTGATGGAGCCTATACGCTCTAATTCACAACGAAGAATGATGGTCCCTTACTATGACCTACTCATAGAAACAAAATTGGATAGGTTTTAAATGACTCCTTGATGACTATGAGGGGTTTTGCCAAGAGCTCACTGCCATGTTTGGAGATGCAGACAATAGTTGAGTGGAAAAAACAAAACTCCAAAAGGTAACTGCTTTGCCTCACATATGCATCATAATTTAGGAAATTGATATGTTATCTCACTTAGCCTGAGGATTATTTCATAAGAAGATTTAGATGGGGCTTGAGAGATGATGTAAAGGACCTTCCACTCACAATAGCAAGAGGTTAATACATTGAATGAATACATCATGCAAGCCATTCAATGTGATACTCATTGTTTTGGAAGGAATTAAGAAAAACTAGTAGAAGGAAGGCTTCATATCGAAACCCTTCCAATCGACTCATAGAGAAGGGCCTATGCCTCAAACTATGCAGATAGTTGTAAATAGATACTATCCACTAACCCCACAAGAGAAACAGAGAAGGAGAGATGACAAGTTATGCCTCTACTATGGAAACCCTGGCCATATTGCACTAATTGTCCCAAGAAGAGAACAAAATCTAGAATCTCAATCACCCTTGTAGAGCAGGGAAATGAGAAAGTCCATTTGTAAAGGAAACCATACAACTAGACCATAATATAACAAAGGGTCTCATAATTAATCCAGCAAACACCCATAGAAATATGTATTGCCCCTATCAAGTTGATGGGGCCTAGGAAGACCCTTCTCCTTATACCTTTAGTCGACTCAAGAGCCTCCTCATGTTTTGACGATGAAGGACTCATAAAGAAACATAGGATTCCAATATTTCAAAAGAATAGACAAGTAATAGATGAAGTAGTAGATAGAGGCATCTAGTATCTAGGAGTATTTCCAAGGAAACTAGACCATTAATACTAAACCTTGGTGATCATGCTTCTCATATATGTTTCAATGTGATAGTAAACCTTGTTATCATTGGAATGCCTTGAGTAAAGAAACATAATACATACATTGATTGGGAAAATAATAAAATCACTCGTCAAGAAATGCAAAAGAAGTCGAAATATGTAGAAACCAAAGCCTTCATATATGCCATAAGGAAGGAAAAGAATCACATTCATGTGAAGAGGTTATGGATACATGCAAAGATGAGTAAGCATTGCAACAAACCTACTCTACACCAGCCAATATGACTTCAAGGATGGTTAATGTACTTTCTTAGTTTCCAAAATATGCATAAAGATTCACTAAATCCTTTGGAACATCATTTCCAAAGGATTGCATGAAAAAAATGACTTCCACTTCACAAGAGTTGAAAAAACCTTCTATTTTTGGAAATGAAGGTCATAGAAAAATGTTCAGAGCTCACAACTTGGTATGAATTTACCAGAGAGCTTTTGCACACATCTAATTAAATTTAATAGCTAAGCAAAGCAAGCTATTTGATTAATTTACCTCAACCGTATTGAGAGCAATGAGCTTAGCAAGTGTAGCGACAAAACACTCATATCTAACTGATCCAAGTGAAAGTTTTGAAAAAAATACTCACATGTAGAGAAATAGATCAGCTAAGTTCACTATGTACCTCAAGGTACTCTAGCAGCACATAAAGAGTAAGTAATCAAGATGTATGAATCACAATGTGTATTGATATTGCACAAATGATACAAGGGGGTTGTGGAGGAATACTCCTACATGAAGCGAGCACAA